>OX453272.1:18392761-18442761 GCA_949710005.1 Ricordea florida
AGTGCGGTCATTTGTCTATAAAGTTTGTGTGGAAAATCATTATTGAAAGGATAGGGCATTTAGAAAACTTGAAACACTTGTTACTACATACAGCACACTTGCAATGAATATATGAGAAAGATCATAAACATTTTGGCATTACAAAATTTATTTTCTTCTTTATATAGTTTTTCCGATGTAAAATGTTAACTGTATGTTGTGGTTGTTATTAAATATTGATATTTGACATCATAAAAATGAAGTAAACAACAGAAAGTAACAAGGTTAATATGTTAATTAAGGCTTGAATTAACATTTTATTTGTGGGAAATGGCCAGGTTTCTAGATTGCAATATTATCAGGGGGGGGGGGGGGGTCTTTGAACTCTAGGGTAAAACTGACCCATTGTGAAAAGGCTATGAAACTTGTTGTCTATACGTAATATTATTGAAACCTTTCAATCAGAGAATACATACATATATATAGCAAAGAGAAATACTACTCAGAAGTAAGTTATAACATTTGCTTTATTTTCAAATGATCGCATTGATCACTGATGATATTGCAGAACCAGTACTTTATAGTGACACTGGGTATATATTCTGTTGAAAATGCTAAACATAGCTGCTAGATCAAGAAAATTTACAATATTTTCACTGTTGCAATGATATCAGATCACATCGTTGTAAATGATTGTTATAACAACTGCAACTCTCTGTGTTGGGAATTTCTTCAAAATGGAAACGCTATCGCTTTATTATGAAAAATACCTACTTACATTCTCTTGTAATCTGTTGGTCGTCTTCCTATTCCGTTTTTAGACTAATATAATTATTTTGAAGACATCTCCAATCGTTGTAGTTGTTTCTACTCGGTTTCCCTTCTAAGCCGTTTTGCTAAATTTAGTACGCTAATATATTTCGTTATGTAATCTTTCACTCCTGTTCTGTATTTCGGCTCATCCTCGGTGTAAAAACCTGTGACGCTCACGAGTGACGTAGAACAAAGGAAACAAAGGAGACAAAACAATAGAGACTAGGAAAATAATAGTAAAATAACAAAGAAAAACTTCACAGGTTTTTACACCGAGGATGACCCTGTATTTCTATCAATAACACATTCAAATTCAAAACTAACTTGGTTGAATTCCTGGTCCTTTTCCCTGCTGTTTCGTTTGCCTTTTTCTAGAGCGAGCAGTTTTTGTCTTTGCTGCGATGACAGATGTCTGTTGTTATTCGCCCTGCTGTCGTACTCTCCCTGCTTTGAGTCGTGCTTTCCTTGTGTTGATTTTCACGGTGTTCGAACTTACTCGGCGACGATCTCGGGCTACTCTTTCTTGAATATCTCGGACATCATCTTGCTGGGATACACTTCCAGGACGAGTGAAATCCGTTTCCACAAAATTTACATTTCTTTCAAAAAGGCATCACCGCATTCGAAATGGCGGAAATTCAGGAGTTCTCAAATACGCTACTATTGCCAGGTAACCTGGCCTGCGAACGGACACCTTTAAAATATAGATATATATATATATATATATACATATATAAAAACTCTCGGCTCGATTTACTCGGGCTTGCGAGCCACGTGGTCTGACCGGAAGCGACACGATTAGTAACCTTGCTACGCTCGGCCTTCGGCCTCGCTTCGCGAGGAATAAATATTTTTCATTTACCTGTGGATGAGAGGGCAAGAAATAAGCGTAAGAAAAAGGACAAAGATAACATGAAGACTGTGAGGAAAGATGCGAAAAGGAGGTGGAGAAACAAAAAGGCACAGGAGAAAGCCATAAAAAATGCCGCAGCTTTGAAACCAGCTGGTCCGATCAATGATCCAAAAGCAAAAGACGACCTAGATATCACACAAGCTTATGAGTGTAAAAAAGAAAAGCCTTCCCAACCCAAAAAACGGGAAATGAACTGCGACATAAAAGAAATCAACCCGGTCGAGATCGTGAACACTAAAAAGTCACTAAGCGGTGGTACCTTCGGCGTATGCTACCTCGCTCATTGCAGGAGTATATTGGTCGCAGAAAAAGAGTTCCAAATGAACTTAAACAAGACAAGGAGTGAAGTTAAGCGTGATCTACTTCGCGAAGCAAGGATGCTTAACTATTTAGGAGATCATCCAAAACTCCCACGTCTTTTTGGAGCCGTGGTAAAGGGAGAGCACTTAATGCTTATAACGCAGTTTCATGGAGAGGATTTAAGAAGTATGACCTTGTCTATTGCCATTAAGAAAAAGAAACTGGAAAAATCTGAGTGGCCAGACATTATCAAGGGAGCTTGCGAAGGGCTTCATCATGTCCACTTGCGTCAAATCTTACACAACGACTTAAAATCCAACAATGTGGTGGTAGAGAAGCGAAATGACATGTGGACCTCGGTAATTATTGACTTTGGAAAAGGTCGCTTTATTTCTGATCCGAAACCACGGATGTCTTTAACAGCGTCAAGCCAATAATCTTAAAAGAGACGCTACCCGCACATTGCTCCAGAAATTGTATCAGGTAGTGGTTGGCAGTCCATACAATCTGACGTTTTTTCTTTAGGGAGAATTGTGCTAAGCATTCTCGACTTGTTGCCAACAGCAACTGCGATGTCTTTCAGAATTGCTAAATGAGCAATCTTGGACAATCTGGCCAAACGCCCGTCGATCGAAGAACTCATCACTGCATTGTAAACGTAACCGCCGAACATGCTGCAATAATTTTGATTACTGTTGTTAATTACAGTTTTTGTAGGCCTATGCCCGTCGTAGTAATCTGGTATACTATTTGTTCGAAATGTAAATAATTTCAATCCTCACATAGATTTTATGTCTCGAAATATAACTGGTTGTTTCATTTTCAATTCCTTCTTAATAGGTGTAAAACCCGCTGTCGTTGACATTTTTACTGAAGTTTAGGATTGATTTGGATTATGTCATTCGAGTAATATTTCTCTTGCTATCACCTTTTATAATTGTAATTGTATGATCAATAAACAGCGTTCTTTTAAGCGAGCCTTGAGTTGTAGAATGTTTCATGCGAGGAGTACCTTTGACGTGATGCCTCCGTGCGAGATAAGCCAACGATTTATTTATTATGTCAAGAAATGTCCATTTTAAGGGTTTTGTGTTTCCTTTGGCGAGTGTTTTGTTCACCGGCATGTGCGAAAAAAGTAATCACCGAGAATTCCGAAGCAACACCTCAGTTGGTCACCTGCACAAAATGCAGTGTGCAATATGTAGGTGCGACTAGCAATGAATTTAGAGTGCGTTTTCGTAATCATAAATCGGCCTTGAATACTAATAAGAACACTTGTGAAGTTGCAACACATTTCAACAAAACCTTTCGTGTTTTTTTCTGACTTCAATTTTACAATAATTGAACAAATTTCCAACTCAAGTGACAATAACAACCATGATGAACGTCTTCTAACAAGAGAAGCTTATTGGAGTGCACAACTTTGCACCCTTCAGCCTTACGGATTGAATAAAAGATCTGAATTCAATTCAAGGAATAGAATAAGATTTAATTAACATCTGTCAATGTTTTTGTTTTCTCCTTTTCTTTTCACAAGTGTTTTTTTAACGTAAAAAATTTTTTCTTTTTAATCTATACATGTTAATCAAGGCCCCAATCAGGGATCCTGTTACCTAGCTGAGAGTATAACGCTCCTTACAATTACACGCGTTCAGGGACCTCATTTAGGGATTTTGTTACAATCTAATTGTATTTTATTCAAAGGCCCTTTTTCTGGATCCTGTTACCTTGTTTTTGTTGCGTTAGAAAGCGCTTTTGTTCAGGGGCCCTGTCTTGGGATCTTGTTGTTTTTTGTATCTAAAAACATATTAAGTAATGCCTTAGAGCCTTGTATTACAAATTAGTCCCTATTCATTAGGTTTTTTTATTAGATGCTAGTTTTTAAATTTTTTCTTTGTAATTTTCTTTTTTCTTTCCTTATTGTTTGTAATTTTACCTCTTCATATATAAGAGACCAATTTTTATTCCAAGTACTTTTAATCATTTTAAGAACATACTGTACTGAAGAAGCCCGAATGGGCGAAACGTTTACAGTATTAAACCTCATGTGAGAAATTCGCTGTTCCTCCTTCATTCCAACTATATATACACATATATATATGTATGTATGTATGTATGTATGTATGTATGTATGTATGTATGTATGTATGTATGTGTGTGTGTGTGTATGTATGTGTGTGTGTGTGTGTGTGTGTGTCTGTGTGTGTGTGTATGTATATATAGTTGTTGCGGGAGAAAAAACACACAAACAAACTACAGGTTTATCCCTACAAGCCTGTTTCGTGGTTGCCCACTCATCAGGGGATAGGAGGGAAGGTCATATGCGATGGTAAAGGACATTCCCACCATATCCCCTGATGAGTGGGCAACCACGAAACAGGCTTGTAGGGATAAACCTGTAGTTTGTTTGTGTGTTTTTTCTCCCGCAACAACTACTTCGCTCTACGTTCATGTATTGAGCACTGTTTTACGATTAATCAACTTTTACACTTTATATATATATATATATATATATAGTGTAAAGTGTAAAAGTTGATTAATCGTAAAACAGTGCTCAATACGTGAACGTAGAGCGAAGTAGTTGTTGCGGGAGAAAAAACACACAAACAAACTACAGGTTTATCCCTACAAGCCTGTTTCGTGGTTGCCCACTCATCAGGGGATATCCCCTGATGAGTGGGATAAACCTGTAGTTTGTTTGTGTGTTTTTTCTCCCGCAACAACTATATATATATATATATATTATTATCATTTTATAACCGTTTATATATATATATATATATATATATATAGGCAATTGTGGAAAACGAGGACGGACAACTTCGAGCGAAAAAAAAAATATATATATATACAGTAAAAAATCTAAAAAAAGTTTAAAAATTTAATAAAAATAGACGTTTCGGTCAATGACCTTCATCAGTTGCAGTGCCTTCATCAGTGGGCACTGCAACTGATGAAGGTCATTGACCGAAACGTCTATTTTTATTAAATTTTTAAACTTTTTTTAGATTTTTTACTGTATATATATATATTTTTTTTTTCGCTCGAAGTTGTCCGTCCTCGTTTTCCACAATTGCCTACAAATTTCATTACTCGAGGTTTGGACTACGAATCCTTTTGGATCCTTCTGGCGTGTGGCATCCCTGTTGGCTCGAAGCATCATAACTTTATATATATATATATATATATATATAGTTGTTGCGGGAGAAAAAACACACAAACAAACTACAGGTTTATCCCTACAAGCCTGTTTCGTGGTTGCCCACTCATCAGGGGATATCCCCTGATGAGTGGGGGATCAGGGGATATCCCCTGATGAGTGGGCAACCACGAAACAGGCTTGTAGGGATAAACCTGTAGTTTGTTTGTGTGTTTTTTCTCCCGCAACAACTACTCCGCTCTACGTTCACGTATTGAGCACTGTTTTACGATTAATCAACTTTTACACTTTATATATATATATATATATATATATAGTAGGAATGAAAGAGGAACAGCAAGAAGAGAAGCTTCTTGGAGTGCACAACTTTGCACCCTTCAGCCTTATGGATTGAATAAAAGATCTGAATTCAATTCAAGGAATAGAATAAGATTTAACTAACATCTGTCAACGGTTTTGTTTCTTTTCTTTTCACAAGTCTTATTACGTAAAGTTTTTATTCTATATATGTTAATCAAGGGCCCAATTAGGGATCACAAATTGTATCACTAATTAGTCCCTATTCATTAGGTTTTTATTAGATGTTAGCTTTTTAAAAATTTTTATTGTTTGTAATTTTCTTTTTTCTTTCCTTTCTCATATATAAGACACCAATATTGTAAATAATTTTTTTATTCCAAGTATTTGTAATCTTTTTAATCTTACATACTGTACTGAAGAAGCCCGAATGGGCGAAACGTCTACAGTATTAAACCTCATGTGAGAAGTTCGCTGTTCCTCTTTCATTCCTACTAAATCCACCGAGTGTAAGCGTCGCGTATCCTTTGGGATCCTTCTCACTAGCGTCATCGTTGGCAAACCTTCTTTTCTACACAACTATATATATATATATATATATATATAAACGGTTATAAAATGCCTCAAGCCAACAAAGAATGCCACTGTGTCAGGAGGATCAATGAAGATTCACAGTCCAAACCTCACCACAAAAATGAATTTAAAAACGTTTGATAAAGGAAGGACGGACAACTTCTGACAGTAAAAAAGTTTAAAAGATAAACATTTAATTGAAAAACGTTTCGGTCTTGATGAAGGTCTAAGACCGAAACGTTTTTCTATTAAATTTTTAACTTTTAAACTTTTTTACCGTCAGAAGTTGTCCGTCCTTGCTTTATCAAACATTTATATATACATATATGTATATATATCGAAGAAATGTCACGTGCAGAGACAAATCAGCGCGCGGAAGACAGCGATAATGATGTCACACCACCTGCGAGTTTTATCACAACAACAAATCGGAATTCAGAACCAACCGAGCTTCCAATTGACATTGATGAAGGACTCACTGTCGTTCAGGAGGAACTTATGACAACGAACCTAGTTAAGCCATCTCCTCAAACTTTGACAAGCCTTCTTGAAAAGGTTTTAAGATTGAATAACTTCACTTTCAATGACAAACATTTTATCCAGATCAAAGGGACAGCAATGGGAACCAGAGTTGCACCCAACTTCGCAAATGTCTATATCGGTATGTAACAGATTCCCCTTTCCTAACCAGTTTTTAATTATTAATAAGTGATTCCCTTTGATTCGCCAATTTTTGCCCGCCTTTATGTGACGTCATTAGTTTTCCACGTAAGGATATAAAAAGCCAGCACAGCGACCTCTCTTCAGTTTTCTCAGTATCTGTTCTAGATTTCAAAGCATAAGCCACTTAGCCCTTTGATCCTAAAGTTACCTCTGGCCTTTAGAGTGCAAGCGGGAACCGATGTGTAAGTACTGTGACATCCTTACATTATAAGACACTTAGGAAATATGTATGAGAATTCTTAAGTGTGACTTTCTTCGCAATATTATTTAAGTTTACAAGCCATATGGTGACGCCTCAGCTTCACTAGTTTACTTTCGAGTTTTGTTAGTGCGTCACATCTAGTTCGTATAATTTAAGTTTCGTTAAGTTACACGTTTTAAGAAGGTTTTTTACGTCTTTAAATTATCAATATCGTTTATAGGCTCGCAACTGCGCTCACGCAAGCATTCTTGTATCGTGACTACCATCGCGTGTATCCCGCTTTCCGCAATTAGCTACTATATAATAATTGGTTTTCGCTGCATTGCATTTCAGTTTACATTTGATTATCGCCAATAAATCACCGTCAATCACACCTGATTCTCTGTGATACCTGGCCTTATTCGATTAGTAAAGCAATTCCCGCCCGTCCAAGTTCACCGCGACAAGTTCTTAGCAAGTGACGCTACGCTTTCGACAGTCACAGCGAGCTAGACGCTACAGTAAAACATCGATATGCCACTTAAAGCTGGCCACTGGTACATAGCCCTTAAGTGAGAAATCCTACCGAACGATGAGTTACGTTTCCGCCCCAGAACATTCTACCGCTTTCGTCCGCAAAGAGCTGGTCTTTCCCGACATAGGCAGACAAAGCTTACCCAAAAGGGCAGGTCATTCCTAAAAGGCGAGAGAGACAAAAACAGGGACAGAGCTTTTAAGGGCTTAATAGGAGTTGCGAAAGGTTTAAGTGACAACCCAGCATTTGAATTGAATGAACTTGGGAACGGCCGCGATTGCATTGACTCGTTAAAAGACGCCTTTAACGAAGCTCATCAAGCCTATGAAAACTTGCTTGAGACCGCTTCGGAAAATTTAGAGTCGTATCGGTGGTATGACGTTCGCGACCGAGAGTTCACAGAATTGAGGATGCGGATATGTGAGAGAATTCAGTCATTTGAAAGACAGCCCGCGCATAGCGTGCACAGTGTAACCACAAAAAGCGATAAGTCTAGCGCGTCAAAACGGAGCTCACGATCACGTCAATCTTCATTACTCTCGCTGTCAATGGCTAAAGCAGACGCCGCAGCAAAGGCCGCCAAGGCACGAATTGAAATTTCCTTCTTAGAAAAGGAAAACGAGCTAAAACGAATCCAGTTGGAAAAGGATTACGCCATGGCCAAGGCCGAGGAAAGCGCTTTCAAAGAAGTCCTAGATAAGCAATTGGACACGCAAATAAAAAGGGAAACGGAATTTGAAGAGACGGAAACAAGGCCCGAGATAAACCGTCAAATGCCACACATCACGGAAGGTATCGTGAAGGAAGAAATGAACCCGAACAGCCCCTCGTTCTACCCAACATCACTACCTCAAGTTCCTTGCCCACAATCAATAAACATACCACACTTTGACCAGGCGCACGGAATAAACCTCGCCCTCAATCAACTAGTTAACCTCCAAACTCGTCAGACGGAGTTGAGCTCACTATTAATTAATCAGCAAAGGTCCCTTCACCTCCCGGTAAAAGAGCCCCCCACATTCTCTGGTGACACTTTTGAATACCCGGCCTTTGTAACAGCATTCGACGCCATAATAAGGGCAAACGTTCCGACCGACAAGGATAGATTGTATTTCCTAGAAAAATACACGAGTGGAAAAGCTAACGAAGCAATTAAACGTTTCCTAGCAACAAATTCAGACACTGCCTATCGTGAAGCACACAAATTACTCCAACAGCGGTTTGGCAACCCCGTGTTAGTCTCAGAAGACTACAAACAGAAACTGAGAAATTGGCGACAGATTAACGAGGGCGATAGCAACGGATTGCAAGAATTCTCGGATTTTCTGGTGCGCTGTAAAGAGGCTATGAAGACAATGAAATCAATGTCAGAGCTGGATTCCACGCAGGTTCTACAGTCAAGCTCTGCTAAACTCCCGCCTTATTCGGCTGTCAAGTGGTGTAGGTTTGCACACGAACAGCAGTCCAAACGAGGAAAGCTGGTCGACTTTGAGGACTTCGCGGATTTCGTCAAAGAAGAGGCGGAGCTGGCCAATGACCCCATATTTTCGCCTGACGTGTTGAAAAGAGGAAGAAAAAAGAACGGTCAAACTAAAGAAACCCGAGGTCCAAGGCATAAGCAACAAGCTGGTCTTGTAGGCCAGTCTTTCGTTACGACCGCCACTCCCGTAGCAGAACAAGAGCAGCAATCAGCGACCCCTCGAGGGCGGGGACCAAAAGCATGTCCCATGTGCAACGATGGTCACGCAATAGCAAAATGCGGCGCCTTTATCCAGGCCTCCACAGACGAGAGACTGGGCATCTTAAGAGAAAAACGCCTCTCTTTCAGATGTTTTAAACCGGGACACGTGTCTTCCGACTGCACATTTAAGCCAACTTGTGGAGAGTGCGGCAAACGTCACCACACCCTGCTAGATGGAGCGAAACCTAAACCGAAGTCTCGCAACGAAGAAAGGATGTCACGTAACCCTGCTCAACCTCTGCCTTCACCTGCCGACACCGAGTCAGCACACTCGAACGCCACCAGCATCGTTCACACCTCTTCCAGCAAACATGACTCCGCTACCATATGCAAAATCGTGCCCGTATTTTTGCATCACGAGGAAAACCCCAGCGTGGAAGTTAAGACATATGCTCTTCTAGACGACGCGAGCGACGCTACCTTCGTGACAAACAAGATAAAGAGCGAGCTTGGAGTCAAAGGAGTCGACACTCATCTTCATCTTAGCACGATGCATGGCCAAAGAATCATCTCAGCAACACGAATAGACGGACTAGTGGTGGAACGCCCAGACAGACGTGCGAATGTGAGTATCCCTAAGGCCTACGCGAAGGACGTGATACCGTCAAGAAAGGATCAGATACCAACTCCACAAGCGGCAGACAACTGGTCACACCTACGAAGAATAAGAGATAAGATAGCACCTCTGGATGAAAGCCTCGAAGTCGGAATTTTGATTGGTTCTAACTGTCCAAAGGCAATCAAACCCAAAGAAATCATTGCAGGTAAAGGCGATGACCCTTACGCAGTACGCACCCTTCTAGGGTGGTGCATCGTAGGACCTTCCAGCCCCTCGACCATACACTCCGACGAAGACGATCCAGTCATGTGCAACAGGATCATAGCACACGAGACCGCGTTTAATGGCCATGATAATGGTTTAAAGTTCATGACAAGTGGACCGACGAAAGAGCTGATTAACCCTACCGCAGTCCTAAAGATGTTCGAGCTAGACTTCGCGGAGCGTCAAGGCACCTCGACCAAAGGCCTGTCTAGGGAAGACAGACAATTTTTAGAGATCGCCAAGAAGGGCATTCACAAAACAGAGGACGGCCACTACGAACTTCCGCTTCCGCTAAAAAACGAACACGTGATACTCCCAAACAACAAAACAGTAGCGCTGAAACGGCTTAACCAACTAAAGAAAAGATTCAAGAAGGAGAAGCAATATCGGGAGGACTACATTAAATTCCTGAGTGACGTCATCAATAAGGGGTACGCAGAACTGGTGCCGGTGAACGAGAGAGCTGATAATGAGACACAGACACAGCGCAACATCTGGTTTATCCCGCATCACGGACTGTACCACCCAAAGAAGAAAAAATTTCGTGCTGTTTTCGACTGTGCCGCCGTCTATCAGAACCAGTCTCTGAACAGCAACCTTTTGCAGGGACCGGATTTGACCAATAACCTAGTGGGCGTGTTAAGTAGGTTCCGCCAAGAGCCGGTAGCTTTCTTGTGCGACATCGAAGGCATGTTTCACCAGGTGAGGGTCAACGAGGAACACCGAGACCTACTGCGCTTTCTCTGGTGGCCTGAAGGCAACACGAACAAAGAGCCAGAAGAATACAGAATGACAGTCCATCTATTTGGAGCCACCTCGTCCCCGGGCTGCGCGAATTTCGCCTTGAAGACCACAGCCGATGATCACGAAGCCGAGTTCGGTACAGCCGCAGCGGAGGTCCTTCGCAACAATTTCTATGTCGATGACGGCCTCAAGTCAGTAGCTACAGCAGAGCAAGCGACGGCCCTAATCAAAGATGTAAAGGAAATGTGCGGCAAAGGAGGTTTCAACTTGCATAAGTTCGTATCAAATAACAAAGAAGTTATAAAAAGCATCCTACAGTCGGACAAGGCAGACGGCGTGAAAGGGATAGACCTAGACCTCGACTCGTTACCATTAGAGCGGACCCTTGGCGTCCATTGGTGTATAGAGTCTGACTGCTTCCAGTTTAGCATCGTCCTACAGGACAAACCTTGCACTAGACGCGGCATCCTATCGACGGTGAGTTCTATCTTTGACCCCCTAGGCTTCGTTGCCCCACTCCTATTAGAAGGCAAGTCGATACTAC
Organism: Ricordea florida; assembly: GCA_949710005.1. Lineage (NCBI taxonomy): Eukaryota > Metazoa > Cnidaria > Anthozoa > Corallimorpharia > Ricordeidae > Ricordea > Ricordea florida. The sequence continues at coordinate 18,404,088 of OX453272.1, forward strand.
AAGACCTATGCCGTCAAAACCTGGGCTGGGACGACCCCATACCCCTCGAGATCAAGGTCAAGTGGGAAAAATGGAGAAACGGGTTAATGCGGCTACAACGTGTCTCAATCCCAAGATGCTTCAAGCCTGAAGGTTTCGGTTGTGTGATCAGAACTGAACTTCACCACTTTTCGGACGCCAGCGTGAAAGGCTACGGACAATGCAGTTATTTGCGCATGATAGACGAAGACAATCGAATCCACTGCGCATTTGTGATGGGCAAATCCAGAGTCGCCCCTCTCAAACCAGTCACCATTTCCCGCTTGGAGTAACCGCCGCTGTTTGCTCCGTAAGGATTAGTCAACAGATACAACGCGAGCTAGAATACCGCATAAACAAAGAGTATTTTTGGACAGACAGCGAAGTGGTGCTAGCCTATATTAACAACGAAAGTAGACGCTTCCACGTATTTGTGTCCAATCGGGTTCAAGAAATTCAAGACCATACCAACAGCGACCAATGGAGGCACGTCGGGTCCAAAGAGAACCCAGCCGAAGAAGCATCTCGAGGTACGAGTTCCCAGGAGCTCGAGAATTCCCGGTGGACCCTTGGTCCAGCATTCCTCTGGGAAGACGAGAGTAAGTGGCCTCGCAGCGACAAGAATCCCCACGGCTTTACGATATCGCAAGAAGACCCCGAGATTAAGAAATCTATTTCCATGGTAAACACAACCTCATCCGTGACGTATTCTGACATCGACGAGAGAATCGAGCGATTCTCGGACTGGCACCGAGCGAAGCGAGCCATCGCCTTGTGTGTGAAATACGTCCGAACACTTAAGTCTCTAGTTAAACGGAAAGCTAGTAAGAATGACGAATTGAGCGTAGATGACGTAGAAGCAGCTGGAAGAATAATTATTTGCTCAGCTCAAGCACGAGCCTTTAAAGACGAACTAAAGACCCTCGAAAAACGTAGACCAAACGAACGAAAGAACGACTTGACGAAACAGAGCACAATCTACAAGCTCAGCCCATTTATCGATGATAAGGGTATCCTGCGCGTCGGTGGACGACTCAAGTACACAGATGTACCTGACGCTGCAAAGCATCCGACGATCATACCTAAGGGAACTCACCTGTCCACGCTAATTGTAAGATATTTCCACGAACGCACCGCCCACCAAGGCAAAGGAATGACTTTGAACGAGATACGATCCAGTGGCTTCTGGGTCGTTGGAGTTTCATCAGCAGTGAGAAGTGCGATCGGATCCTGCGTTAAGTGCTGCAGGCTTCGTGGCACGGTAGTTGAGCAAAAAATGTCTGATCTCCCTGAGGACCGCCTGGAGTGCTGCCCACCATTCACATACAGCGCCGTCGACGACTTTGGTCCCTTAACGATCAAGGAAGGTCGAAAAAACCTCAAGCGTTACGGTGTCCTTTTCACCTGCATGTCTTCGAGAGCAATCCACCTGGGGACCGCGACGTTGCTCGAAACGGATTGCTTCCTGAACGCATTAAGGCGCTTTCTAAGCCGCAGAGGCCCTGTGCGACAACTCCGGAGCGACCAAGGTACAAATTTCGTAGGAGCGCGAAGAGAGCTCAAGGAGGCACTTAGAGAGATGAACAACGACCATATCAAGAACGAGCTGCAAAGGCGCCAGTGCGACTGGATCGCCTTCAAGATAAACACGCTGGCCGCGAGCCATATGGGCGGAGTCTGGGAGAGGCAGATCCGGACTGTACGATCCATTTTGTCTTCTCTCCTGCTCGATAACGGATCCCAGCTGGACAATGAGTCCTTGCGGACACTCATGTGTGAAGTGGAGTCGATAGTTAACAGCCGACCTCTCACAGTTAACCATTTGTCAGATCCCGACTCACCAGAACCCCTAACGCCGAACCACCTACTAACGATGCAGTCCAAGGTGCTGCTTCCGCCCCCCGGAAATTTTCAACCAGCCGACTTGTACGCGCATAAGCGCTGGAGATGCGTCCAGCATTTGGCCAATCAATTCTGGACCCGCTGGCGCAAGGAGTATCTACTAAATCTTCAGGAAAGGAAAAAGTGGACCCATCCACGTAGGAATCTGTCCGTCAACGATGTCGTCTTGGTTAAAGACGACAACCTGCCGCGTAGCGCTTGGCTGCTGGCGCGAGTGTCCGACGTCTATCCAAGTAGCGACGGTCAGGTACGCAAGGTGCAAATAGTTCTTGCCGATGGCTGCCTAGACAACCATGGCCGGAGGACAGGCGCAACGCGCTACCTGGAGCGCCCTGTTCAGAAGCTCGTCTTGCTGATGGCAACATGTACAGACGTATGAGACCGGGGAAATCCCAGCCGAGGAGCCCACAAAGCAATTAAGCGACAAGAAACTGTGAGGCGCTCGCCTCATAAACACTTAGCTAGTTTAGTTTAGACATATTGGGTACAAGGCGTATACACATGGATTAATGAAATGTGAACATTTCAGGGGAGCCATGTAACAGATTCCCCTTTCTTAACCAGTTTTTAATTATTAATAAGTGATTCCCTTTGATTCGCCAATTTTTGCCCGCCTTTATGTGACGTCATTAGTTTTCCACGTAAGGATATAAAAAGCCAGCACAGCGACCTCTCTTCAGTTTTCTCAGTATCTGTTCTAGATTTCAAAGCATAAGCCACTTAGCCCTTTGATCCTAAAGTTACCTCTGGCCTTTAGAGTGCAAGTGGGAACCGATGTGTAAGTACTGTGACATCCTTACATTATAAGACACTTAGGAAATATGTATGAGAATTCTTAAGTGTGACTTTCTTCGCAATATTATTTAAGTTTACAAGCCATATGGTGACGCCCCAGCTTCACTAGTTTACTTTCGAGTTTTGTTAGTGCGTCACATCTAGTTCGTATAATTTAAGTTTCGTTAAGTTACACGTTTTAAGAAGGTTTTTTACGTCTTTAAATTATCAATATCGTTTATAGGCTCGCAACTGCGCTCACGCAAGCATTCTTGTATCGTGACTACCATCGCGTGTATCCCGCTTTCCGCAATTAGCTACTATATAATAATTGGTTTTCGCTGCATTGCATTTCAGTTTACATTTGATTATCGCCAATAAATCACCATCAATCACACCTGATTCTCCGTGATACCTGGCCTTATTCGATTAGTAAAGCAATTCCCGCCCGTCCAAGTTCACCGCAACAAGTTCTTAGCAAGTGACGCTACGCTTTCGACAGTCGCAGTGAGCTAGACGCTACACGGTAGATTCGAGGAGAACTTTGTTTACAAAACCGAGTGGCCCAACTACATCATAATCTGGGTATGGTTCATAGATGACATCTCATTGATATGGAAAGGGGACAAAGACTCCCTAACGGAATTCATTGATCACCTGAACAATGCAGCACCGTCAATCAAATTCACACATAAAAATTTTCACTAATTCAGTTAACTTTCTGGATACAACAATCCTAAAGGATACACAAGGCAACATCAGCACAGACGTCTATCAGAAACCTACAGACACACATCCATACCTACACTGGACTTCAGCACATCCACCCTACCTCAAAGAAAGCATCCCGTACAGCCAAGCATTGAGATTGAGAAGAATATGCTCTTCCGCTGATACATTGAAGAAACGGATAGCCGAATACGCTGATTTCTTTGTACAGTCGAACCTCGATTATCCGGACTCGGTGGGACTAGGGTAAATAGTCTGGATAATCAAAAATATGAATATTAATGAGACAATGTCAACAAAAGAAATAAAGATAACACATTTTTAATTCTAAAAGTTTGTTTCAATGACTGCAAATACATGTGTGAAGGTCTATCACGTTCAGTGTTTATAAATGAGAACCTATTCATCGCTTCTAAAAAACTGAAACATACTAGTTTGCCTTAAAGTCTTATAACGAGATCGCATGGTGAAGTCCATCATACGGCGAAGTTGGATAACTTGAACAGGGTCAACACTTTTTTCTCCTTTATCTAAACGAGAAATAATTATTTGTTTATCGTTGTTTTGGGTTATGATGCTTCTTGTCTCTCTTTGTCTCAGAGCGCTCGATCTTTCGAAAGCGGAGCGTGTAATGCGCTGTTTTAAACGCAATTTTCCTGACTTTTAACATGATTTCTATATTTTTTTACCTCCTAAAGTCCGAATAATCGAAAAGTCCGGATAATCGATGTCCGGATAGTTGAGGTTCGACTGTAGCATGTGGCTACCAATGAACTAAGGTTTTAAGAGAAATGCAGAAAGTCCTTACAATGACACAAGAACAATGTCTACAGACTAGAAATACGACTCCAGCAAAACCTCGTTAAGCTAGTTTTTAAAGAACTCGTAATGGTTTTTCCTGAGGAATAAAACCCCAATTTATGTATCTACTTATTATTATATTATCACTTTTTGTATTTTCTCATTTCTTGCATTTATTATGATTATTATTATTGTATTATTATTATTTTTTATTATTATTATAATTAATTGTATTGATATTATTATTATTTTATGTTTAACATAATATACTGGTATAGGGTTGGGGTGTATGTCCTAATCTGGGAAAAGCTTAATCTGCTACTACAAGCAATACAGTTTTCTTCTAAATAGGGTTTGTATCAGATGTGCTAAAAATTACTCAACTCTGAACAATACCATTTCTTCTTTTTCGCTTAGAATCTAGTAATGGTTGCTTAGGCCACAGGATCTTGAAATTCCCTGACTTTTCCCTGAAAAATGTAAAATTCCCCTTACCAACTAAATTAAAAAAATCACAAATTAATCCTGGTAATGGCCTCCAACCTCCCCTCACAGCCAACCTCTTCACCCATTTCCTAAGATAACAAAGTCATGGAAAAAGGATTGATTTTCTTGGAAACCCAAAATCAGTTTTTAATCAGTCACGTAATTCTTTCAATCCAACACATTTCATGTCACATTCTTGGTTACAGCAAACCATTGCTGAATTGGCAAGAATTAACTCAATACTCTTAAATTTCACTTTTCCCTCACTTCTCTCAAATACTTAATCTTTTCCTGACTTGATTTAAAATTACCTGACTTTTTCCTGATCTTCAACAATTTTTTCCCTTACCATTTCCATACCTGTGGCAATCATGCTAGTGCAGTCATTTGTCCATACAGTTAGTGTGGAAAATCATGATTGAAAGCATAGGGCATTTAGGTAACTTCAAAGACTTGTTATTACATACAGCACCCTTGCAATGAAAATATAAGAAAGATCGTCAAAATTTTGGCATTACAAACTTTAGTGTCTCCCTTATAGAGTTTTTCCAGTGTAAAAGGTCAACTGTATATTATGGGTGTTATTAAATATTTGAATTTGACATCATAAAAATGAATTCAACAGCATTAAGGAAAAAGGTTAAGATGTTATGCCTAAGTTTGCAAAGTAGGGCTTAAATTAACTTTTCATTTGTGGGAAAGGTGTGGGAGCTAAACCCATAAAAACCCATTTTAAAATGACTATGGAACTTGTCTGTCCCAAACGAAACCTTGTAATTATTTAATACATATTGTAGCAAAGGTGTATGTGACCCTCCATATGATTTCAGGGGCAAAGGTGATAGCACGCTCACAACACGCTTCCACTTAAAAACAAAAGATATTGACTATAACACGCTTACAGAGCACCCTAGAGCACACTTTAATGAGTCTAAGCTATTGTTTCATACGACACACTAAAAACAATAAAGCGTGCGTTGTTGAACAATGAAGCATGAGCAGGCTAACACGGAAAGCATGTTAACCTTTGAAACAAAAGAGCTAGCGTGCGAGATGACGCACATTTAAGCGTGCAACTTAGTGTGCTACATCGCACGCAAACTTACTCATTAAAAAGCGAAAGTATGTGATACAATCAATGTACAATGACTCATGACGTGAAAGGCGAAGCTCCTATTGGTGAATAATGGTCGGCTGGTGATTAGAAAAACAAAGCTGCAACATTATTTGTGACCCTCCATGGGACTTAAGGGAATAAGGTGAACGCACGCACACGGTGCGTTTTAACACGCTCGCATGCTAATGGCATGACACGCTTAACGTGCGGATAAGCGCATAAAAACAATTGATATTTGATAGCATGTTCGTAGCCATTGTTCATACCTGGTTTACACAGTAAAGCTTTGTTTTATAACACGCTAGCTTCTCTTGTACAACCCAGCTGCTTCATTATTTATGTTTGTCAGCTTCTTATTTGTGAGAATAGTGTTTGTAAAGTATATTATTTATAGAATATAAGCGAAAATGCTTTCCTACAGAAGCCCGAGTCATAACCACTAGTTATCTGCACAAAATGAAGCTTTTCAAGCGAGGCTGCGAATTATTTACTGTACGCCGATCTTGACATCTTATGAGCTCTTTGTCTTTCCCATTGCGGTATATACCGTAACGCGAAGATAATTAAAATTCAAATTTTCGAACTCATTAACGAGTTTTTCTAGTTCGCAAACTGGACCCTATTCATGCATTCCATTGCTTTTGATTTCCATGGTTACGCATTTACAATACAAAAACCTTCACTCGCACAAAGGAACACATAACGCTTCGTAGTTGTCCATTATCAAGTTACAAAATGCAATTGCAAAGTAATGATTTCTCATACTTTCTTACCGACGAAAGAGATTTACAATCCCTGGCAGAAGATTATGTTAGCGCCAGACCAGTAGACGAGCAAGATGATCACGAGGACAACTACGGTTCTGACTTCAGCAGCAATGAAACTGATCAGGAAGTTGACTCCGATGTTGACTTTGACTTTTCGGAGTGTGATATATCTGACCGATCGAAAGTTCAGGCATTTGTTACCGAGACATGTGGCTGTGCACATGGATATAAAGGAAGTCCATGCAGCTCTACTATTCAAATTGAGGACATCGTCGATTGTAGAAACAACTGTGCGGAACTTTCCTCGACTGAACTAGATCTAGTAACTTTAGGAATGATTCACAGTTCCATAAACTGTGCCCAGGTCAGCTATTCAGGAAGAGCAGTGAAAACGAGGCAGCGAACCAGGATGCCTTTCCATTTCCACAGCCTCTGAATCTGCCTGAAAACCTTTCTTTCATGCATCATCTCCACAAGACCAGATTCTACAGTCTCGTTAAACATTATCGGGTTAGACAAGAAACGTCTACCAAGCTCCGCCTTCAGTGCTGCCGCTATTGAATGGGTACTAAAGTTTATCATGAACGTTGCCGAAGACCAAGCCCTTTTACTTCCAGGACGTGTTCATAGCTTCAAAAGAATTGACGTGAAACTGCTGCCAAGCTCCATGACAAAATCTCGTCTTTGGAAAAGCTACCAAGGTGCGTGCGCTGCTGACGGACACGAATCTGTTGGCTACTCAAAGTTCTGTGATTTGTGGACCCAACTTTGTCCTTTCATTGTTATAATGAGACCAGCGTCTGATCTCTGTTGGACATGCCAGAAGAACAACAACCAAATTCTAAAATCAGTGAACTTACCGGATTCTCAAGACGCTGAGGTTGTAAGACAGCAAGAAAACCATTTGAGGCTCGCTGCAGGGGGGAGGGACTTCTACAAAAACTGCTGCAAAACAACGAAAGATACCCTCACCGAACACTTAAGAAACATTGAATTTTCCGACAAATGAGCACCCTGTAGTCATGAAGGAACAGTCCACTACTCGTACGATTACGCCCAACAGCTTCACTACCCTGACGACCCTTAGCAGCCTGGACCAGTGTATTTCAAGACCCCACGTAAATGTGGTTTGTTTGGAGTGTGTTGTGAGGCCATACCAAGGCAAGTTAACTTTTTAATCGATGAAGGTGTACTTACGGGAAAAGGCGCAAACAGCACAATATCTTACATGCACTACTTTTTTGAGCGGCACAGGCTTGGTAAAACATTTGCACAAATTAATGCTGATAACTGCGGGGCGCAAAATAAAAACAACGCCTTCATGTGGTATTACCTTTGGAGAATAGGGACTTTAAGATCCAGGACGCGACGGCTCTAAGACGCCACCGGAAGTAAAATATCCACGCAGGATGCATAGTGCGCATGCCCATGGCGTTTTGTCAGTGGTGCCAAGTCGCGTCAAGAACGTCATTTGGCAAAGTTTGGCGTTGTGTGCAGAACGTGAGTATGAAGTCGCTTTTTTTGTCCATGTAGATAATGCTTTGTCTCCCTTAAACCTCTCAGGTTCTCAGGAGAGTTACTTAAAATCTTGGTCGTAGATTGCAGTCAATTTGGAAGACAGTTAAGACATTTTTCATCATATATTCACAGGTGAACAGCTGGTTGAAGTCTTGGATCGAAGTATGTCATCCAAGCTGAAACCTCCCTGGTAAATGTCAACTTTATTTATGTCTGTTGGAGTCAGTTGAACAAATCCTCGTTTTTTAACAGGTGTTATGTTTGAGAAACATATGTGTTATGTTTCGCGGACACTTAACGTGGTTTCATTCAGTCGAAGCATTGAATGTAAGCTTATACTCTTGTTATTTTATTTTTAGCTCGGTGATGTTTTGGTCAAACGAGCATGACGTGTTGTTGTGCCAAGAAGTGGTAAATTTAAACCCTTTTACATCCAAAAAAGGATCCACTCAAAGAAGCGGGATGTGGGAGAAAATAGCTCAAGTTTTGAATGAATGTACCATACTGAGATTCAGCATTGACAAGCAATCGGTTCGCAACCACATGGGGATTCTCGTAAACAAGCATAAAAGGAAGGTCAGAGCCGAGGAGAAGGCATCTGGTATAGCGCCCGATGAGCCAAGCGAACTGGAAAATCTTTTAGACACTATTATCGCTTTAGAAGAAAGTGCACATGCTGAATCACAGGAATTAAGAGCAGAGAAAAATGAAAAATGTGAAAACGACCGAGCAAAGGCAGAAGATGTCAGATTACAGGCCATGGAAAAGCTGTCTGAGACTAGGAAAAGATTAAGTGAGAGCGAAGAGGAAAAACCCAAACGACAGCGAAGAAGTGGAAGTGATGCGATGGAATTTTTAGCAGATAGGGCTACGATAAATTATGAACTGAAACAACAAGAGTTTAAAATGTTGAAAGAACAGCAAGCGTTGGAGAGAGAAAAAATGGAAGCAATGGCCAAACAGCAGCTACAAACACAACAGCAACAAACCGAAATGTTTAAAGTTATGCAACAGCAACAACAGCAAAGCCAACAACAGCTGCTTAACACCCAAATGATGATGATGCAACAACAACAAGAACAGTCAAGGCCAATGGTGGCTTTATTGGAGAAATTAACCAATAAGTGATCTATGGATTTGTGTCAGAAAAAGTCAGGTTTTGCAGCTTATTTTGCAGTACTGCATATCATTCGGTCAAATCCAAGCTGAAATATCCCCCCTTACATAGAAGAGCAAAGTTAATAAATTATTGTCACAATCAAAATTCTAGGTGTGGTGGAATTTGATCACCTGAAACAGACCTAGGTTAGAGCAATTGAATGGCTTTTTGTCCTTGGGAGCAGGGAATTAAAACACCCAATAACTGACAAGTTCAAATGCCTGGGGAGGATGATTAAGCTTCAATTTGACTGGTACATTAAAGTGATAGGCCAACATCTAAAACTACACAGTATGAACATTTTGGAGTGGCTGGTGGATAAAAATATTTTAAAAAATACACTCCTTAATTTGCTGGCCCTCAAGATACACATGACATAAGACCACCTGTTGCATTAATCATATTTTGTTTGAGGAGGCTTGTATGTTAGCAGCTGTTGCTGAATTGTTAAGTTGAAACTCGGTTGTCGCCAGCAGGCAGGAAAAGTTGACTGATGTTGTATATGTACACAATTGTTGCCAGTTTTTCAAGTCACAAAAAATGTTTTGTTTTATTACTTGAGGGATTTTCCTTTTACCTCTGTTCTCTGTGCAAATAAGAGGCCTACCTTCCAGGCCATCCGTTGTGTTTTTACATTTCAAACCAATCCACAAAAAGTTAATTAAATATGATTTTAAAGGTACTGATTCATGTGCACCTATATGAGCCAAACTATATTTGTTGCATAGATATCTTAGTTAAACCCTTCATATCTATCCCTTTCACTGATCATTCTTGGTAAAGAAAACATACAGGAAACTTTACTAACCATAGCTAAGTAGAAATACAACATGTTTCAGTCCAAGAATCTGGAACTCACTGGGGGAAGGTTAATCACAAAAGGGAATTTTTACCCACAACCCTCTTGTAGAAGCATTTTTGTCACAGGAATTATATATAAAAAACTTATATTATTCTCACAAACAGTCAACTGTGACAAAGCCCTGTTAATTAAAATAGTCATTTAATGAAGGTGGATCTAGTCCCAAAAAATCAGCTGTTGTGTTTGAAGAAAGACAAGTTAAAGCATTTCTTAAAATAGAACATACTATGTACATTTTTCCGACTTGACTGAGTCCAATCTTCAAATTCTTTTTAAAGGGGAACTCAAGGCTAATTTTAACAATTTTTTGTATTGATTTTAACATAATTTGGATCAATTTTACAGCGATAATTTATATCGATGATTAATGATTTTATGAAAAAATCGATCCAAAGTTTCGTGAATGACCCGCCATCTTGAATTTGGAATGCGGTAGCTGAAACGGTCAGCGGAACGTCAAGTGACGTCAAATCGTGAAACACGCAAGATCCGCGGACTTTCCAGTCGCAAAGCTTCAGTGTGTAACCTCATGAAATATTTCTGTAGTTTTGTTTCCATATAATCTTGCTGTGGAATAGTAATAATGGTCCACTGCTGCGTGCCCGGTTGTATTAACCATTCATCTAAGACGTCTAACATAAGTTAGCATCGCATTCCCAACGACAAATGATTACAAAAAGCCTGGTTAGCGAGGATCAGAAGGGGTAACCTTCCTCCATTTAAAAAACTGTTATGTGTCCAGTGAACATTTTACCGATGCTTGCTTTGAGACGTACTTGAAAGCACAGTTAATGCCCGAGCTAAAGGTCAAAAGACGTCTTAAACGTGATGTGATACCTTCAGTGTTTTCTTTTGGGCCTGAACCGAAGAAACCTAAAATAACTAAATCGTGAGAGCCGGCAGCGAGCAGAAGAGTTATGACAAGTGGTGAGTGTCGAATATTGAACTCAGACTTGTATTTTTCTTCAATTTAATAAAATTTCCTGAACTTAAATTCTTGTCTAGTAGTCCTTTTTCTCCTTTATTGGATCAATAGACACTATCCTCATCAGTCGATCGACTAGCGGTGAAATGTTATGTAGTGTATTTGCACTAGTTGTATTAATATGATCGCTAGGTGGCATTATATCGTTCTTAAGATTTTTCGAGCTGTGCCGCAAAGCACTGGTTGTATTAATTTGATAGGTCTGAATTCTAAAATAAATTCTCAGTCAGTGAGTACTTAGTATGCATTTTGAAAAGTCAAATTCTTGTTCTTAAGATTTTTCAAACCATGCCACAAAGCACTCCAACAGAGGGAGCTTGCATCGTTATTAAAAAGCCAGCTGAGTCAGCCAGTTCAATAGTCACCAGCCCAAGGAATTTAAAAGTTCCTTTGCAAGATGCAAGTACTCAGTGTTGCGTGAGAGCAAGGTTTGTGATCACTCATTCTGAGTACACACAAACTGATCCAGTAGTTTTAACACCAGTACCACAGCCAGTCAGGACTGTTACTGATACTGGGACACAGGTTGAGATAATCAGGGAATCTCCTGATGGTGCTAACCCTGGCCCTTCTGGTCAGGGTAGGCATGTAAAAAATGAAAGGGAAATAAATTCTGGGGGAATTTACCCTGGCTTTCTACCTGCTCTGTGTGCTAAATTTGACAAAGAAACAAGAATCTGAAGAAAATATAAACACTGACAGTAAAGCAAAGAAACTTGCTCTCTTAGAACAAGCATATCCATCAGATGAGGAGTCCCCAATACATCCACTATCGTCTCTCTTGGCTGTGGATTATGGTGATGACGAGGAATACAAGTGTGAAACAACTGATTCAGGGCAAGAAATTAACTCAAGTGCTTTGTGGCCAGTCAGGCCAGTTTCCTTGATTTCTTAGTGGCCCATCCCAAAATGAAGTGGTCCTCGATTTTTTTTTTTTCAGAGTCACGTGGCAATCACAAAATCAAAGTGGCTTCTAATGTTGTGAATGTAGATCACTCGTAACTGTTAAAACAGCTCAGAATTTCCACTTCAGAACTAAAAATTCACTAAAATGAATGATCTTAGAGTCTAGGCAAAGAAACGAAGAGAAAGGTAGTCCAATTAAACTACATATTGAGTTTTATTTTTAACTTTGTATTTTGCATAATTTACATTGCAACTCTCCAAATTCTGTAGCATAGTTGCACATCGGGCGATCAAACCTTTACTTTTGGTAGCCCTGGTCAGTTTTAACTCGCCACTGGCGACTGTGCGACCGCCAATCTTTAACCCTGCTGATTATGCAGGTTCATCTTCAGATGACAGATTCCGAGTTACATTTAGAAGAACACCCTGAGCAAAAGTTCCTGGTTTTTTTAGTCCTGCCTAAAGTTACTTGTAACATTCTGTTCAAAATGTGGTGGAACCATTTTTGAATCCACTGAAACAACTAGTGGCAGTATGTTTTCAGTGAAAATGCTGTGTGTCAGTAATCATCTGACTTCCTGGAATTCACAGCCCCTGATAAAAAAATATTGCAGCAGGTAATTTACTCTCTTCAGCTGCCATTCTGTTTAGTGGCAATACATTTTCTCATATTGCCCAGTTTGCATCCTTTCTGAACTTGAAGTTCTTCAGCCATACCACATATTACAATAATATGCAAAACAAGTATTTGTTTCCTGTGGTAAACAAAGCCTGGACAGAGGAAAGAAGTTCAGTATTATATGAAATTAAAAGCAAAGGGCCAGTCAATTTGACTGGGGATTGAAGGTATGACAGTCCAGGTCACAATGCCAAATATTGCACATACACTATGATGGCAGATGAAGGAAAGGTGGCTGCAATCAATGTTGTACAGGTAACAAAGGTAACTTCATCTAAAGCGATAGAAAAGGAAGGGTTCAAGAGGTGCATTCAAGACCTTGCCAGAGAAGAAGTCGCTATCAAGAGGATTGCTACAGACCGCCATACTTCCATCTCAAGTTCCATGAAAAAAGACCATGCTGAAATTGACCAACAGTATGATGTTTGGCATTTGTCAAAGTGGGTGATAAAAAACCTTTCCAAGAAGGCTAAAGTGAAAGGATGTGAAGATCTCCTTCCATGGATCTGTTCAGTCTTGAACCACATGTGGTGGTGTTCTGCAACATGTGATGGCAACGCTGAAGTGCTGAAAGAAAAGTGGAAGTCAGCCCTCTTTCATGTGACAAACAAACGCAAATGGAATGGCTACACCCACTTTCACTTTCGTTTCTGTTCAGTATTTGGCAATTTCCACATGTACACATGAAGTAAAGAAGCTAAGTAAAGAATTCCTTTCTTTGGGGGGTACGAATATTTTAAGGAACTACACAATAATAAGAAAACACAGCATTATTTGTTGCATTTAGTTTTGTGATGCTTTTGAATAAAACAACTACATGTGCATTTATGTGTGCACAAACCGTTATTTTAACCATGAGTGTTCTCGTCTTCGAATCCATGATAATTTCCATCCTCACTTGGAAACTGTTTCCGTATCTCACTGTATGCACAACACGGCAAGGGATAGCGCTTTGAACTTCCAAGATGGTCCCACAGCAGGCGTGTTAATTGTCTATACCCAACTGACCTAAGAAACCTGCATGTAAAAAGATAAATTGTGTCCTTGATAGTGTCCTTCTAGTTCTTGTTGTTGCTCTATTGTCGCATCGCACTCAGCGGCCTCTTCCTCCGTAGCCAAAGGCTCCAGTTCTTCGTCGTAAGGAAGAAAACCGACAGCTTGATGCACTGAGAGTTCTTCTGTTTCAAAATCGTTGTCCGACTCGCTTTCCGACAAAGAACAAGGAGAATTCAAAGGAGAAAAACTCATCGCCATACTGAAGGTTTGATATGGCGTTGTTATGGCGTTGCTGTGTTGTCTTGATTGGATGACGTCATGAGAAGACCGCTGATAAAAATAATAGCGGGCTTGCCAGTTGGCGATTTGAGTAATGGCGGACGTGTTTTTGACAAGTTTACCCGGGCTATTTCTTCACAAGAATAGTGTATTCTGATCCAAATTTTACAAATTTATCTTTTTTTGGTCGTAAACATTGTAGTTCACTAAAAAAAAACGGGGAAAAAAATTGAAATTTTCGTCATAGTACCACTTTAAAATCTACAAATTTGAAGTAGTTTACAATATCTCCGAATATCCATTCAACTAATGAGCGAACAGCACTCATGGACTCATTAAACATCTGCATATCTCGTGTTAGAATGCCAACTCTGAAAGGTGCCTGTAAGTGAACCCTGAGTGGGTATGCTGGATCCCCATATAAACACATTTCTCTACCAACAGGGTCAAATGCAAAGTTTTGTAAATCATCGTACAGTTGGGAGAGTGCCAGCATTCTTGCATCGTGCATTCTGCCTTCTAAAAGAAGGAAAGAAGACAGGTTCCACTCTTAAAACAAACTGAGGATATATATTTCATCGTTAATGTTAGCTAAAATCAAGTCCATCAGGCTTCACATATAACTAGCAGGTAGGGTATGTGACATGAAAACAAAAAAATAAGGCAAAAGTAAGAGGCAAGTGAAATGAAAGAAAAATTCCATAAATATGGCATTGAAAGGAAAACAGGTTGCTTTGTGAATAGAAAAAAATCTGGGGCTTACCTACAGGACCATAGATATTAGCAATCAGTCCATTGGGAAGCATGAAGGCCTGGAACTTGAGCGCATGTACACACTTGTGGCCATTATAAACAACTCGCTGGTTTGACATCGGCCAACTAATGGGCCGCACAGTTCCGTCAATAAAGCCGAAACAGTTATCAAGGGCTGCTCCTTTAGAGTGGACCGCTTCTGCATATGTAGCGATTAAAGGTGGGTTTAAGATACCATGGTTCCACTGTGTGACCTTGTGCCCGTGAGTATTATATATCCAATCAGTAACCTGGCTGCTGATCATACTGAGCTCTGGCACCGATCGCTCAAAGATTGGTATCATGTCGGAATAGCGGCATGGATATGCGAACCTCTTAAGCACGATACAGAGGCCTTCGGTTCCATCACAGATTGTTCCATTAGAGCACTTGAAGATAGGTGGAACTCTATAAGGTTTCAACAAGTAACGCGATATCCCTTTTGTCGACTCGAAAATCAGCTTTGCATTCGGCAGAATTTTTGTTAGAGAGAAAATTTCTCGTATGCCGAGTGCTGAAAAGGAAGATTTTGTGGAGCACACGCCTCGTAAAGCAATGAAAATTTTTCGTCATCTCTATAATTTCCTCCACCAAGCAAGGTAGCAGTAATTCTTGAATTTTTTTGAAGGAAGCCATTTTTTGTTTCTTCCTCAAAAACCCTTATACACATTAATGTACTGATTCATTGCGTTGCAAATCTTAACTTACATTTCCCGCGCTTACAACGCCGTCCTCCTTCCAGGCTTTTTCCCAGTCACCGCGTCCTGAGAGCCGTCACGTCCTAGATCTTAAAGTCCATAGTGATGACTGGGCTACACCACACAATCCAGAACAACTTTTTAATTGCAGGACATACGAAATTTGCCCCAGATTGGTGCTTTGGACTTGTCAAACAAAGAACGAGGAAAACGTTTATTTCATCGCTATTTGATATTGCAAGGGCAGTCGAGGATTCCGCGACAGTGAACACGGCTGAGTTGGTTGGATTGCACAATGGCACAGTACTGATCCCAACGTACGATTGGATGAGTTACCTAGGTAAATTTTTTAAGATTCCGCATCTGAAAACTTATCATCACTTCCGATTTGATAAAGCCTTTCCAGGCACAGTGTTTTGCAAACAGTATTTTTCATCTGAGGAAGAGGCTATTAACATTCTTAAAACTGACAGGAACATCCCACAAGCGAACCTTTTACCTCCTGTTATTACACCTAAAGGCATCAGTCATGAAAGGGCAGAATACCTGTTCAAAGAAATTCGTGAGTTTTGTCGTCCAGGAACCGAAGAAGTCCATTGAAGACTTAATTGTAAAACGAACATGTTTGTTTTATTTTACTATAAATTTTAAATCATATGTTTGTGAACAGAGGTTGTTATTAATGGTAGTTTAGACTTTTTGTGAGACTTTTTCTTTTAGAAATAAAGGCGTGGTAATAAGAACAACTTAATTTTCCTGGGAAAAGCGAACTGAAGAGAATCCTTTTCGATCGCGTGTACAGCGTGTGACTTTTTACTTTTTACAACAAAGCGCGATGCTTAGAACAACTTAAGTGAATCCTTCTCTATTGTGCCAGCAGCGGGTGAGTTTTTCCTTTCTGAAATAAAAGAGCGGCATTTGGAATAAGTCATTATCACGGAACAAAGCTAAATGAAGCGGCATTTAGAACAACATAATTATTATAGGAAAAAGTAAATTGTAGAGAATAGCATATTATAATAATAAATGATGCGCGGCAACGTTGACTTTTTTTTAATTAGCCCCTTTATCCTCTCTTGTAATTAGTGTGATTCCAAAATTTGCAAAACGTTTTCCTTACTCTTTCTTGTGGCGTATAGTATTTTTCCTTTTACTATAACATGAAGGGGATTCAGAACCTCTCATTTTCTTTTTGATTGTTTCGTGTTTTCCTTTTCCGCAAGTTGTGAACAAAAGTTGTCCGCACATCGAGAAGTCTTATTTACAGACCATTGTTAAGGGAAAGGGGCGATCTTTTCCCATCCGCCCATAAACAAATCCATTATTTATAGTTTATTTTGTTATTGGCCAGGAACAATATCTGCAGCTATTTAAGAAGTGGGACTTTCTAAAGTTGTTACTTCATTATCCGATTACGCGATCTGATCATGGCTCTCCGAAATCTTACGAAAGTACCAAAGCTGTGCCTGGTTTACTTCAGCTCTGATAAAAGCACCTATATTGTGGATACCAAAAAGTTAAAAGACAAGAAAACAAAAAATTCTTTTACTGACCTTGCGCCGTCGATTTCTTCAACCGTCACCATAAGAAACAGTGGCAAATTACTGGAAGCAATGGTTATTGCAATCCATGGTTAGTTCCTTTGGATCTGTTATTAAAATCTATACTGTCATTAGAGGTGCGAATGACAATAATTTTTTGTTTGATTTCTTTCCAGATGACATCTCCTATCTTAATCAACAAGAGAAACTGTTTGTGGACGATCCAGCAAACGCTCACCTTTTCGACGAATGCTCTCCTTTGAAGCCACAGAGCAAGCGACAACGTTCAATTGAAGACAATCCTGCCTTACCTACAACGAAAAGAACGGAAGATGCTGATAAGGATGAGGTGAGTAAATGAGTCTTAAATTGTCATCTTTTCGTTTCGTCTGCGTCCTGTTTGCTAATTTCGTTTATGGAAACCTAAATTTTGATAGAGGTGCAGGTATTGACAATAGCAGATGCAAAATATCATGGCCACTTTTAGTTTTAGAAGAATTTCCTGACGCTTAGGAAAAATAATTCTCTTAAGATAAGAGTTCTTCAGCTGAAGTGTCCTATAGTGTCTAAAATAAATACTGGATAAAGAGTCAGAACATACTTTCGATTGAAATTTGATGTTGAGGGCTAGCTGTAGGCTTGTTATGTGTGCTAAAGATGTACACTGACAGTAGTGTTAATTGCAGGTGCAATTGTTGGCTGAATTTCTTGAGGAACGGAACCAAAAACAAGCACAGCTAAGAAGAAAGAGAACAGAAGACCAACGTGTAGAGACAATTGAGACCAGCATTCAGTGCCAAATCAGTACAAGTTCATGCTCTACAGCTGATGTATCAGTACAGATCGACCACTACGACTTGATGACCGAGCTACATCAGCAGAAATTGCACCTGACAGACGTAGCTAAGCAGTTGACAGCACTAAAGTGTCTCCATCGCCATGAGCCGAAGCCTGCTGCTTTGCTGTCATTTTATGACGATTCTGACTTGCCAACACTGGATTCAGAAACAGCCCCACTGTCCAGACTTCTCAGGAAACAGCCACTTCCATAGAGAACCTGTCGCCTGTGTCTCCACCCCAAATGGCTCCATCGAGACCACCCCTACAGTCTGTTGATCAAAACGTTATTCCATTAGTGTCAAGCAGCCACAGTCCAACGGATGAGCAGCGAACCAAAGTAACTGCAATTGTAGCGACGGCACCCGACATGTCTACTGCCGCCCTTGCTTGTGTTGATGTTCTCTTCATGAACGACGAGATGGCGAGGTGCAACACGTCAGAAACTAAAGGTTTCCAGCAGTTGGACAGTATGAAATTAGGCTTCCTTGTGTCTGTATTACAAAGAAAGTTTGACTCGCCATGTTTTAGTGAGCAATAGAATCAGATAGCCGTGCGCATTAACACCAAATGTAGAAGGAAGAGGACGCTTATTCATAGACTTAAGAAAACTAGTTCATTTGGAAAACACTGAGATAGCACCATTTGTCTGTCTTTTTCGCATTGTAAATTCGCATTGCAAATTAGCATTACTATTTTTTAGATTGCATTGGCTGTTTTCTTTTTGAAAAGGCGCAATTTACCGCCCTGTACTTTCTTTTTTTCGTTCTTGATATGTATGTAGGTTTCATCAGATTCTTCCTGTGAAATAACCACACTTATTATTAATTCAAACCAAGAACAGTTAGGCAGTTTATACGTTTCTCAGAATATTTCAAGCGATTCCTGGAACTCTACAGTAAATAAACTCAGTGTTTTGACTTTTCATATTTGTATTCAGCAAGGCTTTGTTGTATTTACTTAATTGATAAATAATTGCTTTAGTTACCATAATTTCCAGTCGTTTACCCGCATCAGTCAATTTTTCCAATAGCGAGAAAAAACTTTAAACAGATTACCCGCCCCACAACAACTGCAGTTTTAAAATAAATAATTTTAATTTGACTAGCAAAAAGTGACTTCCAAAGTCATCTCGAAACTCTGACGTGCACGTTTTACACCGCGCATATTGACTCAAAACTACGCGTGGCTACACTTATCGTAAATGATCGGAAATTGTAAATTGTCGTCAGTTACCTGTTTATAATGTTTTGAATCAAGCAGAAACTTCATCCTTTGTTTTTGTTGACATGGTATCCTTTTGCATGCAATTAGTAAGTTTTCACAACCATTGTTTTTGCTGTTTCATTGAGAATAATGGCTCTTGTAAAAATCTGTTCTCAAAAAAAAAACCGATATCTCAGGATCTACCGAGTCTAAGAAATCGCTTGAAACGGGAATATACTCTTTAACTCAAGGCAGTGCTAGCTAAGAATATTTCACTGATGCGTCGAATATTCCAGTATTGTACAATTTTGTGCTGCGAATGTTTGTTTACACGCGTGCCGACAATCACCTTTCTTTGTCGCGCCTTTTTATGAAATGAACATGTCGGCATCACTTTTTGTGTGACAAGGTTGGTTCTCCCTGGGTAGTAAAATGTTTTATGGACAATGGAAACCAATATAGTATTAAATTTTATCGTATAGTAGCGGGCGAATAATTATATGCAATTCCCACTTAACGGAAATCATACAAGTTCGCTTAGGTTTGTCAATTACTACATACATTAAATGTAAATTAAATTTTGTGCTTGCTACCTTCACAAGTTTACGATTTCAATGGCAAAGGACATTGCTTTATTTGGCAAGAATTCAAAAATAAAGGAAGAACTCAAACGCAGGATTAAATGAAGGAACAGCAAATCGAGACATTTCATTCTGTTCGATCATTCACTGACCGATGTTGCACGACAACCAGAATCATATTGGTGAGCTAATAGAAAGCCTCACAGCTTACGACGTACTGCCTGTACAAATCGAAAGCAACTTTAACTTCAAAGAGCGTGCTATGAATCTGACATGCTCACCGTGTTATACCATGCAATGTTACAAGCACGATCTTGACACGTTTCTTTGTCTCTACCGTGCGTAGGAAGACAATGGCTTAGAAGTTAATGAGGCAAGTAACTAACACGCAGCTAACGTGTTAAAAGCTAGTTCTTTTGTTTTAGCGTGCTATCGTACCATTTGCGTGTGTTCACCTTATTCCCTGCAATCCCGTGGAGGGTCACATTTTGTGCTCAAATGAGTCAAGGGTTTAAATCAAACTCTTCGAATTTATTGGTTTATGTTTAGCCGGTATTTCTTTTAGCTTTCTTTTTGGTCTAGTACCTTCAGATCGACTATCGACTGCTATATCGACTGATAGATCGGTCGACACTACCTACAGTAAACAAGATCCGGGGTGTTACGAAAACTAAGACCCCCGAAAACTAAGACCCACTAAACATTTTAACTGTCTAAATCATGAGTCACAAAATAATTTAAAATGTAAAACTCACGTCGCATCTGACAAATTCCTTTGCTCGAGCGCGATTAAGTCAGCGAGAACTGTTGTCTCGAACTCTGTGTTATTTAAGACCAATCTTGAGGGAATGTGGGGAAAACCTACTGCTAGCACGAGGTTCAGATCGTAGTACGAAAACTAAGACCCCTTCAGATTATAGCCACCTGAAGGCACGTCATCATAAAAATATCTTCTGTGCCAAATTCGTACTTAAATGAAATGTTTTTGCTTTCGTTTACCTCAACGCTGCACTGTAATTGGACCTAATTGCTTGTAGAGAGTTCGATCATGCTAGATTATCATCATGACAGGAAGTAACGCCATGACAGCAAACGGATGTCGTATTCACCAAATTAGGGTCAGGTCACGAGCACTTTGGCGGGAAAATTAGTCACGTGGCTTGTTGATCTTAAAACGGTAGAAAATCCTCAGCAATGTCGTTTTTTCGAAAATTCAAGCTTCCACAGCTGGTGAGAAGAGGAAAATCTGAGCATGAAATTGTTGAAAGCATCCCACGCTTCAACTGCAATGATTTAGCTGTGAAACAGAGAATAGGACAAGGAGCTTTTGGGGATGTCTACACCTCTGACTACAAAGGTCCAGGAGACGCAAGTTGTGAAACTGTTGTCGTTAAGAAAATGTTACAAGTGTTGGATCAGGAAGAAAAAAACTTTTCTTTAAAGAGGTGGAACTTCTCAATGGACTGCAGGATACTAACATTGTGAGATTAAAGGGGGTTTGCTGCCAGCCGCTTGCAATGATGCTGGAATATGTTTATTTTGATTTTGCGCAGTTCGCTCAGGAGGTTCGTGTCAGCTTCCTGTCCGATTTTCTCCTACAAATCGATGATTACAACTGTGAAGGATTTTGTGAGCTTATTAACCATGCAGCGCAAGAAATAATAAATGGGTTAACCTACCTTCATTCCAGGGGAATAGCCCATAGGGATCTCAAGCCAGCTAACATATTGGTGAGTAACCAGCACTACACCACTTTTTTCAATCTCTCGGGCGCAAAATTTCAATTCTTATCAGGATAAGTACGCAAAACAATAAAGAAAGTGAACAAAAAATGCGAAGTTGCGCTTTTAAATTCTACTCTTACGGCGCACCGGTTCAGCTTACCAGTTTCTGTTCATATGGCTTTCGTAGAAGAGAAGTCAATAAAGCAAGTGTCACCTTCTTCATATTTGTGGCCCTTTTAGAAGCATTATCATTTTGGGCCTCAAATGTAGCTATTTCGACACACTTTTGGAGGTAAAATTTTAAGAAATACGGATTAAGCACGATACTGTTCATATGGCTATTATTGTTTGACTTGTTAAGATTCCATTCCCAAGTTTCCTAAGGAATCCGACGGTTAGAAATGTTATCATTTACGGCCTTTCCGAGACCTACTACTGCAATTCTGAAATTGCTCACGAGTTCATCATCTTTGTTACTCCCATGGGAGTAGAGTTCGCCTTTTAAACTTACCGTGAATGTTCTAATAAATTCATAGCGTTGCTTCCACAAACAATAGATGGCTAGTTACTTTAATTAAGAATTAGAGTGGTGTGTGCCTCTTGTGAATGGTCACCAAAATAGAATTTTATTTTCGCGATCACTGGCGTTGCATGCTACATTTCCACGATTATCGCAATCGCTGTAACCCAACATTGGTCATATCGATCACGTGCTAACTACCTTGAGAGTACAGTATGATCACGATGATTTTCAGTTTCGATACGAAAAACCTTTCAAGGCCTTTGTTTAAACGAAAGCATTTTTATCGATTAATAATGCTTTCTTGGCTTTTTATATGGATGGAACTGACTTAAGATTTCTCTTCTACTAAATCATGAATTCATTTTTGATAACGTTCTCTGACACAAGAGACATTGACATTTAGTTGATACCAACATTTCAGACGTGAGATTGGTTACTCCAAAACCTCCAACACCCATTAAATAGATAGATCTAAAGATTCCTATCAAATGTAACAGAACAATACACGGACAAAACATAATCCTGATGTTTCTGAGCTGCTAGACTGCTTTTGGAGTTATCATGGACAAGGATGTTGATTATAAGGCAAATGCTCATAATAACTTCACTATTGGTAACCATATCTGCCATTTACAGGAAAGGCAGCGGAGCTTTATAATGCCATGATGGAGCTAAGAAATATTCAAAGACATGAAGGACATCAAGGCAAAACTTTTGAGGAAGTTGGGCTGCGACAACAACAGCGCCACCTCAGGGAAATAAGGTATCACAGCATTTCAGTTCTCAGCTTTCTAGTCACCAGCTACAATCAGCTACAATAATAATTATTATCATAAATAAGAAATGAATCTAGGGGACTAGTATAATTTCCATATCGAGAGTTTTAGAACTCAAAGGATGAAAGTGTGAAAACATGACATCATTTAAGCTTCTAGAGTAAAAAGATCTGAATGCTATACTTTTTCCACTGTTGTAGGGACAAAGCACTAAAAGGACTCTGGTTCGCAGAGACCTATGGCCTCACTTTGACATCACTTCATATGGAGGCCAAAACTGGGCGACCAATTAATGTGGACTTTAATTGAGGTAACTGGCATCCATGTGATGAGGTATATGAAACCATGTTCCCCTTCCCACCCCAATTCTTACATTTCAGTTGATTTACTGTGGAATTTTCTCTCACACAGCAATTGACACACCATTAGTTACATCCACATGTACCAGAACATCTCATCAACCTCAGAGCACAAGTAAGTAGAAAGGACTTTGTACACTTAAAATGAAAACGGAAGGCTTTTTAAATATCACTGCTAAGGTAAATGTCATATTTTTGTGTTCCAGGTAATCCTTATGAAGCCCTTGATAATGATGAAAAGGAAAACATCAAAACCATTCTATTCATAATGGATCGCGTTTCGATTTCACTGCAAGGTAAGAAAAACTTTACCATTGAAACTTTATGGCTTTAAAACGCATTCAACCTTCGTCAGGTGAGAGTCACAGTTCCTTATTCTAATTTCTGTACCTAATTACCAAGGTTACCATGAACTGTCTCAACTGCATCCCTCCCTACCAAAAAAGTACCTTGTGGAAAACTGTGCAAAGTTTTTGTCAAGAGGACTCCTGGACAGGCTCAAGGTGCTGAACTTGCTCTACGGCTTCTACTTGAAAATGAAATTAGACAACATGTAAGTAGTTGACCAAACAAATATTCTGTTTATATTGATGGCAATAAATTGAAGGATTCAACAAAATACACAAATGTAATGCTTCACTCTATCCTTATCAATGAAAAATTCAATCTGTTATAAATATCTGTATATGTATATATGCTTCCCCACATTTATTATCTTATTTTGCATAGGTCTTAACTCTACACTGCCTAGATAAGCTATTTCCAGTGTACAGTTATCTCTCTTTGTTTTTGTTATTTTAAATTTGAACTTTTAATTTGAAATTTCATTCTGGCCACAGCTGAAAAACAAGAAAGGCACACCAATAGAAAAAATAAAGATCAAGATATCCGGAGATGGGACAAAAATGTCCCACAGAAGCCACCTATTTGTTTACTCCTTCTCATTGGTTGAGGACGGGCAGTGTTTATCAAGCTCAGGTAAATGCTTTTATTCACCATACCATGATCACTAAAGTTTAATATGTTATTTTTGACATTGCACTGGACTGAAAATAGCTTAACATTACTAAGTTATTGACAAAATTGAAATTATAATTTGTCTGCAGGTAACCACACCATTGCAGTTGTAAAATGCAGTGAAGAGTATCATACCATAAAAGAGTCCCTAGCCAATGTGATCTGTGATGTCAATAAATTAGTGAATGATGGGGAGATCACTATTGACAGGCAGACCATCGGCCTCGAGTTCTTTCTGGGAGGAGACTACAAGGTGAGTTACAGTATTTAGGGAACTTGTTAGATGTAAACTATTACTTGGTCAATAAATCCTATAATAATCTATTGCCGATGATGCTGAAATAAAATTGTATAGGAAGAGATTAATGGCAAGGAGTAGATATATTTAATTCATCTTTTTGTTTTGTTTTTCAGTTTTTACTGATTGCCATGGGAATGAAGGCTGCCACTTCAAACAACAGCTGCATTTGGTGTAAACTCCACAAAAGCGAGAGGTAAATATGCATGACCTGACAAAATTAACTGTAAAAAACCTTACCATTATAAAAAGTGTTGAATAACCTATTTACCTGGTTAATTCGTTGCATTGGTTTGTAGATACAAAATGTCATATTCATGCGAGTATTTTCAAAGTCCAACAATGTTGAGAGTAGTAGATGAGTCATGGACCAAGCAGCCTGGATGCCACTCAACACCTTTTTTCAACATACCATTACAAAATGTAATTCTGGATGAGCTTCATCTCATGCTCAGGATAATGGATCGACTTGAGGAAGGGCTGATCCTTGACATACTGAAATGGGATGCAGTAAGTTAAGAAAGTATATTTGCTCATAAAACCTAATGTTGTCTTTATATATATATATATATATATATATATAACAGAGATCCCAAACACGTCCCAAACCTACATCGGACTTACGGAAAACGACTTCAAAACAAGATACAGAAACCACACCGCATCTTTCCGCCACGCTAAACACAGAAACTCCACCGAGCTCAGCAAACACATATGGACCCTTAAAGACAACAACATTGAACACTTTATTTCCTGGCGGATCCTGTCTTCGCACTCGCCATATAACAGCTCAAGCAAAAGATGTAACCTCTGCCTCAAAGAAAAATTCCTAATCATCTGCCGACCCGAACTATCCACGCTAAACAAACGTAATGAGCTAGTGTCTTCTTGCCGCCACAGAAACAAAACCCTCTTACGCAATACCTGAAACTTAACGATCTCTATTATTATGTAAATTTAACTACTTTGTATATAAGCGATGGTACAGGACATTCCCACCATATCCCCTGATGAGTGGGCAACCACGAAACAGGCTTGTAGGAATAAACCTGTAGTTTGTTTGTGTTTTTTCTCCCGCAACAACTACTTCGCTCTACGTTCACATATTGAGCACTGTTTTACGATTAATCAACTTTTACACTTTATATATATGTATGTATGTATGTATGTATGTATGTATGTATGTATGTATGTATGTATGTATGTATGTATGTATGTATGTATGTATGTATGTATGTATGTATGTATGTATGTATGTATGTATGTATGTATGTATGTATGTATGTATGTATGTATGTATGTATGTATGTATGTATGTATGTATGTATGTATGTATGTATGTATGTATGTATGTATGTATGTATGTATGTATGTATGTATGTATGTATGTATGTATGTATGTATGTATGTATGTATGTATGTATGTATGTATGTATGTATGTATGTATGTATGTATGTATGTATGTATGTATGTATGTATGTATGTATGTATGTATGTATGTATGTATGTATGTATGTATGTATGTATGTATGTATGTATGTATGTATGTATGTATGTATGTATGTATGTATGTATGTATGTATATGACCAGGGATATCCAGCAGAATTGGTCTTGCATGAATTTTTTAGGGCAGCAAGCATTCCCAGATATGACTTACTTAAAGCCAAAAACAGGGATTCCAAAAAGATTTTTCCTTTTGTTCTCACTTATAACCCGAATTTACCATCTATTAATGGGTTAATTAAAAAACATTTTCATCTTTTGCTCTCGTCCCCAAAACTTAAGGAGTTTTTTCCACGGAATTCTATCATTCCATCCTTCCGCAGGGCTAAGAACCTCAAAGAAATTCTGGCACCTTCTAAGGGTAGAAAGACCTTGTCTCCATCAATTGAAATGCCAGAGGCGGGATGTTTCACTTGTGATAAAACCAGATGCGATCTTTGTAAGAACTTCTTTGTCAACTCCCAAACTTTTTCTAGCGCACAAACTGGTAAAAGGTATTTTGTTCGACAGAAACTCTCATCCAATTCATCCAATGTGATCTATTTGGTTCATTGCAAGAAATGTAATCTCCAGTATATAGGCTCGACTACAACGGAATTTAACGTGAGATTTAGGAATCACAAATCTTCTATGAAAAAAAAGAAAAAAACTTGCGAAGTCGCGATACATTTCAACCGAACTCCACACGTGCTATCGGACTTTACATTTCAATGTATTGACCAAATACAAACCAGCACGTCCAAAAATACTGAAAATTTACTAATTACTAAAGAAGCATACTGGAGTGCGCAGCTATTCTCTCTTTCACCTTTTGGGTTAAACAAAAGACATGAATTTCATTCTACTAATCGCATCCACTACACTTAATTCTAGCGGACTTAAGGCAATGGTTTGTGATTTTCTTGAGTAACATTTTTATCGTTGGACTTTTTTATTAATCGTTATATGTACACTGTATAAATAATTATGGTCGTTACTTGTAGTCGTTCCAGCGCTCAGGGGCCCCCCTTTAGGGATTCTGTTGTTATTTTGGGCTAGCTGGGACATTCAAAGGCTCCTGGTTGGGAAATTATTACTTATTGTTTAACGGCCCTCCTTGGGGATTTTGTTATGTTACTGGTATGCGAGATGTTGCAGAGGCCCCCTGGGGAATCTGTTGCGCTGTGGCAATTACATAACTTTTACTACTATTTTAATTGTTTCTAATCTAACATGCTGTAGCTGTTTTACGTTTTTTGTGCACCTATTGTTTTTTCTATTTGGTATGTAACTTTTCTATCATTCATTGTTGTGTAAATCGCATTTAAGTTGTGAACTGTTCGTACACTGTTTGTAACTGACGCAGGTCGAGAGACCGAAACGTTTTATACAGTTTTATCTATATTTTTTATCCTTTTTTTAAACCAAAAGTTGCCCATTTTCGGTCGTTTTTTAACCTGTTTATATCCATATATATAATTATATATATAAAAACGTTAGATAAAGCAAGGACGGACAACTTCTGACGATAAAAAAGTTAAAAAGTTAAAAATTTAATAGAAAAAACGTTTCGGTCTTAGACCTTCGTCAGTTACAGGAGAAAAAGGACGGAAACTAAGTTTAAATACGGTTACAGTGTGGGAGATTACATACCGAAATGAAAAATGCTATCGTGCTATTAATACATCGTGATTCATACAATACAGGGAAAAAAAATGCAAAACGAGAAATACAATGCTGTACTATAAATTACGTCATACAGGGTGATAATTAATAGACCAAACGAAAAAGATACAATACTTTGCATAAATTACATTATAAAGCGTGATAATTGCAGAACTAGGGCCCCTCCAGGGATTTTGTTGTTTGTCAACCCTTTAATGCTCCAAAGGCCTCGATTTGGGATTTTGTTATTAACCCTGTCCAGCGTAAACGTAGGTTTCTTCTGCATATCTTTGTAAACTAGTTTTCCCGTAATATTTACCGCATTGCAAGAGTCCGTTTTATCTATTTTAACTATTTTAGTTTTTAGGTTGAATTTAACCTAGTTCTGCAATTATCACGCTTTATAATGTAATTTATGCAAAGTATTGTATCTTTTTCGTTTGGTCTATTAATTATCACCCTGTATGACGTAATTTATAGTACAGCATTGTATTTCTCGTTTTGCATTTTTTTCCCTGTATTGTATTAATCACGATGTATTAATAGCACGATAGTATTTTTCATTTCGGTATGTAATCTCCCACACTGTAACCGTATTTAAACTTAGTTTCCGTCCTTTTTCTCCTGTAACTGACGAAGGTCTAAGACCGAAACGTTTTTTCTATTAAATTTTTAACTTTTTAACTTTTTCATCGTCAGAAGTTGTCCGTCCTTGCTTTATCTAACGTTTTTAAATTCATTTTTGTGGTGAGGCTTGGACTGTGAATCTTCATTGATCCTCCTGACGCAGTGGCATTCTTTGTTGGCTTGAGGCATTTTATAACCGTTTTTTATAATTATATATATATGTATATTAAGTGTAAAAGTTGATTAATCGTAAAACAGTGCTCAATACGTGAACGTAGAGCGAAGTAGTTGTTGCGGGAGAAATAAACACACAAACAAACTACAGGTTTATCCCTACAAGCCTGTTTCGTGGTTGCCCACTCGTCAGGGGGCAACCACGAAACAGGCTTGTAGGGATAAACCTGTAGTTTGTTTGTGTGTTTTTTTCTCCCGCAACAACTATATATATATATATAAAATGTAAAACATTGCAAATTCTGCAACCAACTTGATTTCACCATTACTACATAATGAAAAATGACATTACAGTTTGCGTTATTGTATTAATGAGCACAAGTTCTAAATCAACTCCTTCCATGATTTTGGCAGGATGATAATCACCACCAGCCAGCAAGCAAGAGAAGCAACAAACACTTACATGATTTCTTGGAAACTGTGCGCTTAATGGGAGTCAGCCTTCGAGTATACAAAGTTAACGAGAAATGGGAGTGGACCTCGCTGTTGGGAGGAGAGAAGAAAATGTTGCTCAAGAAACTACCAGAGGCTTTTGAAAACATTTTACCAGCTCCAAAAGTTGAAAAGACAAAACAGTTGTGGATTGTAAGTTACAAATTAAACCAGCATGTAGTGTCAGATAATAATCAGAAAATAACATGTACAGTATTGTGAAAAAGGAATGCAAACGAATTTCGACGAAATTCGCGCTTTTCGTGGCTTTTCGAGGAAATTTCGCTTGAAACGAAATCTCTTCGACAATTCGCGACATTTCGCCGCATTTTAGCGACGTCTATTGTTTCGATATGCGTGAACTTTCGGGCAGTTTTTCGCTATGTGCGGTAATTCGCCGCGAACTTTCAAGCGATAATTCGCGAACACTTTCGTGCGAAGATTCGAGTCTTTTCGAGCAAAGTTCGCTATGATGTAAATGTGAATCTTCTCTCTCGATCGTTCTCTTGTGCAGGCCTGAAACACGGACAAAGCGTGTTTACAGATATAAATTCATAATTACATCGTAAAATGTTCTTTAAAACTTACCTTGTTAGTCCACGAAGAAAACGTGAACGTGGTCAACTGTACGAGCGATCGGCATCGACTCAACCATTGTCGAATTGTTATCGTCCCTTAAGCGTTTATGGTAAACATTCAAATCGGATCCATGTTGTAAGTTCGCTTTAGTGGATTTAACACAAAATTGCTGATGTTTTGTCTTGCTTACTTCGTTAAAAATGGTAAGTTATATGTATACATCGACAGCACTGTATGTCAAATCGAGCCAGGCCAGTGAACTTGCCTAAAAACCCTTCACAAATGCCACGTGAGTACCCTTTATATGTGTTAGTTACGTGCTTTATTCGCTTGACGATCCATACGTACCATTTTTACTTAAATTTGGCGTGCAATTGCGAACGAAACAGAGATATCTTTCGTGTATGTTACATGACCAGTCGAACAATCGATCCCGTAGCGGAGTCTGCACGTGGAGAAGCGAACTGTTGTTGAGAGTCTAGCGAAATTTATTGTTTTAGCTAGCGAAATTTCGCGAATTATCGTTGAGGCAGCGAAGGTTCTAGAAAATATCGTTCTTTGTTCCAGCGAAAGTTCGCGCGAAATGTCGTGAAATGTCGCGAAGTTCGCAACGAACTTTTTCGCGAACTTTCGCGCGAAAGTTCGGGAAAACAAAGAACGAAATTCGCGCATTTCGTTTGCATTACTTTTTCACAATACTGTAAGAAAGCTACAACATAATAACATTTTGACTGAAAAACTAACTTTCAGTGTACATTTCGATCGTGTAACTGTTTACTTTCATTTGTTTTCTCCAAAAGAACTTCAGGGAGTTGTTGGAGAGCCTGAACAAGGAGCATATCACTCAAGATGACATAAAATCATTTGAAGCCATGGTTATTGCATTTATTTATCAATAATTTTTCTATTTTTTTTTTTCTAACTTATGGTAACATCTTCTTAGTTTGAATAACAATCTCTTTCAATGTTATGTGACATGCACAAGGTCATGATGTAGCTGTTCATTGTTTCAGGCCTTATGTTGTGAATGTGGATCGCTCGCGAAATCACTGTTAAAACGGCTCCGAATTTCTACTTCAGGACTAAAAATTCAGTAGTAAATTACCCGCAAAGTTCCGTGTATAAGCCGCACCTTTTTCCCCAAAATTTAAGTCAAAAATCGGGGGTGCGGCTTATCTACGGAAACATCTGTGGTTGGAGTTCCTAAAGGTTTAATTAATATTCATAAAAACGTCTTAAGATGTCACTGAGTAAAGATACACACAAACTGAAAGCATGTTGATGTTGTTCATTGACTTTTATACAAGTGGTGGCTCCTAAAGGAGCCGTTTGTACAGTGTTCGTGTCTTCAAACAATCACCGGCGTTTCTTGTTCTCCAACAGTTCTTTCAAGCGATTTAATTTTGCTTTACTCGAACAACTAAACAACAACCTACACGGAATCTCCATTCCTCCGCAAAGTTGTTTGCAATGACGCCTGAGGCCTGTCACTTCAACACGTATCTTTCGGCCACGTGCGAGAAAATACCAGCATATTCACGAGTACTCGCGAGGCAAATGGCTGACCGTTTCGCTGTTTTCAGACTCCTCTCCACGTTTGAAAGCTTGGTCGCTAAGCATTCGTTCGTTTCGTTTCAAACGCGTACGAATTTGTCGGAATTTCGACTTCATGGAGTGTTTTGAAGTGATAATCTTTAAAAAGTGGTATCAACACATAGGATATGGTGAATACAAACAGAAATTTAGGTATTATAAGCGAAATTTCGCCATTTTTGTATAAAAATTTGCGACAACCGCCATGTACGGTGTTTTGAAATCGTGCTTGCTTGCCCTTGTTTGTATACAAATAGAACTTCAAAGGAACTTCGAACTTTATTGTGTTTATATTTTTTTTCGAAATTTGAGCTTCCAAATCGGGGGTGCGGCTTATCTACGGGTGCGGCTTATACACGGAACTTTACGGTACATGTTGAGTTTTCTTTTTAACTTTGCGACTGCCAATTTTTAGCCCTGTATACATTTTTTCAGTCAAAAGGAGTTTGAAAAATTTGAAGCTCACCTGCATCAATTCCATAATTACATGAATGTCAGCCAATTCTCTATGTCAACTGGATTTGGCTCTTGACACTGACACATTTTATTAATCCATAACAATAACTGTTCAGGAGTTGAAAAGAAGAATGATGACTTGCGGCGGTACTTTCATCGCAAAATCAACTGGTGGGATGCTGCCAGCCCTTACCAAAGCAAAAATATGGGAATGATATGGCAAATGTTGGGCCATATCTGACCCATATGTGGAAATGGTATGGGAAGGTTGGATGATGGTATGGAACTGATATGGGCCCTATTTTTGTCAAATTTCAAGCTATGGAAAATGAATGGGAAGGAAAGACTATGCCATCCACTGTATGGGGGAACTATGGCACTAAGATGCCCATATGTATTCCATAGAAATGAGACATTTGCTTGCTCCACCTCATCTATGGAAGTGATATGGGATGTACACATTGTAATGCTCCATAGATTATCTATACCAGCAAATAAAACACTGCTGCAAGTTCCATAGGTTTTCCATTTGAATTTATATGGAATCTCTATGGGGCAGAAAAGTCTTTGTTATATTTTATTCAGTTTTTATCACCCAGCAACTTTCCAAATATCACTTGCTATGGATATTCTATGGGCTGGTTACAAAATTCCAGTGGCAAGAAGCACCCATAATTGACACCTCAAAAAAATATCATTTTCCATTTCAAACAGCCTCTTGTTACATGCGATATAATTTGCATTACGTGGAAGCTATAAGTTATGCTGGGGATGGCCTTAAAGGAATCTGAAACAATAAGACTGCAATCATTATGACTGTGAATACTGGGCCCAACTTATGATGACCAGTCCTCTGCAGTAAACACATCATGTGTCTATTATTACTTGAGAGAGCAAAAACAAGAAGTGTTGACCATCAAAAATTAAAAGGGCTTTATATAATAAATTACACAAACCATAATAATTGAAGTACTTTTTATTTACTAACATGTCATGTTAAACTACTGAACCCAGCACAAACTTGTTAGAGTCTCAATCAAATGGGAAACAACAATTTCATTTGGAGGGCAGAACTTTACTTAAAATTACTTAAAGCTTTGCTGACTCAATTATTTTTGATGAAATCAATCTTTTTCAAAATGATTTGGGAAATGTGCTGCATACCCAACGTCACGGCATCATGTGTCTCTTCAAATTCGAACTGACTTATTTCATCTTCGTCTTGCTCTACCTCAAAGCAGCAGAAATCATCACTTAAAGTGTTGTCTGTTTCCTGAACTTATTCACGACAGCTCTTCTCATCATCTGGCAAGTTGGTAAGCTCACTTGTGAACGGCTCGAATACTGTGGGCTCCTCTGCAACACTGAACACGCACTCAGTTCTGTCGGAGCCATTTTGAGAAACGGTTCGTGATCGACCCATTTTATGGAGGCTACTTCTGCCTGTTTTTCGCGTCCTTGCTGCTGCAAACTTATAAGGATTAGAATGACGCAGAAATTGTCTATAGCGCCCTCTTTGTTTTCGAATACCATCGCCTGAAGATTCGTCGGCCATGTTTGTTTGTGAGGCGTTTGAGCCCGCGATCCTTTGTCGCCTTTCAGCAAAGGATCACATGGTCTTTTGTCAACCAATAACGTGACTGCATCAAGCCAAGCGCGTCCCTTTCAAATCTGTCACTTTCTTCAGAGATTCCAGCACGGATATTCATCAAGTTCGATAAGCGATTGTTTTTCCTGTGCCTTTCACAGAAGAAGTACTTTCTTTAAAAGAGATGGACGGAAATATAAGAGGAAAGGAAAACCCACAATTTTGGTACGAAACTCAAGAAAGAGAAGCATCCCAGCACATCTCAGAGAAGGTAAGTTGTTCTCAGTACATTGAAAAGCATGTGGACATGGGATTCGCATGTATGCATTTATAAACTTTAGCTTTTGTTTCTCAGACATAAACGATCATTTTCTGTCATCAACAAACGAAGATTCCAGTATTTATTTGATGTACTTACACTATACTAACCAGTAAAACCCGTTTAAGCACATGATCTTACTTGACTAAAACAATACATGCAAGTTATTCAAGCACGATCCAGGTGCTACTCGTCACTCTTTGACAAAGCGAGAAGTTACAGAAAGTCTATATTGCACGAACAGTCTAGTTTTGTCAAAAGTTTTGTCAAAAGTTATTACCAACCAGTGTACTGGCAATTTACCTAGACTGATGAAATGCTAGAGACACTTTAATACATGTGAATGACTGATCTTCACTTTTTTAACTGTTAGCTGCATGCATGCAAACACATAAAACACTTTCCAGTTAATAATTATGCTGAGGAAATGCAGGTAGACTTCCTAAAAATCTTTTTATGTTACCATGTGGGCAAAACAATCCAAAATGCATATTTATACTAAGGTTGTATTCAAGTTTAATTCACACCATTGAATCATAATTTGCTTGCAATGAATATTAAAAGACTTGGTTAAATCATTTGGTACCTTGTATGCTATGAAGAACAAGAGCAAACCCTTGTATTAACTTTGTAACATTTTGGTGCTGTGACACCAGAATGTTACATTCAGTCATTGTTGACATAGAAGGAGTTTCTAACAAAAAAGATTACAACACGACAGACCTTTAACTGCAGGTGTTTTCTTTTC
Organism: Ricordea florida; assembly: GCA_949710005.1. Taxonomy (NCBI): domain Eukaryota; kingdom Metazoa; phylum Cnidaria; class Anthozoa; order Corallimorpharia; family Ricordeidae; genus Ricordea; species Ricordea florida. The sequence goes on from OX453272.1 coordinate 18,438,143, forward strand.
TTTTTCTAGGGACTCGCCACTTCCAAGCAGTGTGGTTCAGAAAATTAATATGAAATGCATCCATGGAGGCAAGAAGACCTTCACGAATTCGAGCTTTCAGACATGAGTAAATATGGACAGTTAACAGATTTTCATATTCTTAAGCTACATTTTACCCAGGAGGGTTTTATCATCTACATGTACATATTTTTAATAGTGTTCTCTTTTTTTGCATTTCTTTTACTTGTCAGTTTTCAAGAATGATTTAATGTAATAGTATTGACTTATAAAGTTAAGTTGTCAAGCTGCTAGCTGTTTTTATTATGCAATTTGAGAGAGATTTTTGGAAATTTAACTGCATGATCACTAGATAAGACAAAGATGTGTGAAGAATTCCAAACAATGGCTTGGTCACCTTACAATTACACTGATGAAATTATGTTCAAAGTGTGAGTTAACGCTTTCTTAAAAAAACGTAGGGGGAAAGGATAGCAGCAGGGGCATTCTCAGCTCCCCTGTGCTGCCAACATGATCAGAGAGCTTATTTCTAAGCTAAATGGGAATCCTATGGGTTTCTCCAGTGCATGGGAACCAAGCTATGGGTTTAATATGGGTACATTTTCTTTTTTCAGTGTACCATAGATTTCCCATAGTAATAATAGTAATTTCTGGAACATATGGATTTGGTATGGAACTGAAAAATAAAAAGGGCCCATAGCATTCCCATATCAAATAACAATACCAAAATGCTATGGAAGTTCTATGGAACTTTGCGAAATACATAGAAATCCCATAGACACAAAACAGGATCATATGGTTTTGCTATGGGGTAGTCCCATGCAGTTTCCATACAAGTCATATGGGGAATGTATGGAACTTTACGAAATACGTAGCATTCCCATAGAAGTAGACAATATAATGTCTCTTGAGAAGAAACAGTGACCATGTATGGGTTTGATATGGAAGGCAATAGCCCATATCAAGGCCATAGAAATATCATATATGAACCATAGATCATCCCATCTATTTTCCATACTTGGGCCACATATGTCCCATATCACCAGCTTTGGTAAGGGAGGAACCTTTTGCTGGTTGAGAAACGGCAAGAAGTGTTAAGAGAAAAGGAAAGGAATAAGAGATCATAGGAGAAAAAAAATACCAACTATTGGCAGGAAGGTGGTAAGCAGGAGTCTGCAAGAAAAGTATTGAGAATCTCAACACAAGAACCTGAAATGACCAGAAATTACCATGATGGATGAGGCCAGTTTAAAGAAAAAGAAGGTGTCAGACCTTGTTGCCCCCATTAAAGAGAAAACTAGAAGAACTGTAAACAGCAAGAAACGGAAAAAAGACCTTATAGCTGCTTTACTTAACTCTGAACCAAGGTCAGAGTGATTAAAATGAATGAAAAACTGGTACTGAGATGTTTTCCTTTGACATTAATGATATATTGCATTTCTAAGGTCTGCAAATTGAGACAGGTTACAACGTTTTCAACCAAAAAAAGAACGAACGAAAAACTTCCTCCCTTACCTGATAATTAGCATGGCTTAGCATTACTAAAAGCACTGTTAGAGTCTTTCGCTAATCCTTTCTGCTTACAGAGTTCACGTAATAATATTGCTCCCCAGGAGAAAAAGCAAGCTCGTCCATTTTATATCGAGATACAAGCAGACAATAATTTATCAAGCAAATTTCAGCATTAATAAGGTTATTATGAACTGAAATTGTTACAACTAAAGTCGAGTTCCTTATTATACTTTGAGAAAATAAAAAAACTTACACTTTTCAAACGGAGACTTCGAACGGGCCATGGTGATCAGGTCGTCAACACTTGGGCATACATTCTTGTTGAAAACTGCTTGGCAGAAAATGAAGGCCTTTTCATGTTATGAACTATGGGCTCTGGAGACGAAGTTTTCTAAGTGATGTGCAAGGGCAAAACTACGAACCTTAAGCTAAAACTAAACTATATTTTTTGCCGTTATCATATCAACATTAAACAAATTGCACTCCAAGGTGCCCTTAAATATGTAAGTGAAAAAATGAAGGAATTGCAGAATTTCTGTGTTTGTTCTTTGTTGCCCCTCTTTTGAGTAGCAGAAAGACTCCAATTTCATATTTCTGGTAAAAAAGTGAGAACATTTTTCTCTTCTTTCGACGTGACTTTGAAGAATGGCGGATCATCAACAAATGGTAAGTCAGAATATTTTCCGTACCGCCGAATTGATATCTAGCCGAGGAGTCATGTCCTAAGCAAAGGTCAATTGCGAAAAACAAAAAAACAAAATTGCTTTATTTCTTTGCTTTAGCTCCATATCGCGGATGATCAAGTCTGAGTTTTCATAGAAGGCCATTTGATGCAACTCGATGTTGTAAGTAAAACAAATTTGGGAGCTTTTCAAAACTTAACATCCTATACAGAGCGTCTCGGGCTTGGACTGGCTTATTAATACAATGCTTTTCTTTTTTTTTTAATAGGCCTGGCCAAATCTAAATCAATTAACCCGATGGTAAGTGTCTCAGTGAAACTGGATATTCAGATCGTGTTGTAAGTTGCCATTTTTGCAAGCAACTCTTATTTTTTCTTTGCGAGTAATTCTTTAACATTATGTCTTAATATAGGGACTTCATGATTGTGATGGCAGCAGTTTTTGTAATTGACCAGCCCACTTTTGTAGAACTTTTGGGGGATTAACAGAACGGTAATTATTTGTTCAGTTTACTTGTAGATGAAAATAGATTAGTACGGGAAGGTCTAACATAGGTAATTAAAAGAATGTGCCGAAGAAACTTTCAACTAAACAATGATCCTAAAGCAGCTGTGTTTTGTTTCTTTCCTGTTGGGTCGTAACATCGCAAGTTCCTGCCTCCACCCAGTGAACTTTCATTTGTTTTTTTTTTTAAAGAAGAGTAATAAATTTGTATGAAAATGATATGAAGCGGAATGCATTTTCTTCTTCTCGTTGGAGTTAATATTGGATTGGAAACAAGCGCCGTGCTTAACAGAGTTATCTGAATATGGCCGTGTACTTTTATTTTATTTGGTGGCTTCTAAAGAAGCCGTTTTGTGGAGCCGGAGCAACCTAAAAGGTTGGTGTTGGTCTCCGGTGAAATAGCCTTTTGTGAACTTGACCTGGACTCCTATGGGACGGGAAGCTTCCTTGCGGCCTTGTTTATCCAGGAAAATGGGTGACTTGCCAAGGACAGTTTGAAGCTGACAGGAGTGTTGACGGAACATCCACCTCCAGTAACGGTCAGGCATTTCTTTAGATAAGAACCAAAACCAGCTTGGACTAGCTCCTCTTTACTTGCGAGGTACGGCGCTCCTCGGAGTTCTAAAGGCATCTCAGGAAACAGCGCTCGCAACACATCATGCCGCATGGTAATGGTCTCATTGCAGGCCAGGGGCGCTTTTAAACCCTTCTCGAATAGAAGAGTAAGTCTCTCTCTGCATTCATCAGCACGAACTGGATCGACTGATCTTTTTTCGAAGGCGGTGATGAGGTCTTCCGCTAAGTGTTCGGCCGGCTCCCACGTGTTCTCAGCAGTAGAGTAATCTTTCCACTTAATGAAACATTCATCTTTGCCTCCTCGATTTCATTTAGCAACTATGCGCTCAACTTCAAAGATGCCCATGACAACGGGTTTTTGCTTGGGTCGGTATTTAGAACCAAAGTCATGATCGTAAATGTCATTCAATAATGATGCATAAAATCCGGGCTGGTGTCTAGCACGCTTTGGCATATTGCTTGTAAGTAACTTTAAACAACTGAATTGATGAGTTTTAAACTTGTATTTTATGTGTTTTGATCAATTGAAACGGATCTAAATTTGAATAATTATCTCACACAATTGTTCCCTCATGGCTTTGAAAAGACGCTGCTTGCCTTTTACATGTTAACCGACTCTGGATTTCAAAGGGAAATGTCATATACCAAGAGATAACTACTCTCTCTAGCATTCACTTCACTTCCATCGTCTTTAAAATAGAAAAAACTTTATCTTTAAATCCGCAACCAACGCATGAAGTGCACAAACTTATCAAGTAGACGAGCGCGTCTTAAATGTCGGCTGCTTTGACCGGTTTAAAGAAACTGAAACGTAATGATGAAACAAAAGCAAAAGTTTTACGCTCATTTCTTTTGCAATTTGTTGATATTTGACAATGCTTTATAAAAAAAGTATGTATTGGGAGAAATTGCTTGACTTGATTGTCCTTCCAGTTATACATGCTATAGAAAAGATAGAAATCGCAATGGAGGTGGTTGTGCCGTTTTTGTAAGGAGTAAATGGCCAAGCAAGCGAAGAAGTGACTTGGAATCCAACAGTCTAGAAATGGTATGCGTAGAAATATGTCCCGAAAAGGCTAAGAACACGATATTTGCTGTGATGTATAAACCACCAAATATGAATCAAGAGAAATTTATCTCAGGCCTGGAGCAGGAGTTTCTTGCCAAATTGGACGACGAAAGGGTAAAGGATTTGATCATTATGGGAGATTTCAACGCGGATGTTATTGCGCTGAAACCATGCAAATATACCAGAAAATTAATGCAAACGACTCGTCTCCATGGTCTGAGTCAACTTGTCAAAGAACCCACATGCGTGACAGAATTCACAAGTACTGCAATTGACCT
>OX453272.1:18447761-18475261 GCA_949710005.1 Ricordea florida
CATACGTTATCGACACTCATCCCGTCACGTGGACACCTGGTATCGGCAATGGTCTCATAATGATCGGCAAGGACAACTCGTCTGAGGTGTGGATGTCTCTTTGCGTTTGGCTGTGGAGAAGACTGAAACAAGGCAGCGTCAAGCCAGATGCCTGTCAATCGCTCGCAGTAATGACACGTCAATCAAAGTAAGTGAATCCACAATTGTACTTTATAACTAACTAGTGAGGTGAGTTGGATACAATAAAGCCGTGCCTGGAAATTGCCTAATGATTTTTTGGTTATTGGACGCCAATGATAATGACAAAGATAGTGATAATGATAGTGATAATACAACAGTTCGGTCTTCCCTCCTAAACTTTCCTTTTATTTGAGTTAATTAGGCATAAGGTTCAACATTTGGTGTTTTACAAAACAGGTTAAGGCTAATTCATTGTCGAAGTCCTTGTTCGTTGTGATGTTTGAAAGTACAATTCTTTAAATCCACTCTTAAATCAATTTCCTTGTAGTTGTGAGATGACTAGTAAAAAGACAGTATCCCAGTGCGCCGAAGATGAAGATTCAAGAACAAATCCTACCTATTGGCCCAATTCACACTAGAGACGAGTAACCTGTCTTGGACAGGTTTCTCGTCTGAGATGAATTTCCCGTCTTAGTGTGAAATTGGGTCGGGACGGGTTTTAGACGAGAAACTCGTCCAAATTTACCCGTCCACTTATCCATCTGAGTCGACGAGTTTTTAAAGACGAGTTTCCTGACTGGACGCGGAACTCGTCAAAATGCATCACGAATTCACACTTAGACGGGTTTTCAGGTCGAGTTTTAGGAGAAAATGCGCGGATTAGACTGGAACTAGAACGAAAGCAGAGCACTTTGGGAAAACAAAATGGCGCCAAAGAAGAAGGTGTAGCATTCTAAAACGCAGAAAAACAAATCCTGGACTGACAAAAAGACAAACATCTTTGCTGCTGTGTTGTCATCAACTGAAAGCCGAGATAAACCTTTTGCTCTCGTTCTGGAAACAATGGCCCTCAAGAAAATGGCAAATGAATCTGTTGTCAACAACGTAAGAGAAGAGTTTGAGGATATGCTGGTAGCCAAAGGCATAACTGCCGCATCGGAAGACTATACTTTTACTATTGACCAACTTCGACAAAAATTGAGCCCAAGAGACAGTTTGAAATATAGGCCTGCATACTTAAGAAATACCTAAAACAGCCAGGCGCATTGTATTTTCTGCTGGCTAGGTAACCACGTACATCTCGCACCAGTACCTCTGCATCTTAACCCGTCCAAAAAACTCATCCTAATGTGAATTCATGTCGGTAAGTCAGATAACTTTTTCATTGCGAATTCACACTAGAACGGGAAACTCGTCAGACAGGTTACCCGTCTGACGAGTTTCCCATCTAATGTGAATACTGCTATTCTGGTACTAAGCGCCAAGCAGCTGCAAGCCTAGACGATGCTGATGAACCTTCAGATATTAATTCCACCCAAACAGGCAGAAAGTGTCCTAGGAAAGATGCAAGTGAACGTCCGGGTATAAGTTCCACCAAAGTTGATAGGAAGTGTCCCAGCGAAGATACTATCGAAGGTCCCGATGCCATTGCTAAATGTTGCAAAGACAGAAGGGCAAGTTCTGGTGACAATTCATCCGCAACTGGCACTAAGCATCCCCAAGAAAATAAAACTGGCCGCCCCCACGTGCACTTTCCTAGAGCTGGTGGTAAGCATCCTATAGATGATGTGTGTAAGAGGGCCGCTGCGAATTCCCCCACGGTTGAAAGAATCAAACGTCCAGAAGTTATAATCTTAGATGATGATGACAAATCTGACAAGGAACCTGCTGCTTGTGGAAACAGGCGCCAGGCAACTGATGCTGCCGCTATTGATTTAGATGGAGGTCAGCAAGACGCTTCGTTTCCAGAGCCAAATGAAAGGATAAGTAGTCCTGCTGCAGACGCTGGTGATCGTTTGTCCTTGTGCAAGGTGCGTGGTATATTTTATTCCTACAGCATGTGTCTACAACCCCTTTGTGCTGCGGTTTATTAATCAATTTCACAGACGTGGAACCAGCGTATTGGGGGCAATCTATTTTTAGAAAATGATTTTCATTCACAAGCCTTTAAAAACAACAAATTAAGCATGGAAGCAATCGGGAAATGCTCTCTCGGAAATAAATTAAAACAACAATGATAATAACGATGGCCATGACAATGACGACTATTATGATGATAGCAATAGTTATAATTATAACTTGGATTATGATGATTATTACAGAGGTATGGGGAGATCTCGTTTAGAGTGCCACTAGATATCCTCTCTCGTTAATTTCTTACACAGCGTTAAGTATTGGAAGGAGAACACAGAAACGCCCATTTTTGAATTAGGAAGAAAACCAAGATACACAGCAAAAGAAGCCGCGGAAGTTCTCCTATCTCGGTGCCCAAAACAGCCGACTTGTGAACGTCATCCTCTACGAGTGCAAGAAAATGCAGCATTCTTGGTAAATGTCAATTCCTACAATCACTGGGAAGATATTAAAGATGACATGAACGGTGCATACGCAAAAATGCTTAGGTGCTGTACGTGGACAGTTGAGTGCCATAAAGATTCTAATGAGCTAAATATTATAGTCGTAGCAAAGAAGGCGTTACCGTTGATGAAAAGTGACCACTACCACTTAGTCATCAATTCCAAGGGAAGTAAAGCTTGCCCCTCCCCTGTGAGATCAATCTTTCTACTAAAGGATTCCAGTCACAAAATAGTGAACGGAGTGGTGCTGTTGCAGTATCATATAACCTCAGAGGAATTTAGAGTCGACTTTTAAGTGAGTGTCCACGGGAACAGTCGTAAAAGCGCAAAAGCACCCTTCTACCCCACAGGCAAAGGCACGCTACAAGCATTAAAGCAAAACGTAGAGAATGCGGCACCTTCCCAAGTATACAAATTGGTTTGCGATCAAGCCGGAGGTTCTAGTCAGGCAAGAACACCTGGAGCATTACCACGCTCCCGAAAACAAGTGTATAACCTTCAGGTTACGGCCAGCCAAAGTAAAGACCCGGTGGATGATTTGCTAGTCTACGCAAAGAAGAAAGAAGAAAAAATTGTCCTGCGACATGAAGATATACCAACTGACCTGTGGATCCTTGGGATGAAGGTGATGTGTGATGATCTGGGACGGTTCACTTCGTCGACGAAGCTGAGCCACCCGATCTCTATTGACCCGCCTTTTAATATGGGTCAATTTGAAGTAACGCCAGTAGTCTAAAAACACCTGTTTCTAACTTCCAAAAGAACAGGAAAGAACCCCATTTTCCTTGGTCCAACCATGATACACCACAAAAAAGATTTCCAGACCTACAAGGTGTTGGCGTCCACATATGTAATGAGGTCCAAGGGCCTGGATAAATGTAGCGGTTACCGTATTTACTCGTGTACAAGTCGACCTTTTATGACCAAAAAATCATCACAAAAAATTGCCCTCGACTTATACACGAGTCATACACAAAGACCTGACCAAGCAATCCAAGAAATTAGCATAACAATTGCCCGAAGTCCGTTACGAAAACCGAGTTTACAAAACCAGTTCTAATTGTGCTCGAGTTTTCAGTTTTCGGCACATTTTTCGTCAACAGAAAAGTGTGAAACTCTAAATGTTAAGTGGTTTAAACGCAGACCTACTGGAGATGAATTGTATTGTGTCTTTTGATCTGTAGAGCAGACATTTTTCTTAAAGCTTCGCTGGTGTTTACGGTGCTGAACTTTCATTTTCATCGAACGATTGCAGTAGCTTAGTGACCTGGCAAATGCTGGCAAACTCTGCCATCTTTTCCAAGATGGCGGTGTTTTCATCAAGCGGTCCTTCGAAGTTCTTCGGCATTCCTCTGGTCTTCTAAATCTCCTTTCAAACTCAACATTCAGATAAAGGCTAGTTAAATGCAATGCGATTTACAGGTACTTCCAAATATTGTAAAAGAATTCTCTAGAAAATCGAAGTGCTCGAGTGTGCTTAAATCGTGATGATGTAAACAAGTCCTAATAAACTTCAAAGCACATGATTATATTTCGCTCTGCGTTTTTTAACTTACCGTATTTTCAGTATATTCTTAGGAAGAAAAGACTAACTTTCTTGGGAAATTTCTATTGGACTGAATTTCACTACTTTAACCAGAAATGATGAAAAATCCGATTTTTGACCTTGAGAATGGGGGTCGACTTATACACGAGTAAATACGGTACATAACCGACGGAGAGGAAGCCCTTGACAAGGCGTGGAAAACAGAGTTGCCCAAGGCACGTCATCTCAGATGCATGAAGCATTTTGAAACTAACTGTAAACAAAAGCTTCATGCCATTGGTATCAAAGAGGGGAGTCAACAGAAGTTCTTCCTTGAAAAGGTGTTTGGCGTCGTGAACAAAACGGATGGTATTGTGGATGCTGAGGACAAAGATGATGTAAAACGTAGTCTAGAGAGGTGCAGAATTGACCTTGATGACAGAGAAACACACCTGCTGCAAAAAAAGGAAGGGTATGTTCCGCAGTTCTCCAAGTACCTCGCTGATAGGCAGGAGATGATTGGTAAGTCCATGACGTTAAAGGCAAGACGCAAGGCACATATGCCGGTTGACGAGAAAGGAAAAGATCTTCGTCCGTATACAAATATGTCTGAATCAATGAACAATGTTATGTCCCAAGCAAAGACTGATTTCTTGAACTTTAACAACAAATGCAAAACGAGAGCCTTACCAAGCTCGAATTTGAAAAGCATGTCTTTGAAGAGATCCATGGTAGAGAGATGAGGGAGCTGAAGTTAGCGCTATGTGGCTTGAGTGAAGAATACAAGCTAGATAAGATCGTTGAGTATCCGTTGACACCTGGTTTGATTGGAGTGAACATCAGAGGGAGAATTACATCGCTAAATTCAATGCGATGTCTGTTGAGGACGCCCTGCAAGGCAAAGAAATCAGGGTGGCGCATGACCTACAGGCAGGTACGAAGTGCAGTGAATACAAAGAGCTTTCCGTGGATGCGGCCAGTATTCTAAAAGAACAGAAATGATGTAAGGATGAAGTAGTGAGAGCTGTAGTAGAAGGGGCTCTAGCATTACTCAATTTTCCGGCGGCCATTCAACAAAACACAACCCTCGATCCTTCGAAGGCTAACAAGTATGAAGTCGCCAGCCGAGAAGCGAAGAATGGAGAGGTGGAGTGCACGATCAACAAAAGCTACGTCTCGTGTTGCTGTCCCAGCTTTAAGTTTGACAGTGTCTGTAAGCATTCTATTGCTGTTGCAGAGAAGATTGGAATTCTTGACCAGCACTTTCAGTTCATTTCAAAGGCATCAAACGCGAAGAGCGCAGGTGCAAGGTCAACTTTGGCCGAGGCTAACATTAACAAAGAAGTGGCAGGTAAAAAGGGTGCGAGGAACAAGTACCCATTCAGGCCTTCACGTTCAGAGAAGCACCACACCACAAGCAATGCGAGTGGACAGGATCAACCGGTTCAAGGCTGCGCAAAATACCTTTACACTGAAATCCACTAAAAACGATAACCCATTTGTCTTGCGCATTCTTCCCAAAGAAGCAAAAAGTTGGAAGCAATGCAAAACTGATTTCTGCCACAGAATGCGAATAATTCCAAATGATCTCGTGTTTGAGCACCAAGAACGGTTTTACTTTTCACTAAATGGTGACTGGAAGCAGAAGCAAGATTCAACTAAAGAGGCCACCCGGTATTATCATGCTGATGTGACGCGTGTGAAAGCACGTTTCCCCTATTTTACAAAGGAGTACATTGCCATTCCCCCGGAAGTCTTATCGTTGCTCCACGAGTCTCACAAGACCTATATTACAACACATTTTGGCCTCCAAATCTAAGTACATTATTTAGCATGTTCTAAGCAGGTTTTTTGTTTGATTCATGATGTGGTGAACAATTCTCGAACGCACTCTGCCCAGGCTTATGTTTCTTTGCGTCAACGCCCAGAAACAAAGACGATGTAAACCGGTGATTCACAGCAAGATGACCGTTGCAATGAGATAGTCGTATGATTTTCTGCAAATGGTTTTATTTTTCACGTAGGTCCTGCTCACACTGTAGGGTCCTTTTTTTATTTTTCAGAAGAAACGTTTTCTATCCCAAACCGATTATTGTCAAAAGTTTGCTTTTTTAGAAGAAAACAATGAATATGGTTTTCTACGTGTTTGTGTCGAAAGCTTGCGTTTTTCATAGGGACCAAAAACGGATTCGTTATAGAAGGGCTTAATCTTGGAAACGATAAGGTTTTTTTTTTTTACGAAACAATTTGGATGATATAGTTAGGTATAGGCGCACATGTTTGATTCACAAGTAAACTTGTCCAGCCACTATTAAATTGTGGCACCAAATTGATTCAGTATTTCAAGGTGATGGGAGCTATTCAATCACGATATGGTTTAACATTTGATAAATGTAGCTCGTCATTTTAAATTGCGAAGAATATTAGTAAGATTGCATATTTGGTAGAAATTATGTAGCTGCTTGTTCTTTATATAAGAGGGTTAGTATGACAGTGTTGTATGTATAATAACAGGGGCTGTGTGTAAATCTTTCCCTATTAAAAACCCTATAATTTAGTAGAGAAGAGACAACTCGAAAGCACTTTACTAATCTTTGAGTTTTACTAGTATACCTATAAGGTTAAAGTTCGGTTACGTTAGCAAAGATAGATTTAGATTGTACGTTTACGGCAAACGGCCAACGTGACTTGTTAGACCCTCTATTTGCCGCTCGCCGTTTTCAGTTTCTTGAAATTCAGTAGCTTTACGTAAGCATCAAATGACAGAAACATTTAGCACTACGCTATTCTAACCAACCATATTTCGGAGAACACATAAACGCGGAACTCGCGTCTCACGTTCACGCAATCCTAACTCGCTCTCGTCAGTGAAATATAAAGACTTAACGGAAATTGAAAGATACCCGAGAAAATGCAAGCTTTTCCTGTAATGACTACACACTGGTTGTAAATAATTTGCTTAGTTTGAGCTGTAGGTCAATTAGTTTCAATTAAAGTTGTTCATGTTCCTGTTATTTGCCCGAGATGTTTGTTTCTTACATTGCAAGAACAAAGCTGAAAGGAAGGTGCAATGGTTTCTCTTATATCAATATGCACCACGTACCTACAGTTGTAGCATCCGTTTGCTGTCATGGCGTTACTTCCTGTCATGATGATGATCTGGCATGATCGAACTCTCTACAAGCAATTAGGTCCAATTACAGCACAGCGGTGAGGTAAACGAAAGCAAAAACATTTCATTTAAGTACGAATTTGGCACAGAATATATTCTTATGATGACGTGCCTTCCGGTGGCTATAATCTGAAGGGGTCTTAGTTTTCGTACTACGAAAACTAAGAAACTAAGACCGTCTTCAAGTGTAAGCACCGCTCACTATTTTCAGCAAATGATTACTCAGCTAAAATCCATTGGATACGAGTGTTTTAAGCATAATAAAAAGGTTTTCCCAACGAAGATACAAGTTTGGCTAAAGATTACACGGTTAATAATTATTTGGTCACGCAACCCTAGATCATCAGCGGAACTGATGAACACATTCTTGGCGCGGCATGTCTTGCAAATTCGACTTCTGTTTGCTCTGAACCTCGTGCTAGCAGTAGGTTTTCCCCACATTTTATCCACGCGAGGGCTTTCCTCAAGATTGGTCTAAAATAACACAGAGTTCGAGACAACAGTTCTCGCTCACTTGAAAGCCAGTCGTTTCGCATACAAGTCGTTTCGCATACAAGTCATTTCGCATACATCGAGCTTGTTTTGGATACAAGGTCTTGGTCGATTCGCATACATCGAAGTTGTTTCGCCAACACGATCTTGATCGATTCGCATACATCGAAAAAGTGCAAAATACATTGAAAAAGTTCTCATTAACACTCTAACAAGATAGCTATAGGACAGAGAAATAATCTTAACCTCAACCCGGCGATATGCGCATGTTGTTATTATGTATCGTGCATTATTTCTGTTCGGCACAGCGAACGCGTTGACAGCGCGTAGACTAATTTTTTTTTTGTTATGTTGTTTAAATGCTTTTCGCGGTTTGATACTAAACCCAGGCACAAAATATCTAACATAAAAAACTTGCACCCGCAGTGCCGCAGTCGTGTATATATAGCGAACATCACTCAAGGTGCTAACTACACGCGCCACGACTTTCTTTTGGAATATTGCTCGTGTTGATAACAAATGGTCTCGCAACTCTTAAAAAGCGAAAACAAGTTTCAGCAAGCCTAAATAGTGCCATAACTGGTCAGCTACTTTGATGATACACCAGGCTTAAGATTTCAGCTGAGGACTTCGATGGTGTTGTCAAGTGTTGAAGTTATTTGTAAGTCTTATAAATAAGAATTGAGCAAAATAAAAACTATTTTAATCAACTGAGGATTGTTCTTACTACGTTCTTAAAATTTTGGTTTATCTCAACCTTAACCTTCCTATAAGAAAGGTTCTTATAAGAACTTATTAGAGTGTACTTTCTTTAATTTGAGATTCAAAACCGAGCACAAGAGGGAGGTGATTTTGAATTCCAAGCGACGCGAACTGAGTACGAGAAATTGTTTAGGTATTTTTTCTTAAGAAATCCGCGAAATTGAGCTTAAAAGCTTTTAACCTTTTGACAGTCCTTAGCAATAGACACCTATTTATAAGTGGCCTGTGCAAGGTAAGTGTGTTTTGTTGCTTTGTTTTCAAATTTTGATTCACTACACTTGTGACTTTTTTTTTTACAAAAACAGCTAACTTTCTCCTTTTTTCAGATTCAAGAGCTCGGACTCCAGCAGCAATATAATAATGACAAGGGCACGTACCAATACCTAAGAAAAATCATGGCGCTGGCGTTCCTTCCCGAGGATGAAATTGAGCCGATGTTCGAACAGCTAAGAGCTCAAGCAGCAACAGACCAACTAAGGCAGTTTGTAGAGTACGTCTCTTCAACCTGGATCCACAACGACACCTGCCCCCCCGTCATCCTGGAGCGTCTTCATGATGGCCATCAGAAGCAATAGTGATATAGAAGGGTGGCATCATGGGCTTCACCGCCGTGCCTCAGGAAAGTGGCATATGCCATTCTACATGCTGCTCGACCTTCTTCATCAAGAAGGCCACCTGACAGCATTACACATACGCCTAGTTTCGGAGAAAAAACTCAAAAGGATCCAAAGGGCAAAGTATTGCTCGCTCAAAGCCAAAGTGTTCGCTCTCTGGGACGATTTTAATAGCAAAAGAAAAAATGCACAGCAACTTCTAAGGGAATGCGCCCATCTTAATGGGCTGTCCAGAGCATACACACGCTAAATGAACATGTAATTTCTCTATAGCTCTGTAACCTTTGCAAGTTGTAAATAGTTCCCTAACATACACACTGTCATGCACACACAATGATGACATACAGACTTTCTCCTTTGTATAGATCGTTTTCACGTGATGTCACGGAATTAATTGCCGCCATGCTGGTGCACATCTGAGTCACGTGTTTCAGCTACAAATATATGCAAACACAGTCCACAATTATATTTCCTACTGGTTTACAATCAAAAATTGGCTTCAACTGGTCCAGACAATATAGTTCCAATTCCAATATCTGATTACGCTAAAAAGCTAGATTTAAAAGTCAGAGAGCGCTATCTGAAGAAAATCTTGACTATTGGAATCGATCCTATTTTGATAGAGGGGAAACGCTTCAAACCCGACTGTCCTCCGCCGGTTGAATCGACTGATTTGCTATGCTGTTTGGTTCTCGAGACCAGCTTCTATACGCAAAAGCAATTTAAAGCTTTCCGAAGTCTCGAGGCCTACAATCAAATGGTGTCGGGCTTTGTTTCCAACGTGCAAGGACATATCATCGCAAACAACTTCGTGGTATTAGCAAAAGTGCGGCACTCTCAACGCATGAACAATGCCTTGATACCAATTTGGATTATTACCGAGAAGGACGGGCCAATAAACTGCGCTCATTGTTTGGGTTGCAAGGCAGCACTGGCTGAATCATGTTCGCACATAGCTAGTGTGCTTTTTTACCTTGAGGCCTGGACAAAGGTGAATGGAAGGCTTTGTTGTACTCAAATGAAGTGGAATACTCTAGGGTCCGCAATATTAACTTTAAGTCGGCTAAGAAAATGAAAGCCGACCTTAATGCAACGATAGAGAATCTAACCGAGGACCTCCAGCTTTCTGCGGACTCAAAAGTCTTTACTGAAAGCCCCGTTCAGAAACCGGAAGTGCCAGCGCTGACACAAGCGGAAATGGAAAACTTTTATTCTGAACTCAGCAAGTGCAAAACAAAGCCTGTAGTGCTGAGCTTGGTACCTCCACATGCTGACAGCTACGTGTTGCCCAGCTGCAAAATCCCGACCATAATGGATTTGTTCGACAAGAATAACTTGGAATTGCCCTTCAATGAACTACTAAAAATTTGTCAGAGCATCAACATTGAAATTACTGAGGAACAAATGTGACCTCTTACGCGAAAACGTTCCTTACGGTTTGCCGAATTCGCACGGATAGCCGTTCGTATACCGTGCATTAGCCGTTCGAACGGCTTGGGCTATCCGTGCGAAAAAAATTGTCATCCGTTCGAACGGCTTGGGCTATCCGTGCGAAAAAAATTTGAATCCGTTCGAACGGCTTGGGCTATCCGTGCGAAAAAAATTGTCATCCGTTTGAAAAAATAATTGTCATCCTGTTGAACGGCTGAATAGCTATCGATTAAAAAAGTCAATCGGTTCGTTCGGGCAGGAGTCACGCAACAATCCTGTCAAAAAATGTAAATCATCTGATACAAGCAATTTTGTTGACCAACCTAGAGTGAATTGTCACGGTACGTGTTCTGCTGAATAACCGTCTTGCTTTCAGTACATTCGTTTCTCGGTACACGTTTTATTTCAGACTAAGTTTTAATATTCAACAAGTGCCAACAAGGTGGTCACGGTTTCACCTTTTCAAATGCTTTTGGTGGTTGGTATCTCCCGTGGGAATAGACTCTCGTTGCCTGTTCATGTAAACACAAACTCGTGTTAGTTGTTCATGTCTCTGTTCATCTTCTAATTTAGAAACGAAATACCCTCCATTTATCGATTACAACTGTTGAATTTCGATCAGTTGTGTTTAATGTTATAGCAAAAATATTAATAACTCGTAGTATCGCGCTGCGCGTTTGCAAACTTTCTGTGTGCAACGCTCTCGCCCAACTTGGCCCACAAAATGACTGTACTCTAGACTTCTCAAGAATAGCAGAACAAATCACGATGATGAGTAGAATTTTTGTCAAGAGCGGGAGGCAGAAATTGTTTTGTTCTTGCAAGAGACAAGAAAAAGAACGATTAGAATAATCTTTGAAGAAAACTAGTCGAAAAGGAAAAATTCTGGCCGAGTTTCTGTTCCACAATTTAATTCGCTTCGCAAAACAGTTCTAAAGTAGCGGTCTTTTCTTCCTTCGTTATCAGTCTCGCCCAGTAAAAGCATAATTATAAGCGAAGAAATCTTTCAGAATATCTTTACCTTGACTTCGCTACGCAAGACATTTCTAAACAAAACAGTCTTTCCTTTGCTTCATAACATTAAATCGCGCGCAGTGAAAACACAGAAGCAAAAACAAACATTTTCATCAGCCGTGCATGTATCCGTTTGACTGTATCCGTTCAAAAATTTTCTACATCCGTGTATCCGTTTGACTGCATCCGTTCAAAAATTTTCTTCATCCGTGTATCCGTTTGACTGCATCCGTTCAAAAATTTTCTTCATCCGTGTATCCGTTTGACTGCATCCGTTCAAAAATCTTCTTCATCCGTTTTGAACGGCTTGGCTATCCGTTTCTCATCTGTTCGCTTGCCGTGCGTTCGCTTGCCGTGCGTTCATTCCTAAGGAACGTTTTCGCGTGAGAGGTAACAAATTGATCAGGTGCAGACACCATTGCACAGTCAAGTGGCACAAACTTTTTTGAGCATAGGGCAGGGAGGATTGGTGCCTCGCAGAGTAAGGCTGCAGCACATTCAGACCCTGCGTTGCCATCCCAGTCTCTGATACAAAGAATTTGTTATCCTGAACTGGATAAGATACTAAGGCCGTGCATCACGGGTGCAAGCATGAAGCCTTGGCAATCCGTGCCTTTGAGGAATCCATGAAAAAAACTCATGTGAACTTCAAGGTTGTTAAATGTGGTCCCTTTATTAATCAAGAGCATCCTTGGACGCATGCTACTCCAGATTTGCTATGCTCATGTGACTGCTGCGGTCAAGGTTGTGGAGAAATTAAGTGTCCCCTGTGCATAGAGAACTGTGACTTTGATTCATATGTTATAAAGCCCTCATCTTGTCTGAAAAAGAACAGTGATGGGCAGTTCATACTGCTCAGCACACATGAATACTATTACCAGGTTCAGCAACAGCTATTTACAACTAAGCTGAATTACTGTTACTTTGTTGTCTGTGCTGTTGACTCGAATGAACTTATGCTAGTACCGCAAAGAATTCTTCCTGAAAAAGACCATTTAGACCAGCCGACCAGTTAGCTCAGTTGGTAGAGCACTGGACTACCGTGCGGGAGGTTGCGGGTTCAAAACCCCGGCCGGACCAACACTCATGGTCTTAAAATAATTGAGTAGAAAGTGCTGCCTTTGTAATGGCATCTGCAAATGGTTAGACTTTCTAGTCTTCTCGGATAAGGACGATAAACCGTAGGCCCCGTCTCACAACTCTACCTGTAATGTGGGACATAAAAGAATCCATGGCACTGTTCGAAAAGAGTAGGGCGTGTTCCCAGTGTCATGGTCTATTGGTCTGATTGTAATGCGCATATGATTATTAATATAGAATATGCGCAATATAAATGGAGTATATAATTATTATTATTATTATTATTATTATTATTATTATTATTATTATTATTACCATAGGAGCAATGTTGTACCCAAGTTACAGAAATTTTGGAGAATTCGTATTTTGCCTGAGGTACTTGCTCGATGGTACACGAGAAGGGTGAATCTAAGTGAGGATGGGGCTCCACTGGCTAATGCTGTGTGTTATTGTACACAGGAAACTGAGGAGGATACTGTCAAGTGCTGTAATCCACATTGTGCCATTCAGCAATTTCATTTGTCATGCTTGGGTATCGATGCTATTCCCAAGACCTGGTACTGCCCCAAATGCAGGACTTTACTACAGTTTAAGAGAGGAGGCTCTAAGCAACAGTCAGCTAGCATTATCAGCGAAGCTCTGAAGATGAACTCAATTTGTACTTGCCAAACTGTAGCTGACAAAAAGGACAAGCTGGTTAAGTGCACAAATATGAACTGCACTAATGGGAAGTTTTTCCATTTGTCATGTCTGGGCAGGAAGAGAATGCCAAACAGTAAATTTTGGTTATGTCCAGAATGTATGATAAATAATGCACAACAGCCCAATAAGGGTACAGGCACTAAGCCCCAAGCCATGCATGTCACAACAAACACTACACCCACAGTCAGGCATGTCACAACAAACTCTACACCCCCAGTCACACATGTCACAACAAACACTTCACCCACAGTCAGGCATGTCACAACAAACACTTCACCCACAGTCAGGCATGTCACAGCAAACACTACACCCCCAGTCACGCATGTCACACCAAACACTACACCCACAGTCACGCATGCCACAATAAACACTACACCCACAGTCAGTTGTGAGGCTGATGGAATAACAATTGTGAAAACTATCTTTAGGGACAGGCCTCCTCGCGACAAGTATGAACCAGAAGGAAAACTGGGCCAGTATGAATATGGCCTAATTGCTTCCCCAAATGAGTGGTTGGACTGTGTAATTATAGATGAGGCCCACATAATGTTGAAGAGAATCAGTAAAGGCATACAAGGATTTCAGAGGCCTAGTCTTGGCTCAGTCCGAAAATTTGACATAATGACGGGACCATTTATTCAAATAGTTCACATTAATAATAATCATTGGGTATGTTTTAGTAACATAAATAGTCCTCCTGGTTATGTCGATGTCTATGATAGCCTCTCATCCCCAGTGACACAAGAGTTACCAGAACTGGCTTTTGATTTGACTGGACCAGCCTTTAAGGGAATTCGATGTATTCCAGTTCAACAACAGAAAATGGTTCTGACTGTGGCATCTTTTCAATAGCTTTTGCAACAACTTTAGTTTATGGACAGAATCCAATGAATGTAACATAATATAAGTCGGATGCGTTCACACTTACTGCACTGTCTAAAAGGAGGAATTATGACTCCTTTCCCTACCACTTCAACTTCTTTTACAGAGCAGATTTGATATGACTGGAAGAGAAGCCACATATGGCATGGTTGCAGCGTGATCATCTGATATTAGTACTCAAATTACTTTATGGCATGGACTGTGCAGTAAAACTCTTTGCACTCATACAAAATCTGCTCTATCAAACTTACCTACAAAAATGTCAAAATAATTGCTACTTATCATTCTAATCATAGAAAATAAATTCTATTTTATCAAGAATCTCTGTCATTTCGCACTCATTTAGCAGTGCAGGCTGTAATTTCACAGCCCATAACAAGACTGATCTTTAAATACACTGCTACTTTAATCCAAAGGTACAATACCATTGGATAGGTTTGTCAAAGCAGCACACACTGTAATAATTCTGTCAATCATAGGAATTTTAGCCTCTTGGGAACCATTAGGGTCACACTGCAAGAAATCAATTGGTAAAATTCCAGAAAGAATTGTATACTTTCTCCTTAGCAGTCCAATGACCCTTTCCACATGTATGCGGACGTTTGCAATTCCACGTGTTTGCTCAACATCTACTGGGTCCACCTGGTCTTTTCCCTTGGTGAATGCCGGAATAGCAAGTTCAGCTCTGTGGAACATTAGGCTTTCCTGGATAGTAAAGCCCCGGTCAGCCATCACTAAATCTCCTGGTACTAGCTTTTTTAGAATGCCACAATTGTCTGTTAAATACTTATCTGAAATGCTGCCTTGTGGAGTTATTCCAACCAAAATCTTGACAGTGTTATGACTCTGGAATAAGTCTGTGCTCGGGCCATGAGATTTGAAGGTCTCGTAATAAAAACTTCAAAACAGTCAATGATTACTGTAGTTTTGTTGCCAAAGGCAAACTGGAAACATTGAGGCATGGTTCGCCACAAATCCTCACGCTCTGGCCACTTTATTAAGGGTGCTAGTCGAACATCAAGAACCACCATCCAAGCCAAACATATTCTTGAAACAGTGGGTAGTGAAATTCCAAAGCGGTATCCAAGATCCTGCATTGGCATGTTCAACTTGAGTTTCATTAGCGTGAGAACAAATTCTTGAAACTTCGATGAAATTGGAGACTTCCTTAAAACAAATACGGAAACACTCTGATACACTGTTTGTAGCAAATCATAGGCAGGATATCCTGTGTAAAATCGAACTTTGTCATTGTCATTAGCGAAATATGTTTCATCGAAAGGCGGTTTCACAGCTGAGGTGCGAAATAAATAGTTGAACTCCTCTGTTTGAGTCGCTGTCCCCGTTACACTCTATCCATAACCTTTTCTCCTGGCTCATTAAGTTTTTGTTTCTTGGTCTCGATTTCTCTCCGAAGCCGCCTTTCATGTTCCGTCGCAACACGTTTCAGCTCACAATCTCTGGCTCTCTCGTCTCACTTCGCGGCAGCTGCTAAATCGGCTTGAAGCTTTTCGGCAGAATCACATTTCTCATGACCTAGATTTTGCGTTGGAACCCAATCTGGATTGTACCTATCCCACAGTTTTGCCGCTTCTCCGGAAATAAAATTTTTACCACAGACTCGGCCGTGCTCCAGAATGGTTTCTGTGAAGTCTTCTCTACTGATCGCAGATATCCATTTGTTTCGCCTCTCCTCGGAATGTTTTCTCACTTCTTCACCTTGATTAGTTATAACTGAAGGTATTCTTGCCATAAAAACCCCTTTATCACGGACACTTTGGGTCCCACAGCCAAAAATCGCGCATAAAACCATTTTTTGTCTTGGACTATTATAGCTTCGTACTTACATGTGATGTGCACCAATATGGTGGCCAATTGTAAAGTGGTCATGTGACTGAAAACGATCTATTCCTTAATCTGACACACACATTATTTTCAATACAATTATTTATAGGACGCGTGACTACCAGAGTCACACACATGTCCTGTTGTGTATCTCGCGAGTTCAGAAGGCATTAAATATGTTTGTTTACACTATAAAACTGTTATTGCGTGATTTTTCCTTTTAACCTTAAGGTGGTTTAATAGAATTTTGAGGGGGTAAATTGACCAACTTTTAAAGTTTTAGTTACATGCTCAAAATTTTTTTCTGTTTCTCTGATTACTGTTTGTAATGCATGAATGCCAAAATAAAAATAAACAACCAAGCGCTCTTTGGTGTTCTGAAAATTAGCTTAAAGTGGATTAGGCTTGCTGAAACTTGTTTTCGCTTTTTAAGAGTTGCTTGACCATTTTTTATCAACACGAGCAATATTATGTTGGATATTTTGGATATTTTGTGGCCGGGTTTAGTATCAAACCGCGAAAAGCATTTAAACAATATAACAAAATTCTTCTAGATATAGTGCATGGCAAGTTAAACTTGAACTTAGTCTACGCGCTGTCAACGTGTTCGCTGTGCTGAACAGAAATAACACACGATACATAATAACAACACACGCATATCGCCGGGTTGAGGTTACGTTTATTTCTCTGTCCTATAGCTATCTTGTTAGAGTGTTTATGAGAACTTTTTCAATGTATTTTGCACTTTTTCGATGTATGCGAATCGACCAAGATTGTGTCGGCGAAACGACTTCGATGTATGTGAATCGACCAAGACCTTGTATGCGAAACGACCTCGATGTATGCGAATCGACTTGTATGCGAAACGACATTCACTGACTTAATCGCGCTCGAGCAAAGGAATTTGTCAGATGCGAAGTGAGTTTTACATTTTAAATTATTTTGTGACTCATGATTTAGACAGTTAAAATGTTTAGTGGGTCTTAGTTTTCGTACTACGAAAACTAAGATGGGGTCTTAGATTTCGTAGTACGAAAACTAAGATGGGGTCTTAGGTCTTAGGTCTTAGTTTTCGGGGGTCTTAGTTTTCGTAACACCCCAAGATCCGTATCTTCAAGGTCAAAATAATTTGGAACTAATTACTCTTTCACCAAACATCCCACACTTATAACAAGTATATCTGCTAAACAAGTGAAACCCATAAATACGGAACAAAGGACTGCGGCCACATTACTTCTAAATGGCTGGCTGCTGAGTGAACTTTTGACGGCAAATTAATGAACGCCTGAAGTCTTCTGCTAAATTAACTTCCATCGGACAGCAAAGATGGTTTGAGAGCATTTTTTAACTGGGAAAGAAAACAATACCAAACACGTAAAATATAATTTTTCAGCTGAACTCCTCATGATATTGCCGTAAAGTGAGATTGAGTCACGCGCTAAGGTCACATGAACACGTGCCTTGTAGTCGAAAAAGTAAACAAACATGTCAGAAAGCAGTGAATATGCGCCTGATCGAACAAGAAAAGATGTTTCGTGAGTATTTCTCGTTTTAATCCCATAAGCCAACTGCGCGAAATTTAGAGTTACACCTCGGCAACTTGTATCCAAACGAATTTGTGCGACCAGTTAGCTTTAATATCAACATATGTTAAATTATTGGTGAATTATTGTGTTGTGTTTGGAACTAAACTGCGTTTAAAATTCATTCGTTAGACTTGTAATGTAGTGATTTCTAAGGTACGTTTTGTTTAACTTTAGCGTGTTATTCTGTGTCAACTTGCACGCTAAGGGTTAAAAACAAAGGGTTAGCGTGTTAACTACATGGAAACAATACATTGCGTGTCCTTGATTGTTTGATCAATTAATTATGCACATAAAGTGTGTCTTTGGACACACTAAGCGTGTTGTGTTAGCATGTTGCAAGCATGTTATCACCCTTGTCCCTGAAGTCATATGGAGGGTCACATATAGCAAAGGCGAATACTACTCATAAGTCAGTAATAACATCTGCTTTATTTACAAATAATTGCATTGATCACTGATAATATTGCAGAACCAGTCACTTAGTGTTTGGTATCTTTTCTGTTGAAAATGCTGAACATAAATGCTACATCAAACAAATCTACAATATACTTTCAATATTGCAATGATATTTAGATCTCATAATTATAAATAATTGCTATCACAACTGCAACCACTGTATTGGGAATTTCTTTAAAATGAAAGGCAATTGTTTCAAAACGAAAAATAACTTCTTGCATTCTCATTGCAGCATTAATACTATGTGACTGTAATCTTTCATTTCTTTGCGGTTGGTTTCTGTTTCCCCTTTCCTGGCACGTTTTTTACGACGATATGGTTTGATTGTGTCTATATGCTGGTGAAGTCGTTCCTACTCGATTTCCGTTCTAAGTCATTTTGGTAAATTTTGTTCACCAATTTCGTTATGGAATCGCTCGCTCATGTCCTCTAGCTATACCTAAGACGAGCCTTTGTTTCTATCGATAACAAATTCAATTTCCAATCTAACTTGATGGTAACTTGATGGTATTCTGGTCCTTTTCCTTGCTGTTCCCGTTGCCTTTTTTGAGCGAGCAGTTCTTGTCTTTGCTGCAATGTCTCTTGTTACCATCCCTACCTACTTCTCAATCTCTGCTCAATGAATCGCCGCTTCCCGTGTGCCGATTTTTGCGGCATTCAAACTTATTCGACAACGATCTCTTGCCGCTCTTTCTTGTATATCTTGGAGATCTTCTTGGTGGGATGTACTTCCAGGACGAGTGAAATCGGTTTCCACAAAATTCACATTAGAGAGCTTTAGATTCGAGGACGAGAACAAGTACGAGTACGAGTTTACTAGCACACACACACTGCGCATGCGTAGTTGTCCTTGACACTGTCACGCAAGCAGGAAACTCGCTGTCAGCCGCTCGTCGACAACGAGATTTAGACCAAAAGTCGTCCTCTACAGAACGAGTTTTGAAGGGTGAGTTTTAAACTTATGGTAGTCTTTTTGTAAGTCAACAAAAGTAAACTTAATTTATTGAATCACACGGCTTTCCAATTGAATGTCATTACAATGGCCTTTTGTCATGAAGTTCCGGTGGACATAAACATATATCGCTAATCAAAACAATTCACTTCTAAAATAAAAAAAAATTAAATTTAAAGCATTTTCACTTAAAGAACCCGAACATTGGTGATAACAATGAAGTGTTGTAATAGGGTTGATTCGCATACATCGAGTATACAAAAGCAGTACCTTTTCTGTATATAAAAGGGTGAGGGGTTGGAGCTCAGGGAAGAGCCTCCCCGTATTAAAATTTGTTGAGTACCCTCCCACCCTTCCACGGGACATGCAGTATACGTAGAATAGGCCCTTTGCAGTTAATGATCACATGGTACAAAAAACACCTTGCTGGAGAGAAAACGTAAGTGCCTCTGATGTCCCAAATAAAGCAATTTAATTTAAATCTTCTTTGTTTTGGATGTCCCAGTGCACAATTTGCTATCCAGCAACATGTTTTTTGTACCATGTGATCATTAACTGCAAAGGGCCTGTTAACCTATTGAAAAAAAAAACAATGATGATTTTCCAGCTCAGTTTCTCTAAGGTGGACTCAGATTTTCTTATTCCTAATGGTGGGCTTGCCAAATAGCATTCTATAAATATATCTGATCAAAAGCTTTAAACCTGGAAATAGTCATGTAATGTGGGAGGTTGAACATCAGAATAGGTGCTTGTGGTTGATTCATATAAGCAGGTTAGTGCATTCCTAAGCAGAGCACACACTGAATACATTTTACCAATTGGACTTAGTCCAATCTTCAAATTCTTCTTGTAATCTAGGAAAGCAAAGTATGTAACTATATCCCCAAATACCCACTCCACAGCTTCCTTGACTTTACTCATAGATGAGTTAAATTCCTTTTGGTCATCCATCAATTGGCCTCCTTTGTATGGTCCCTGAAGATGAATTCTCAGCGGATAGGCGGGGTCGCCATATATACATAATGGTTGTCCACTGGTGTCAAATGAATGATGCTGAAGGTTTTGAAGAAAGCCAGACATCCTTAACATACCAGCATCATGCCTTTTACCCTCTGAAGTGGAAAAGTATACATACACACAGAGTAGCTAGGGTTATAATACTCTTGGAAGTGCAAGTAATTAGTGAACAATTTGAAAAATAGAAATAGAGCTAAGACTGATGAAGTACACTGTCAAATGCAAATTTTGGAATCCATGTTTGGAAGAATATTACTTTGAACTTCCTATCTGCATCAATATTTAATTATTATTCAGAGAAGGCAAAATAAATACTGTCAAATAACTGGCTCCAAAACAAAGATTCGCTGAGCTTAAGGAAAATGATAATAATATTTTAGTATAATTATTCAGGTGATTTTCAGAGCAACTGCAATTTCTTTTTATTTTCTTCTTCTGGCTACTTAATTGAAAATTAGTGTTTCAGTATTATAATCACCTCACCCGGGGTGATTATAGCAGAATACGACTAAATCCTCAACCAATCAGAGCGCATGCACCACTATAATCACCTAAAGTTATTTTAAAAAAGTATCAATCCTACAATTTGTAATGGACACCAGAACTTGTAATTCCAATTTCTATTCGCATGTATCACTGCCATAAATTTCGAATAGGTGCATGCCGTTAAGGGGCTTAAACCCTGACCCTATTTAAGGATGAAGCAAAAAAAATTAATATCCTATTTAAGGCCCAAACCTGAATAATGACACCCTATTCAAGGGAAACCAACAATCCAAGTGATGACTAACCACCATGGCAAAACACAATCGTTATAAAATTGCTTTGTTAATTAACAGACCATTTGTTTTTCGTCTAGCTGGGCATTCACACACTGCTATCTTAGCTGATACAATTTAGGTACCCTGGGCAAATGATACCCTATTTAAGGATTGAGAAGCTCAAAAACCGTACCCTATCCCGCAGCACATACCTATATAGCCCATATGTGGGAGTACCCCCTCCCCTCGGGGTATTAGATTGCCTCTTCCTACTTCAAAAATAAAGGTTTATTAGATAGGGGCACTTCAGGTTCAAAGGGGCCTTGTCCTGAAACAAGTGAAAGGGGGAACAAATACGGTAGAACGATGTAAAGAACAGTAACATTATAGTGTAGCTTACCAACTGGTCCATACAAGTTGGCGATTAAGCCATTTGGTGCAACAACTGACTGAAACTTCAGGGCATGTTCCCTTTTGTGCCCATTATACACTGTACGCTGGTTCTCTCCTGGCTGACAAATTGGGTGAACTGTCCCATCCACAAAACCCCAGCAATTCTCAAGAGCTGCTCCCTTTTCATAGACGGCACGAGCGAAGTTTTCCAAATGGTTGCTATTTAGCCAGGGCTGGTCAAGATCTCTACGCAAGTACCCATGGTTTGTGTAAATAAAATCGATCACCTCGTTGAAGATTAAGCTCAGCTCGGGCACAGAATGACCAAAACGAGGAAT
This sequence comes from Ricordea florida, assembly GCA_949710005.1. Taxonomy (NCBI): domain Eukaryota; kingdom Metazoa; phylum Cnidaria; class Anthozoa; order Corallimorpharia; family Ricordeidae; genus Ricordea; species Ricordea florida. The sequence goes on from OX453272.1 coordinate 18,469,321, forward strand.
CATGTCGGAGAGACGGCATGGGTAAGAAAATCATTTCAACAAAATCAGCAGTCCTTCCGTTCCTGAAGATACCGTACCATTGGAGCAAATAAATTTGTCTGGAATTTTTAATGCTTGGAGAAGGAGAGGTAGTTCTGTGATGCCAAACCTGAACTCCGTTTGAAACTCTTCAGGAGAGATGGCGTCAAAAACATCTTCAATCCTTTCGTAATGCTTGTAGCGATGTTTTCTCCTCATTGTTACGATTTCGTAAATACAGTATTGTGAAAAAGTAATGCAAACGAAATGCGCGAATTTCGTTCTTTGTTCTCCCGAACTTTCGCGCGAAAGTTCGCGAAAAAGTTCGTTGCGAACTTCGCGACATTTCACGATATTTCGCGCGAACTTTCGCTGGAACAAAGAACGATATTTTCTAGAACCTTCGCTGCCTCAACGATAATTCGCGAAATTTCGCCAGCTAAGACAATAAATTTCGCTAGACTCTCAACAATAGTTCGCTTCTCCACGTGCAGACTCCGCTACGGGATCGATTGTTTGACTGGTCATGTAACATACACGAAAGATATCTCTGTTTTGTTCCAAATTGCACGCCAAATTTAAGTAAAAATGGTACGTATTGATCATTAAGCGAATAACATCAAAACATCAGCAGTTTCTGTGTTAAATCCACTAAGACAAATCGACAATGATCCCATTGGTTTGCTATAAACGCTTACGCTCGAGCTTACGAGAGCGTAAGCGAGACTGACGGCCAAACCTTCGTTCTTCAAAGATCTTTAAATTGCAACTGGAGGGAGACCTTGCTTGTCAAGGACCTCGATTCGAGTTCTCGTATAATTTGATACTTTCGGCATGATTACAAGTTCATTTTTCGTGTGCTTGAATGCGAATGAACAGGTGAATGAATGTGGAATCTGTTGTCTGTTTCTAAGGCGTTGCTATGATAGCAATAATAACAATTTCGCGCGGGGACTAGCACTACAGTGGGAAACATTGTGTGTTATTACACAAGTTACATCTAGTTCTCGGTAGCTTTTCTCGCAAGTGTCAACTTTTCGTTATGAAACTTCAATGTTTTTGATATTTGGGATGAAGTTTATATTTACGTTTTCTTCGTGGACTAACAAGGTAAGTTTTAAAGAACATTTTACGATGTAATTTCCTCGCGAAGCGAGGCCGAAGGCCGAGCGTAGCGAGGTTACTAATCGTGTCGGTTCCGGTCAGACCACGTGGCTCGCAAGCCCGAGTAAATCGAGCCGGGAGTTTTTATATATGTATATATATATATATATATTTAAGGTTCCCGTTTTGTTTTAATTGATGATAAAGAGTACGAAGAAAAAATGCTTGGTCAGCTCAACAACCAGCTGCACTATAAATCTTTGCAATCAGATCCTACCTCGAAGCATTTAGCGTTAGTAAGTAGTTGGTGTTCCAAATGGCTTGGAAAGGGTGAGATTTCCCCCGAAATAGCTAAGTGGGTTTTAAATAAGGAAGCGAAACCAGGAGTTGCCTTTGGGAACATTAAAACGCACAAAACGGGCAACCCGTTAAGACTCATTACCTCTTGTTGTGGTACGGCAATTGAGAACTTGTCGGCCTTTACCGAATTCTATCTGCAACCACTTGCTCGTAAATTACCATCATTTATTAAAGACACCACGGATTTGCTTAACAAAATAGGAGATCTTAACACGAGTGGCCCTTTTCCAACTGGCACCTTACTGGTTTCGTGGGATGTGGTTTCAATGTTCCCCAACATCGACAACAAACTTGGTCTTACTGCAGTTAGGAAAGCTTTGAATGCTAGGGAAAACAAAATTCCGTCCACATCTTGCATACTAGAAGCCGTAAAAATCTGTTTGAAAAGCAACCATTCTGTTTTTAAAGAGAATTTCTTTCTTCAGATTCATGGTACGGCCATGGGTCCAAAAAATGCATGTAGTTATGCCGATCTAGCCATGGGTGAAATTGATCTTAAAGCTAAGTTTTCCGGTCCGATAAAGCCATCCTTGTGGTGGCGTTATCGTGACGATGTCTTTGATCTTTGGCAGCAAGGCCTTCCTGCCTTACATCAATTTACTGATTATATCAATTCTCTATACCCTACTATTAAATTCGAGTTAGTTTTTTCTGAACGTGAGCTTCACGTACTTGATCTTACTTTACATCTTGTGGAAGGGTTTATTAGAACTGATGTTTATTCTAAACCTACAGATAGCCATTTATACCTTCCACCCTCTAGCTGCCATCCCAAGCATGTCTTCAAGGCTATTCCTTTTGGAGTAGCGACTAGATTGAAGAGAAATTGCTCTGAAGAAACTTTCCTTGCCGAGAGAACAGTTGAGTACAAAGGTTATCTTGTTAATCAGGGTTATCCCCCAAAATTAGTTGACGATCAATTCTCCAAAGCCTCCACCATTTCTAGGATTGATTTACTACGGCAACGCGGAAAACAATCGAGGAAATTATTTCCATTTGTTCTCACATTTAATCCTAACTTGCCTAATGTGAGTAGCATAATTAGAAAGCATTTGTTGATTTTGCAATCCAACCCTAAATTGAAAGAACTTTTCCCTCAAGGCTCTATCATACCATCTTTTCGTAGAACAAAAAACCTGAAAGAATTATTAGCACCATCTCGTTTTAAAACCGCCGATGAGGGACAAACAATTCAGCCAAACAATGGCTGCTTTAAATGTGAAAGAAATAGATGCGATCTCTGTCGAAATTTCTTTGTTGAATCTAAATCATTTCTAAGTTTTAGAACGTGCAGAAAATACACCATTCATTCAAGGCTTTCTTGTGATTCTAAAAACGTGATCTATTTAGTTTCCTGCAAGAAATGTCGTTTACAGTACGTAGGATCAACTACCACCGATTTTCGGGTTAGGTTTCGTAACCACAAGTCTGCTATGCTCACAAACAAAACCACTTGTGAGGTAGCAGTACATTTCAATAAAATTCCACACTCCTTGGATGATTTTGAATTCCAATGCATTGATCAGGTGCAGGCCCCTAATGACTTAGACGAGATCGATAGGTTTTTAATTACGAAAGAGGCTTATTGGAGTGCTCAACTGTTTTCTATGGCTCCCCATGGCTTAAATAAAAGAAAAGAATTTCACTCCAAAAACAGAATTTGTTATAATTAACTTTCTCTTGTGTAAATATGCGTTTGCGCCATAAAGCAGTCCAAAAGCCCTTCCTTGGATTTTGCCAGCTCTTTGGGTGTTAGGTATGCTCAAAGGCCCTGCCTGGGATCTTATTACAGCTTATTGTTTAAGGGCCCCTCCTGGGATTTTGTTGTTTGTCAACCCTTTAATGCTCCAAAGGCCTCGATTTGGGATTTTGTTATTAACCCTGTCCAGCGTAAACGTAGGTTTCTTCTGCATATCTTTGTAAACTAGTTTTCCCGTAATATTTACCGCATTGCAAGAGTCCGTTTTATCTATTTTAACTATTTTAGTTTTTAGGTTGAATTTAACATAGTTCTGCAATTATCCCGCTTTATAATGTAATTTATGCACAGCATTGTATCTTTTTCGTTTGGTCTATTAATTATCACCCTGTATGACGTAATTTATAGTACAGCATTGTATTTCTCGTTTTGCATTTTTTTCCCTGTATTGTATTAATCACGATGTATTAATAGCACGATAGTATTTTTCATTTCGGTATGTAATCTCCCACACTGTAACCGTATTTAAACTTAGTTTCCGTCCTTTTTCTCCTGTAACTGACGAAGGTCTAAGACCGAAACGTTTTTTCTATTAAATTTTTAACTTTTTAACTTTTTTATCGTCAGAAGTTGTCCGTCCTTGCTTTATCTAACGTTTTTAAATTCATTTTTGTGGTGAGGCTTGGACTGTGAATCTTCATTGATCCTCCTGACGCAGTGGCATTCTTTGTTGGCTTGAGGCATTTTATAACCGTTTTTTATATATATATATTTATATATATGTTTATATATATCTATATTTTAAAGGTGTCCGTTCGCAGGCCAGGTTACCTGGCAACATTACTCCATGTGAAATTCCGACATTACGAATTCCTTGAATGATGTTTTGAAAATAATGCGAATTTTGTGGAAACCGATTTCACTCGTCTTGGAAGTACATCCCAGCAAGAAGATCTCCGACATATACAAGAAAGAATGGTGAGAGATCGTCGTCGAGTAAGTTTGAATGCCGCAAAAAATGCACACGGGAAGCGGCGACTCAAAGCAGAGATTGAGAAACGACGGTAGGGACGATAACAAGAGACATCGCAGCTAAGACAAGAACTGCTCGCTCAAAAAAAACAAAGGAATCAGCAAGGAAAAGGACCAGGAATACCATCAAGTTACCATCAAGTTAGATTGGATATTGAATTTGTTATGGATAGAAACAAAGACTCGTTTTAGGTATACAGGACATGAGCAAGCGATTACATAACGAAATTGGCGAACAAAATTTAGCAAAATGACTTAGAACGGAAACCGAGTAGGAACGACTTCCAGCATGCAGACAGAATCAGGGCTCCTACTCCGTGTACCGGCACAGATGACGTAGCGCATTGTTTCATCATTGTGTGTAAAATTATTCAGTAACATGTTTGTTATTGTCTGGCTTTGTTTTACGTCATCTGTGCCGGTACACGGAGTAGGAGCCAGAATCAGAAGACGAACGACAAAACAGATTACCATATCGTCGTGAAAAAAGTGCCAGGAAAGGGGAAACAGAAACCAACCGCAAAGAAATGAAAGATGACAGTCACGTAGTATTAATACTGCAATGAGAATGCAAGTAGGTATTTTTCGTAGTGAAACGTTTGCCTTCCATTTGAAAGAAATTCCCAATACAGAGATTGCAGTTGTGATAGCAATTATTTATAATTATGTGATCTGATATCATTGCAACAGTGAAAATATATTGTAGATTTGTTTGATGTAGCAGTTATGTTCAGCATTTTCAACAGAATAGACACCAAACAATAAGTTACCGGTTCTGCAATATTATCACTGTTCAATGCAATTATTTGTAAATAAAGCAGATGTCGTTACGGACTTCTGAGTAGTATTTCTCTTTGCTCTATTTCTTTGCTACATATATGTATTACGTAATTAAAAAGTTTCGTTGGGACAGACAAGTTCCATAGCCATTTCAAAATGGGTTTTTACCTTTGAGTTCCATGCATTCCTGGGAATTACTCTCTTAGCACCCACCCTTTTCCCACAAATGAAAAGTTAATTTAAGCCCTAATTTGCAAAATTAGACAACATCTTAACCTTTTTCCTTAATGCTGTTTAATTCATTTTAATGATGTCAAATACAAATATTTAATAACAACCACAATATGCAGTTGACCTTTTACATTGGAAAAACTCTACAAGGGAGAAACTAAAGTTTGAAATGCTAAAGGTTTTAGCTGTTTTTCTGTTTGCTGTTTTATGTATTCATTGCAAGGGTGCTGTATGTAATAACAAGTCTTTGAAGTTTCCTAAATGCCCTATGCTTTCAATCATGATTTTCCACACTAACTGTATGGACAAATGACTGCACTGGCATGATTGCCACAGGTCAGAAAATGGTAAGGGAAAAAATTCTTCAAGGTCAGTGAAAAGTAAGGGAATTTCAAATCAAGTCAGGGACAAGTGAAATTTAATACTACTAATTTATTTCTTGCCAATTCAGCTTTGGTTTGGTGTGGTCAAGAATGTGACATGAAATGTGTTGGATTGGTAGAATTAAATGACAAGCTGATTTTGGGTTTCCAAGAAAATCAATCCTTTTTCCATGAATTGGTTATCGTAAGAAACTATCAATCCACGTACACTGTATGTGACTTTCTGAAAGCATATTAAATAAATGGGTGGAGAGGTTGGTTGTGAGAGGAGGTTGGAGGTCACTACCAGGACTAATTTGTGACTTTTCTAATTTAGTTGGTAAGGGAAATTTTA
>OX453272.1:18480261-18730261 GCA_949710005.1 Ricordea florida
TTGTGTTGTAAACAGAGGTAAAGAGAAGTGTATTTACTTGTAAGATGAGAAGTAAACATTTATTTCCGCCTCCGCATCGATCGATTCCGAAAGGATAACTGCAAGATGAGGTCACACTTCACCTTGACGAAGAACGTTTTACCGAAACACGGACAACGCAACAAAAAGCAACACTTGACAATAATCGAAGTAGCGTATCTTAATCGAATTTTTCCAAGTGAGTATTCCTGTTTATCGAAATCAAACAACTCCAAACAGACTTGAAACAGACTCCAAACCGGTATTTAATGAATTACACACTTTGTCCGTGCTGAAGTCGTCATGCTGCAGTAGTAGGAGTCCCAGGCATAGTATACACTTCAGAATTCTTTTGTGCCAAGTCCAAAGAGATTGCTTGATCAAAAGCAGTCTTGAGATCCAGTTGTCTGTTTTTCAACAGTTGTTGGCGGATTAATGACGACAAGAGGCCATTAATGAAAGAATCCTGGACCAATTCTTCACGCTACTGTTCAGCAGTAAAATTATTTGTTTTCTTGACAGGGAATACAGAGTCAATGAAGTATCACAATAATATTCAGTTAACACAAATTAAAAATTATTGTAAATCTTTTGAAGGTGAAATCTCGAAGAGTTGATATGAATGCTTGTGTTTACCACAGTGTAAAAACCTGTGTTTTTTTTTTCTTGAGTTGTATTTTCTTAGTCTCTATTGCGTTGTCTTTTTTGTTGTACGTCACTTTTAAACACAATATGTTCTTACACCGAGGATGAGTTGAATGCTCCAATTATTTTTTATTTATGTTTTTTTCCAATAATTGCATGAGATTCATTGTAAGAAGAATTTTCTGATTAGATATTTTATTGTCTACTGCAGTCATTATTTCATTCCTAGGTAACCACAATCGAGAGCATTATGAATAGTGCATATTTCAATTTGTGTACTCTCTTCAGTTGCAATGGTACCCCTAGTGGTACATAGAAAAATTCCTCTTCCCTCAAAGGAGATGCCATATCAACAGAAGTGTGAGATACAATGTCATTACATAAAAAATGGGTGTAAAACAGTTGGATTATACAAAAACTTTGAATAAAGGTTTGGTAATAGTGAGTGCCGACTGTATAGTATGTGGTTGTGCTATTTTTAGCTCATATCATAAAAACAATACATGTAAGAAAGAGTTATTGAAACCTTAATATGTTGAAAAAGATTGCTGCACTACATACTCCTGTAAGAAAATAATGTGAAATCAACATCAATCAGTCACAAGTATATACCACATGAAGGTAAGACTTACCCATTGTGAAAAGGCTATGAAACTTGTTGTCTCTATGCACTATTATTGAAACCTTTCAATCAGAGAATACATACATATATATATATAGCAAAGAGAAATACTACTCAGAAATAAGTAATAACATTTGCCTTATTTTCAAATTATCACATTGATCACTGATAATATGGCAGAACCGGTACTTTATAGTGACACTGGGTATATATTCTGTTGAAAATGCTAAACACAATTGCTAGATCAAGAAAATTTACAATATTTTCACTGTTGCAATGATATCAGATCACATCGTTATAAATGATTGCTATAACAACTGCAACTCTCTGTGTTGGGAATTTCTTCAAAATGGAAATGCTATTGTTTTATTATGACAAATACCAACTTACATTCTCTTGTAATCTGTGGGTCGTCTTCCGATTCCGTTTTTAGACTAATAGAATTATTTTCCAGAGACATCTTCAATCGTTGAAGTCGTTCCTACTCGGTTTCCCTTCTAAGTCGTTTTGCTAAATTTAGTATGCCAATATATTTCGTTATGTAATCGTTCACTCGTGTCCTGTATTTCTATCAATAAAACCTTCAAATTCAACACTAACTTGGTTGAATTCCTGGTCCTTTTCCCTGCTGTTTCGTTTGCCTTTTTCTGGAGCGAGCAGTTGTTGTCTTATCTGTGATTGCTGTCGTTATTCTCCCCGCTGTCGTTTCCTTACTGGTGTGATATCACAGGAACTGGACACTACATGCAACACAACAGAAGATAAGTTCTGTAATGTTGATGACTGCACACTTCAAGCAAACCCGATTTCAAGACTTTATATGTACATTAGAATGCTTCTAAGTAAAGCCACAATAAGGACACATGAACTAAATTAAGGCCGTAATTTTTCTTTTATTTTCATTGTTTCTTTATACTTATTACTTCTAATTCATGACCAGAGATTTTTCCTGTTGCTTTCACATTTAGAATAGCAACTCAAAAAGGGGGAGAGATGTAATGTTCTCATCTAGTATATGCACATGTGTATGTTAGCCATTTCTCACTTAAGCATGTATATATTAGCATGTTATACAAACCTAGGACACAGAAAAAAGTAGGGTGTCGATTACAGGATGAAGAGAAAATAAGAATCTTAAGAGTTCAGAACCCAGAACGTTACAACGTGATCTAATGACTCAGTAATTGCGCATTGTAAAGAAATGTGCATTTCAGAGAAGAAGTAACCAGTGACAAATTCAGAGTACTAATGTCAAGGAATGATTTATTTCTTTAGGATTCAAACATAAAGTTTCTTTATTGTGGAACTCGTATCAGCAGCTGCGGTGAGGGTAAAAGGAGGAATGAGTTTGGGGAATGGCATGTGGCATGACTTGCGGAATGGCATAAATATACTTGCGGAATGGCATAATTATGCCGAATGTAATTTTTTAAAAATAAATTATACTAAAAAAGCGCGCCAATTTTTTTAAGAGAAGCTGCATTGTTAAATACTGCGGGCTCAAACCATCAAGAACTGAACAGCATGGACGAGGAAACTTCAAGCAGTAGCAGTGAGTGATTTACATTTATATCTTGCTTTATCCCTGCCATCCTGAGTAATATATAAGCATGAACAGCATATTTTTCGTGTTTGAGTTTTAGTTTATTTATTTTGATTGTTTTCGATTCCCAACGTGAGCAAATTTATGCAAATTAAAACGTAAATTAAAAATGCAAATTGAAAATGTAGATGAGTACGGGAGTTTAAGTCTTACTACACCTGTCCGATATTTTTATCTCAGACGAGGAACAGACGCTGTTGAAGTGTCCATTTGAGAGGTAAAAGGCTAAAACTTTCATAAATGTTAAGGAAATTGTTTAACAGTTAAGGCCTGCAAATGCCCTTTAAGAGTCCATGTGGTCGAGTAGGATGACAAACGGGGCACTTCTTTTGTACTGAGACTGGGGTTTTGTTTTCCCTTATTGGCTGTTTGGCATGTCTAGGATTTTGGTTTAAAAGTTGGAACCACTATAGTATCATTTGATGCGTTTTTAAAAGTGAATTGAAAGACGAGGAATGTTTTAAATCTCGTTTTGACTTGTGTGTTGCCACATTATTTTGGTCTAGCTTGTGACATTTTTGGTGTTTTAGTATTCGTTTAGACTTGCCAAAGGGTCGAGCACAGAGTTTCTTTTCGAAAAATAAAAAGTGGAAGGCTTTTGCCAAAGTCTAGTTTTCTTAGCATTCTAGTGCCAAGCATGTGGTGAAGAACTTACATCCTATATCCAAGAAAATCCAATCTACTCTCCATTGCAAAAAAAAACTTATGGTAGCTACATGTTTTGATGAACTAAGTTCTTACAGAAGATTTGGAGACATTCAAGATTGTGAAATCAACTTAAACAAACAAATTTTTCATGTCTTCAATATACCGGTAAAATAAATATTGTCAAGTTTAAACACTAATGTGAAATGTTAAGTTTGTACAGAACCATGCAACCTAATTTTATTTTTTTCCACTCATAAATTAAATGTGCACGATGTTATTTAACCTGACGTCTAACTGTTTGTTTGATTCTTTGTTTGTTTTCAGGAGCTCCATCCTGAGAAATACAAAGGAAGATTATGACAGTAGAAAGAGTGGGTGCATTGTGCTGAAGAGGAAGTACTACTACCATAAGAGTTGTCCAGATTTCAGAAAAAGGATTGACTCCATTCTAGGTACTGCAAATGATGCTTTTTGAGAGCTATTTAAAGCAAACTAACCTAATTCTCTGACATAATGAGCTGTGTTGCTTTCCATCATAGTAATGGTCATTTACTATATTGACGAGGTTACCACTTAGTTTTGGTTGAGTTCAATAAGTTTTAATGTATTATATATACGTTTCAAATTTAAATAATTATAATATTATTTCTTCAGAAAGTGGAGAAGTATTATGTCTCTTAAGCTGGATGTCACTTGTTTCTTGTTAGAATATTATTATGTTAACACTGATAATCAGCTCTTCATGAAAGAAAGAGAGTATCAGTGAGGTCCCATGGAGGATGCTATAACAAAAATATGTTGTCTTTTACACAGATGCTGACGGACAGATATTTAAACATATCATGGTGCAGTACTGGTTTCTTGGTGACAAACATGAAGTGAAATCTGTGCCCCATGGAAATGCCAAGAAAAACAAAATTCCATTTCAAAGAACAAGAGAAAGCACCAAAACAAATTGCGGGCAGCAACAACAATGGAACCCAAACGAGCATACAACCAAACCAAAGTGGCTATTGGTAAAACCTCTGACTTGTTATCAGTTGCAGCTGCACCGAGGGACCCAATGCAAGCCAAAAACTTTCGGAAAATTTCCAGTGAACCATCTAAGTCCATACAGAGTGATAAGAGTGATAATCACAACCCCTGTGATCCTCTTTTTGCTGTTCTGCTGCAATGCAAAGAGCAGCAAGGTGATTTGAACACTGCATTTGTTTAAGAGGTTCGTTGTGCTCCAGAACCAGAGGTTGTGTGTGCCACACAACAACAACTTACAGACATAGGATGTTTCTGCTGTGATCCTCAGCATTTCACTGCCTCATTTAATGTGGGCAAGTTCTGCTACACCCTAACTACCTACAGACATCTCATGGTTGTTGACAAAGTAACAGAAAAAAACCCAGTTATGATTGGACCTGTGCTTTTTCACATGAGAAAACTAGAGTCCTCATACAAGCTTCTGGCCTCAACAATGGTGAACCTGAATCCAAACCTGTCAGGATTATTATCATTTGGAACAGATGGAGAGCTCAATAACCGCAACCGGTTAGCTCAGTTGGTAGGTCACCGGACTACCGTGCGGGAGGTTGTGGGTTCAAATCCTCGACCTGACCAACACTCAGGGTCTTTAAATAACTGGGGAGAAAGTGCTGCCTTTGTAATGACACCTCCAAATGGTTAGACTTTCTAGTCTTCTCGGATAAGGACGATAAACGTAGGTCCCGTCTCACAGTACTGGTGTGGGACGTTAAAGAACCCACACACTGTTCGGAAAGAGTAGGGGACGTAGTCCCCGGTGTGATGGTCTATCACTTATTCTGTTATGGGGGCACCTGTGTATCCTACTATTCACTATGATAAGATTGTGAACTGCGTGGCTGCAATTTGCGCCTTAATAAGCAGTCTGACAAAGTCCCCCACAAAAAGTGTTATAAAGCGCTTTGAGCCTTGGGATAAAATGCTATATAAATCCTGAATCATCATCATCAATATTGGAAAGGCATTTTCTGATCAATTTATATTTGCAGCACATATGACATGTAAAAAACATTTAGAAGAAAACATAGACTCTGCTATGGTACGCATTGGTATTCCAACAAAGATTAGAAGACAAATCCTTTTAGATGTATTTGGTGGACTTGAAGGTGACACACAGTATTTTGGCCTTGCTGATGCAATCAGTGCCTCTGAATTTGATAACAAACTTGTTCTTGTTGAACAGAAATGGGCTGAATACCATCCCCTGGGCTTGATGTTTGCAGAATGGTTTAGACGGAATTCAGTGGGAGTGATGAAAGACAGCATGTTGCGCCCTTTGAGGGAACAATGCCAGCTTGGTTCACCACCTGATTTCTTCTATAACAATTGCAATGAGTCTATGAACAAGCTGTACCAAAAGTGGTGTAAGGAGTCAAAATCAAGACGCGATCGATGCTTGATTTTTATCATGTTTGAGCCTGCGGTATTTAACAATGCGGCTTCTTTTAAAAAATTGGCGCGCTTTTTTAGTATGATTTATTTTTAAAAAATTACATTCGACATAATTATGCCATTCCGCAAGTATAATTATGCCACATGCCATTCCGCAAACTCATTCTGCCTTTTACCCTCACCGCAGCAGTTGAACTGATACTGATCTAAAATTGGCATCTTCCCAACGATTCTGCTGACTACATAATGAATTACTGTATTAAGAGCATATCAATTTACCCATCTCTTGTTACTCCTCTTCCAATGAATTCATCAAGCAGGAGATTTGTAATCAGTGTTCAGTATCTTTTCCTTGTCGGAATGTAGAGATTTATCCCAGTTTTTTATGCAGCAGAGTTTCCTTCTAAAGATGAGAAGTCGAGGGGGCCTTAAGCTGCCTCAGAACACAAGGTTAAGGAAGAAAAGGGCTCTTTTTGCGTTCTTTAGAGTGTTGTGGATGAATGTAATGGCAATTTGAGGGAAGTGTATTTTGATGCACACATCTAAAGGAAGGCACGAAGATGAAGTGTGGCAACTTCAAAGATTATCTTAAAAACTTATGCAAAGTTGCAGAAATCAGCAATAAAGAAGGAGTTAGGAGCTGCAAGAAACCATCAAGACTCGATGATTATGAATTTCAAAGTCTTACATCTTCTGGCAAACCACCGGCAAAAAAGGCGAGACAACCTCTAGAACCCTTGTTTGGTGATTGCAATAACTGAAGGTCATTATGGCTTTTAAAATACCACTTGTTAGGGCTAAATCACTATCACAAGGTTACTTTGTGGGCCTACCTAGCTTTGTCTGAAGTGACGTTAAGGATAAAGTTGAGATTGGCAAGGGAAGTTTTCAGTTGGTCATGAAAGGAAATTACACTCCTCAAGGTAAAGATGTTATTGTGAAGTTGCAATTATTTGAAGGCGATTGCCAAGGAAGCAAAAATGCTTAAAAGCTTCTGCCATCGGATCAATATGCAATTCATAGGCGTTTGTTCAAAACCATTGGCAATAATGATGGAATTTGAGTACTTCGATTTTATTCCCTACGGCCTCAACCATCAGATATCCAATTTGCAAGAATTTTTACACACGCTTGATCACACTGAGGGCCAAACGGAAGCTTTTCAACATTTCCTGTCCATGTTTCCAAAGGCTGCAAAGGATGTTGCAGCAGGTCTTACTTTCCTTCATTGAAACAATGTCGTGCATTGTCAGCTAAAGCTACAAAACATGTTGGTCAGCAACAGACTGTAGTAAGAATGAAAATACAGTAAAGATCAACTGCCAACTGCCTTTGCTGATTGACTGATCATTAATATCATTAATTCATAACTATGTAAGGTGCATTTATTTCAGTCTTTTCTTTACCTATTCATTACTGTTCTGTAGACCTACAAAAATATTGTACGATACAGGAACTCCTGACAATCTAGCCATTCATATGTAATATTGCGACCCATTTTTAAAGGTAATGGACCGATTATAACCGACCGATTATCGATACTCAAACTTTTCTTAATTTTCTACACTTGATTGGCCTGAGTTGCATTAGTGTCGAAGTCCTTCCAACTTTTTTGTTGTAGTCCGTGGGCCAGATAGTGAAACCCTCCCCCCCCCCCTTGGGGATTTTTGCAGACATGTATCATTTCAAAGCTTCACCCAAGGGTATTTGGAAAATGCATGTTTGCACTTGATTGGTTGGTGGGTGTGGCTGTGCAGCAACATTCCTTTCCTCAACAAAGAGTCACAGGTTACCCACACCAAGAAATGAGTTAACCTCTTCTGAAACACCATTACCGCAAATATAACACTTAGAGTTATATAAAGTAACATTCTTTTAATCTCATATGCAAGTTAAAATTCTGTATTTTACTTTTAAGTTGCAAAAACTACCGTAATTTCCAGCAGATTACCCGCGGGTAATGCATTAATTTTTCAGTAAACTACCGTTGCTGCGGGTAATATTTTTAAAACAGTAATTATTATAGTACTGACAGAAGATTACACAAAGATAAGAGTCATTAAATATACCCTTGCAACAAACCTGTGTAATGCCTCATTTGTTTAAACGAGAAACACACCCTATCAACTCTTGTATCGTGCCTTATTTGCTATAAAATTCTTTTAAACATTGACTGATTATAGCTGATGCAAGTTGGATGAAATGATACAAAAAAATTCCATACAAGTAAATTTTTCGCACACGACAAAGTATCACATTTGAGTACAAGCTGAGAGTTATCGCTTGAGCAGATGAAATCGGTAACAGAGCAGCAGCACGAGAGTTTGAGATCGAAGAATCCATGATCCGTTACTGGCGAAAGAAAGAAGGCTGTAATGACGAAAATGCCAAAGCGTCAACGCACCTGCCGTACTGGTAAAGCGAAGTTTCCTATATTGGAGAGAACTTTGAAAGAGTAGGTCATCAGCCAAAGAGAAAAGAGCTGTGCAGTCACCAGCGTTATGATCCATTTCAAAGCAAAGGAGTTGGTGAAACAGATGAATGTCGCTGAATTTGCTGGTGGTCCGAGCTGCCCCTCACCCCTACCCCATAAGGATCTTTAACACTCGTCCCAGCTTTCTCCCAACCTTACAAAAATGGCGCTCAACGATCGATTTTCTTTGGTTTTTTGGTGCAGGTTATCTGCCAGTGCGGGTAATCTGTTGAATCTTTTTTCTCATTTTGGCAAAAAACAACTGGTGCGGGTAATCTGCCAGAAATTACGCTACTGCTGCGCATATCACAAGTTTAAGTTAGCCTTTACTTGGATAAGTAACTAACACCTCTTACGACAAACTCTTTAAAAAATTCTTGAAAATGTCTAACCTACATGAAATTTTGGTAGTTACTGGCCATTGAGAATGTATTAGCTACTAAATGATGAGTAATCCCTAGTTTGCTGCTTAAGCGATATGTTCAAGCTAAGGAGACGTCAACAGCGCTTTGTAAGGTCCTCTAAAGCAAAGCACAATAATTTTTTCACAGCACTGCATTTAATTATTTTGTTCAAGCCTTTTATGATATATTTGTTGTAACCAAAAAACGTGTTAATCATTTCGTGCATTTTATTTCAAGACGCATATCAAATTTCTCTATTTGATATCCCATGGGGGACAGTCCCACCTTTTCCCCTATCCCACAATCCTTTGAGACTCAGATTCAGATACGCCATTTTGAAAAAACTGAAAGGTAAGTTAGTAAGATATTATACTTCTTTGCTCTGTAAAAAGTTTTTTGGAATAAATAAGTACTTATCTTACATTAACAAACAAATTAGACACTGTAAAAACAGCTATCTTTATTTAAGTCCGGAAAATGAAACTGTTTGATCATTTTTGTCATCGTTAATCTTACCTCCGAAAACTAACTTTGTTCGAAGTCTTTAAAAAATTGCCGTGTCTATTCAATATTTTACAATTTAGTCATGTTATCAGCTATTTGATTCAATATCTTTTCTGTTTGGAAAGCATTCATAAAATGAATTCTTACTTGTCTTTTATCAAAATAACAAAAGAGATGTCAAGGCAAAGACGGTTGCATTTATTTCAGTATGGAAATGGAACTTTTTTATCATTTTTAACATCATTATTTCTTTAAAAAGTCCTTTAATCAACTTTGTTTGAAAACTTTAAACTGATGCCGTGTGCATTACATGTGTTTACACGTATACCTACTCATATTATCAGCTATTTGATGCAATATTTATATATTTAGTTGCAGATGCAAAGAGTTAGGTGTTTTCTTTTTGTGCGGTGCTCTCTAGGGCCCGTTTAAATTCATTAATTGTAAGTTCATTGATATTTGGCGATTTCAGGGATTTTACTGCTTCAGAAACTTCTAATGGAAAAAGAAGACAAAGTTCAGGGTGAAAAGGGTTTGAAGATCAAAAGTCTAAAATCAACAAAACGAAAAGGAAAAAAGAAAGTTCAAGGATGCTTCATTCATTTTGCCAACGTCAAGGACAGAAGTATTACTGTTATAACAGAAAAAGCTTTCAAAAAAATCAAAGCAGCTGCTGAAGTGAGGCAATCACAAGATAGTGAAAACAGACTAGAAAATATTCGCTCAAATATACCAACTGCATTTGTGCCAACCCAATATGGATACCATAGGTCTTGTTACCAACATTTTACGAATGTGTCCAGAATAATGAAGTGCAAAAAGGAAGCACCTAACACCAGTTCAGAGTTTGGAGAAAGTTCAGTGACAAGACGCAGAGTGTCACAACATTTGGCTTTGACACCATCAAGGCTATTACCAGCTGACAGATACGAAAGTCAGGAAAAGAGGAGCACCTAGTCAAATGTGTTACTAAAGCAGCCGAAGAATCAACAAAGAGGGCCCCAGAGACAAAGGAAGATGAATTCATTTTACTCAAGATTAAGGATATTGACCCAGTTGCCAAAGAAGCACACTATCATGCTTCGCGCCGGAAAAACTACACTCGTTCAGAAGAAACGCATGATGTACCTAAAAAGGAAGAACTGGGGGGCCAGGCAGATGTAGAAGCTGCTCAAGCATCTATTTCTTGGTATGACATTGCAACACTTGACTGGTAGTGCTGAAGTCATAACACTGGTTAATCGATTTGGTCATTGTGCTTTCTACTCACGAGTTATAGAGCTAGAAACAGCTATGTGCAAAGCTATAGATGAGCGACAAGGTGTTATCCCATCGACAATCAGCCCAAACAGAAACTTAGTTATCCACCTGTGCTGGGACAACTTTGACTTGATGGAAGAAACACCATCAGGTGCAGGTACGACACATACTGCTCATGGCATTATCATCCAGGAAGTCTCAACTGCCAAAGAAGACATTTCAGAATCCCCAGAAGATTTTGATCAGGCTAGAACAAAGAGCCGATCTGCGAAATGCACTTCACAAAACATTGAGCCCTGCTATGCAAAAAAGCAAGGTTGAGCCAAATATAGCAGTCTCTAAGACAGAAGCAGCTTGCACTCTGGATGAAACCAGGGCTCAATCATCTGACAATCTGTGGTTTTTGTGTCGTTCAGTGGTCCGGCATCACGCTGCTCGGGTTGTCCTTCCATGGGCAGGGTGGGTGTCGTGGACAGGAACAAGCAAGAATTCATCTGTACAGCAATCTGCTATTGACTATATGGCTCCAGTCTTTGCACCCGTCACTGAAAATACTGACAAGCTACAATGGTGTTGACATGAGCCTTCTTCCACCTTGTCGTGAAAGTCTGAAAATGCATGTGAGACGAGCAAATTATCAAGCGCTCATATGGAAGAAAGCTGATCAGGCAACACCAAGTATTCTAGGACCAGACGGGCATGGCTGGAACACTAAGGTCGAAGGTGAGCTTTAAATCTGCTGGACGAACGGCAGTCTCGTGCCTCAGGAACTCGCAGACATCATAACCGGCCCTTTGAATCCATCTTCTGAGGATGAAGAAGATGTTACTGTCGATTACGAAGATATTTGCGATGTTGTGTTTTTGAAAATGACTTTTGATAAACTTGTTCAAAGAGAAAATGTGGCTCTACAGGGGACTTTTCATGCACTGAACATGAAACCTAAAACAAAGTGAGGGACATCACTGCCCTGTTACGCTTAAATGTAACACACATCTGCTAAATTAATGAAGGGATTAAATTTGCAAAAGGGTTATTCACAAAGGTTTTTACAGTTGTAAAAGTGCTCGATGGCTATTGTCCACTATTTCACATATATTCCTCTTTACCTTGTGACATGCACAGTAGTATGTTTTGGAACTTGAAAGTAAAGTAGAGAATTTTAACTTACAATTGCAATTAAAAATACTTTACCTTAAATAACTCTGAGTGTTATTTTTGTCAGTAATGGTGTTTCAGAAGAGGTTAACTCGTTTCTTAGTGTGGGTAACCTGTGACTCTTTGCTGAGGAAAAGAATGTTGCTGCACAGCCACACCCACCAACCAATCAAGTGCAAACATGCATTTTTCAAATACCCTTGGGTGAAGCTTTTAAATGATACATGTCTGCAAAAATCCCAGAGGGGGGGAGGGTTTCACTTTCTGGCCCACGGACTATTGATGTGACTGATTATAACTTGTTGTATAAATCGTTTTCACTCACATGACCAAAATTCTAGCAACCATCGCTAAACGCCATATTGGTGGGTCAAAAGTGTAAACAAACGGCATAGCGTGATCAGTGTGAAGATGGTATTTTGCTTGATAGTTGGTTGTGGAAAAAATAGCAGTAGAGAGAAAGGTCTTAGATTTTCTCGAGTGCCATCAATAATTACAAACCAGGGAGACGAAGCAGAGAAATTATCAAGAGAAAGGCGATCGCAGTGGATTTCGGCTATAAGCCGAGATGATTTAACGGAACAGATTCTTGAGAACGATCGAGTATGCGGCCGACATTTTGTCCCAGGAATCGCAGCGAAAAGTTGGGACAGATACAATGTTGACTGGGTGCCAACACTAAATCTGGGCCATACAAAGAAGGTTGAAAGGAAAAATCTCGAACAAGCGACAAAGAGAGGGGAAAGAGCTAATGTGAAAGAAACAAAATGGAAAGAGCAACTAGAGAGAGAACGCGCGCTCAAGGAAGAAGTTGGAGCCAAAAAACTCAAGTTACAACACACGGGTGAGCAAGTTTCTGAAATTTGCTTTGCCAAAGAAGTTGAAAAGCTGGCAGATGCAAGTACACAGACAGAGGAATTCGACTACTAAGTAAATGCGGTACCAGCGCAGCGACCATTTGGCGAAGAATTTTGCAATGACAACCAAAAGGTACATTTTTACACTGGATTACCTTCATTTGACATCTTGAACACCTTTTCACTCAAGTTGTTCCCTTTTTAAATCACAGTTGTTGACTCCTTTTCAAGAATTCATAATGACATTGATGAAACTTAAGTTAAACATGCCCTTTGAAGATCTCGCTTACAGATTTAATGTTTCTGTTCCTACCGTGTCAAGAACATTTAAGACGTGGATGATTGTGTTGGATGTAGGACTGCAACCCTTCATAAAGTGGCCAGACCGTGAAGCCTTGTGGCGTACCATGCCTCAATGTTTTCAGCAGGCATTTGGAAAAAAAGTTACTGTAATCATTATTGTTTTGAGATTTTTATTGACAGACCATCAAATCTATGTGCACAAACGTTCTCATCCTACAAACATCATAACACTGTCAAAGTTTTAAAGCTTGGGGAGGGAGAACCTCTGACAAGTTCTTGACGGAGAACTGTGGTATTATAGAGAAATTGTTACCTGGTGATCTTGTCTTGGCAGACAGGGGATTTACCATCCAAGAATTGCTCATGTTCAAACATACCCAACTGGCAATTCCTGCATTCACACGTGCCATAGACCAGCTGGATCCGGTTGACCTTGAAGAAACGAGAAATATTGCTAATGTTCGCATACATGTGGAACGCGTAATTGGTCTTCTACGCAGGAAATATACCATTTTAAGTGGAATCCTGCCAATTGATTTCCTAATTTCTAGTCCTAATGAATCACAAGAAGCACCAAGTCCCATGATTGATAGGATTATAAATGTATGCTCGGCTTTAGTGAACCTCTGCCCTGGAATTGTTCCATTTGATTGACATGATACAATGATACATCCAGGTTAGGCTGTCCAGAGCCATCCAGAAGTACCAGATAATTAAGTAATTTCTCTAAACTAGAATTACGAAGGAATTTACAGATAGAATAACAATGAGAAAACAATTTTAATTGGAATTTTCATTTTAAAATGAATTTTTGAATTTTAGTATATATATTTTTTTATTTATGCACACTTAGTAATCTTAGTGTTCAGCAATTTGATTGGTTCGCTATCTCAAGACAATCAGCAAGTGAATTATGTTGTGCAAGCAAAACAAAACAAATAAAAAAATGGCAGCCATGCACTTGCATTCTGCCAATGTCTTAGAAACTGAAATTTCACAATTTTGTTTTTGCTGCTCTTGAGATACTCGGTGTGTATAACCTTTACCCAGAGGGAGAAATTTGGAGTCGGTCACTGACAACTTGAAGGATTAAATATTTGGAAAGGGTTGCATTGCATGGCCTTGTAAACAATTGAGCAGGTGAGGGCGCATCATTGGTATTGAAAAATGCATTGCTTGAGGGTTTTGCCCGTACACAAGACATGTAGCAAATGCTATGGCAAAAACCCCACAGTCATCGTTATTTTGTTGCTGCTGAACTGGCAGCTGGTTGATGCCTTTGTACCTTGGACCAAGTAAGTTTTTGACAAACTCTACAATTTCTTGTGATAGAACTGATTTTGATTGACTGTCCAGGAGATTGACATATCCAGGTGCACAATTGATTGATGTAACACATACCCAGTGGTTGTTGTCAACATAAAGAATCTGTACAAAGTCAGATGACACAATGTCAAACTGTCCAATAGGTCCAAGGGTTGGTCTCTGAAATCCTGTTATTGACTTGTTTACATTTGCTAAGAGGATTTGTGCTTCATGTATGATGGCGCAATCAAGCCATCCCGTAGGTGAAGAAATAATGTCAAACTCCTTTTGACCAAGCACTCCCAACGATTTGTGTTTATTAGTTTGAGTATGGCAAGCCGACTGTAGCAACATTCAATAAATTGATATATATTCAATTCAATATTTAAAGTGTAAAAGTTGATTAATCGTAAGACAGTACTCAATACGTGAACGCAGAGCGAAGTAGTTGTTGCAGGGGAAAAAAACTCACAAACAAACTACAGGTTTATCCCTACAAACCTGTTTTGTGGTTGCCCACTCATCAGGGGATATCCCCTGATGAGTGGGCAACCACAAAACAGGCTTGTAGCAGTTCAATATTTATATGTATGTAATTTTTTTTTTATTTTTTCAATTTAATATTTATATCTATGGAATATTTTTTAAATCCATTTCATTTAATATGTCTATATCTATTAAATTTAATCCCTCTATATTCATTTAATTTAATCTGTTTATATTCATTCAATTCAGCCCGTCAAAATATTAATTTATTCTCTGGGACTCGGTCAACTCATGGGATCAGAACGATAAGGGCCTGGGAAGTATAGCGTTTCACGTGTATGCATTTGTCCGCCATTACCAGCAGTGTGTACAGTACAAACAGGCAATGAATGACAAAATATCCGAAGTAGCAGGCCTCCTAAGGCGAGCCTCGGATATGCTGCTAACAGTGGATTCTTCACCTACAATGCCTCACAGCGTCGCGGAAAGCGTTACTAGAGGAAGAAGCATGGTGGACAGGAGTCGGCAAGGAGGAACGTTTAGAACACTTGGTTCTAACGAAAGACTACGGTCTCAGATTCCCCGAGGAGGAGCAAAAGGTAAACTGAAGCAAGCTGTGCAAACTAAAGGCATCAAAGAAAAACCTTTTGAGTTTGCTCTTCTAAGCTCCAAGGAAGATGACACAGAAGATGATTTTTTGAAGAAAGAAATGGTTGTAGAAAGGGGCATGGTTACACTCTGTGAACAAGACAGCGAGGCGCAGGTCAGAGAAGAGATCGCATCATCCTGTGAAAGAAAAATACAATATTATTGGACCGAACGATTTTGAATTTGTAAAAGTAACTCAAAAGAAAATCAGTGTCCTGCATCTAAGCAAACAAACCGAGTATAACTACGATGTAGTGAAGAAATTGGTTGGCCAGGGTCTCTTGTATATCAGGATTAAAGTGGGCTTCGAGTTCATGCTTAACGAAAACCATACATCCGATTTTGACTCTGAGCTGGTGAAAGGTGGAGCCCTGGAGACTAACACCATCCATAGCAACTCTAGTGGAACTTCTGGCTTTGTCCCTGGCACCACCAATGGAACTTCTGGCATTGTCCCTGGCACCTCCGATGGCAATTCTGGCATCGCCCCTGGCATCTCCAATGGAACTTCTGGCATTTTCCGTGGCACCTCTAATGGTAATTCTGGTATTGTCCCTCACAGTGTAGCAGACAACCCTGGCATCTCTAGTATCTATCCCTACACTGTACAACAAGAGGGGGAGCAGAAAACAGAAAGTACACATGACTTCTTTTGCCAAATTGTGAATGAGTTCCCACCAGACATAATGGAACCAACAGAGATGCTTAGATATCTGCAGAAGAAAATTGTCTCTGGGAGACCATTAGAGGTAACCAATTCATCACGAATCCTTGAAGGAGAGACCAATTTCATAACTGTAGACAGAC
The DNA here is from genome assembly GCA_949710005.1 of Ricordea florida. NCBI lineage: Eukaryota > Metazoa > Cnidaria > Anthozoa > Corallimorpharia > Ricordeidae > Ricordea > Ricordea florida. The sequence continues at coordinate 18,496,430 of OX453272.1, forward strand.
ATAATATTCTGGAAACTACATTTGAGGAACTAAAGCATGTAGCTGATTCAAGGGTCACCTTTGAAGTTCAGTCTTATGGTGAGCAAGCTGTTGACAGTGGTGGGCCTCGCAAGGAATGGATAAGACTATGCAATCAAAAGATCAAAGACACTTTGATAATGGCCTCAAAGAGCACACGTCTGAAGATTACTACTACATTGGTCAAATGGTCTGTATTGCTCTACTTCAAAATGGCCAGTTCCCCATGTACATACTTGAAGAAATACTGCAGGCCATTTTTATTAGAGATTTGGAATTGCCTCCTTGTGTCAGAGAGCTCAAATGTGGTATGGATACTTTAGGAATTCCCATGTTTGGAAGGAAATTTCCCATGCTTCTTTATCTTCTGAGGCCATCTAGCATTATGAGTTTATCAGTTCGACATCTTTTGTTCTTGTTGAAACCAGACTTCTCAGAAGAAGGGTCCAACATGCTCATTCATGAAAAAGCTATCTACGGCAAATTTGTGAAATATGTTAGAGATGTGTCAAGTGGCTGGAGAGTTGTCACCCTTGGAAATGTACTTGAATTTGTCACTGGAGCAAGTGAAGAACCACCCCTCAGTTTTGCAAAGACACCACAAATTCACTTTCCAGTGGCTGACATCAGAGAGTCCTTGATGACTATAGATAAGGTAAGAAATAAATACTAAGTACAGCTACTGGTAGTTTTTGAAAATGTAAGTCAGATTCACAAAGGTAATATTTAAAAGTTCAGCTATGAAAGAAACATAAATCCCAAAATCATTTTTAATATAGGATAACAAATAAGGTAGGTAAAATGTGCAAAACCAGCTGTGGTGGTGAAAGCATTAACCATATTTTAAGTTACCCAGTAAAAGCCAAAATTAGTAGTCAGCATGCCTTGCAACACACTCCAACCAAATCCATTTCTCATATGGAAGGCAACTACTTTATAGTTTATCATATCTTATCATGCATACAGAACATGTGTGTAGGACTTTTTAATAATGTTAATATTACTGACTCTAGGGAAGACTTGTCAGCTTCAAACATAATCTGTACTCTTCCTGTGCAAGTTGTGATGTAGTTTTTTTCTGCTTGTTACTTTCTGATTTATCTTTAAAGGAGAACGGAAGGCTACAGGGTATATTTTTTGTAGCTACTTATGATGAAAGGGAAAACCATAATTTCGCTTTGGGGATGAGGAAAAACAAGTTTTTCGATGTGAAAACGGCGTAAAACCAAGCGTTTTGGTCAAATTTGAATCGCCGCCATTTTGTAAGCATTCTCTTCCGGTCACTTCCAAAAAAGGAATGCCAGTCGCCATGTTGTGACGTCATTGCGCTCATGTGGTTCTCTTCTTGATGATAAAAGAAGCGGAGTGGGCTCATAGATATTGGTATTCCAAAAGCAAGCAGAATAGTTTACTTAGAGAAAGTGGTAGTTTGGTAGCAATGGCCGAGTTTGAACCATATTCATTTGAACCCATGCGAGATCTCTCGGATTCCGACGAGGAAGGAGCTGAAAATCCGAACGAGATCGCCAGGAGAGGAAATACAGTATGGTGTAGTTGTGGTCATTGCGAAAACTGGGAAAATCAACAGGAAAGAGAATGTCTGTGTTGCCAAGAGATGGACGAAGCTGTATCTAAACTGTCAGGTGAAAATTATTGAAAAAACGAGAATAAATATTACGATAATGATCGATCGTGTTGTTTCTGTGTGTGTAAGTATTCCGTGATATGAATTTCTGTGCGATCTTTTGTTTGCGAATTCTGTGATACCATGTTTTCATTATTTGGCTCAGATATGGGAACAGAATATCTCCACGGCTGTATTACTCAGCATCCTAGTTTTAATACAGTATGCTTGCAAAGAGAGGTGCTGGAGACAGCCATTGTTGGCTTGAGTCAGGCGCGTGGAATACGAGCGCCGCGAGAACTTAATAATATGTAGGTATCCAAAACAAGAATGTGGGATGTCTGTTCTTGTTACTTTATTTCGCTGAGAAGATATATAATATCTACTGATGGCATTCAGTTTTAGTCACTGGCTGAAGTATTCCAAGCTATTTTTATTGATGGAAAAGTGATTTAAACATTATATGCATCAACCACAATAAGCACGTATAAAACAGTAAGATATGAGCGTGACTTCGTGACCACATAACTGCACCTACAATTGCAAATAATGTTTTGATGAACATGTTTGGAATCACCGTCTTTTACCTACCAATAAGTACGATTAAACACCATACACCACAAGCTCTGACACTTTTGAAAAATGTTGGGACAGAGAAATCGCTTACCTTTTAAAATCAAAAACAACAATTTAGTGATTCAAGTCATTGTTGTAGTGCTCTCGAAACACGAAACATACACGTTAACTTCATTTCTCAGTTTTTAGTCGTCACAATACAAAATTGGAATAAAATAGAACCACTCCGCATAATATATTGAGGTTAACTGGCCTAGAAACTGAACTACAATCAACACCTCTGGGGTAGAACTTGATATTTACATGTTTCTTCTTTCAGAAATTATCGTTATGCAGCTTATCGCCAATTTACATGGTGGGTACATAATAGACTGGGGAGGTATGTCCGAAAAGTAATCCCTGCTTGCGTTGTGAAAGCAATTAGAGGAGTCTATCCTAATGCTGATGGGAATTACACAGGTTTTCGAAACCCTGATGAAAGCTACTCGGAGGTGGACTTATCCTGGATACAAGAAACTGTGTAAAAGAAATATAATAAAACTTTGTTCAGTTGGCTGAATTGAAACGAGATGTGTTTATCGATCAAATCCTCTTTCGCTGGCCTTGCTGTAGGAGCAATGTTCGGTGCTTCAGGCCTTAGGGGAAGGGCAGGTACCTCAATTTGTCTCCTCTTAAATGCCAGTAGACCAGTCATAAGATCTCCCAAAAACTGGTAAGACTTCTCTTCATATTGAGGCTTTGCAACCCATCCCTGACTTCCCTTTGGAGAGACAAATTTGTGTTTCTTTGCACCCTCCTTTGTCTGGGCTTGGGTACGTCCCACATTATGATTGTGGTCGAGAATAGCAAGTTGAGTACGTGCCCTCATGCCTTCGTAGGAGTAGTGCTGCAAATTTTTGCAGTACTTCTTTGCCATAAGGCCATGATACATTTCCAGGATGATTGTATGGATGAACTCAGCAAGCATTGCGATGTCCTTCAGAAGCGACTTGTTCCAGGCAACCTCCTTCAATGCATCGTGGGCGGGACTTCCAACTTTAAGCCATTGCTTCCGTTGTTCCGTTTCTCTTGGGATGGGTGGATGCGCGCACTGATCGAAATGCTGACAGCCATCCCAGTGGTGGATGTTGGCCGTGTGGTACACTATGGATTTCCATTTTTCAACACATTCGGTGGCATTACCCTGTGAGGTTTTTGCGCACCACCACAAGTGAATTACAATAGCATGTACCCATGGTTTGAGGGCCGCACATGGTTTTGTCTGCGTCTTTTTGGTAAGTTTCTTTTGCACAGACTTAGCCATGTGCCAAACATCAAAGTTATGCTTGATATTCGGCCTCTCTTTTTTCATATGCGCTCTCACTTGTACATGCCTGTCAGTTGCAAGTTTGGAAATGGTGACATTTTCGTCTTGCAGGTGATTTAGGCAACGCTTTAATCCCTCTAGCTCCATTCCATTTGAATTCTTAACTTCGGTTACTTGTACTAGTGAAAAGTCAAGCACTTTTGATGAAGTTGTGTCCACTATGCTGTAAGTCCCGTATTTTGCCGAGTGGCCCGGACTATCACAGCGACCATCACCTCCTGCCACAACCTCCGTGTTTCTCACTTCGTTTAACATCTCCGCTTGATGTTCAGTGAACTTTTTGTTAACGATGGGGAACAAGTATTTTTTCTGAGTGAAGTTGAAGTTTCTTTCACTGAAAAATTGGATGTTACTTGCTTTTGCAACATTAGCAAAGTTACCGTAATCATTCCCTGTAAAGAGAATTCCAGCACTTAGAAGTAAATTTCCTGCTGCCATCGAACTAACAAAGGGTTGTGTCTGCCACCGCAGTGGTTTTTCGCAGCAGGCAAGGGTTTCAATGGTCGCCAGGGAACCTTTCGTTTTCAGAGTTACGTTTCTTACCTCCCGTCCACAATTGGGACAGTGAACACATTGAGAGAAAAGCTCTTTTAGTTTGCTTTCAAACACTATAAACTTTCTCTCCTCGTGAAGATCTCCGCAGTTTTCTTCAAGCCAGTTGTTGGACTCCTTTTCCACCTCATCATCACTGTCATCATCATCAGCCGGAACTTCGCTTTTCGTGTCACAACGCTCTATTTCCTCGAAGAAATCGCTGTCTGGGTCGTCTCCAAATTCTGATTCATCAGACTCGGACATCTCCGGCAGCCATTCATCGTCACTTTGCTCTTCATTGCATTTTATTTCCATCTCGGTGAAATCTAGTTCCTTCTTGGGTTGTGCAGACTCCCTAACATCAGCATTCTGCTCGTCCGGGTGATCACTGGAGGACGCGTAGCTATGGTCATGAAATACAGCGTGCTGAACGTGAGCTAAGGGAATAGATTTCACCTGAGGGAAGTCGATGGCAAAGGGTATGTCCGTCTGGCATGCTTGATCCACTGTGGTTACAACAGTTTGACTACAGCAGTCGACTGAAAGGGTCCAGAAATTCAATTTTCTTTTTTTTCGTTTCGGCTCGGAACATTTCATGACACTTGACCGCACTGCCTTAGATGTCACGAAACCTTCGTTTGGAAAATTATTTGCAGCCTGAACTTGTTCACTGCTTTCCAAAATTTGATCGAGGGCCTGAAATGTTGAATACAAATTCAAGAAATAAAGGTCATTTGCTGTTTCTGACCCTGCACATTTGAAAAAAAAATCGACATTTATCTTGTCTTTACTGTTTCCTTTGTACGCACTCTGATAGAATTAGTATTTACGCCGCTCTCGTACAAATACCAAACGCCACTTACCTCTTCATAATGAGCTTTACGTTTTCGGCGTTCACTGGCAGGCCTTTGGCTTGAGTTCTTCTTGTGTGGAAATTTAGTGGGGATAGCATCATCCTTTAAGCTGCCGCGTTTTGGGGCTTTACCGGGCAAAAGCACTTGCCTGTAGTCAATTTCGAAACACCATGGTTCAAAATGATCTGAACAGATGTGGCAGTTTTTCAGTGGCGGTAGGTTCTTTCTCTTTATCTGAGCCAGCCATTTATTGAGCTGTCCTTGATCTTTCAGTGGAAAGCGATGAAAACTTATTCCTTTCTTCGAATCTCTGGGAGTTCTATTCGAACAACCTACCACGACGCATTGAACCATTTTGAAATTTGGCGCGTATGCAAGTGAGCGCAATGACGTCATGCTCAGCCGCCGCGCCTTCAAAATGGTGGACAAGATGGCGGACATACAGCGTGTCTCTTTCGTGGGCTTTTTTCCGTGTAAAACAACCTTGCAATGGCCGTTAAGGTACAAAAACTGTAATTTTAACTCAATTAGTACTATTTAATTTCTTATAAAGGTGACTAAAAAATGTCGTTTATGGCCTTCAGTTCTCCCTTAAGTGCTACATACATGTACACTCTAACATCTACCACAAAATAATTTCCTTTCTCAGCAGGTAACTGAGGAATCAGAAGAACCACCTCAAAAGAAGAAACCCATTAGGCATTTCATGCCAACTTCTCATACCTGTTCAAACACATTGGATTTGCAAAGAGGAAATGCAGTTCTCCCTCTCCCATCAGATGATGAACTATTCAAACTGTACGACCTAGCTTTCAAGAATAATTACTTTGGCGTTATGTAGATCAAGGAGTTAACAATCTGATTTTTCCACTGTTGCTTGGCAACACCAGCCACTATGTTTATAACAGTTAGTCAAGCATTGTAAACAGTCATGCAGTTCACTTTTGACCTGTGTTGGTTTCTGTGCATGATCTTCATGCACTTTACTAAATATCGAAACAGTAGGGTGGATTTACTTTAACTGTGAAATAGCTACTAAGCAATTTTATACCATAACACTAATTCCATTGTTTTCTTTTCTTTAGTTTTGACTATCACCAATTGTGGGAGACTTTCACAGTTAGAATAAAATCACTCTTTTTTTAGTGGACAATTGTTTGCACCTTCATTAATTTTGTTTTCCTTTGTTTAAAATGTTACAAATGCATTTTCATTTTCATTTTTCTTTGTTTCATTTATTGTCATAATTTAAAACAAAGGAAAATAAAACTCAAACTGGTTTTAACAAAATTGTTTCTTATCATTATGTTTATTGATTCTTGTATAATACTTGGCAACTAGTCTTTGGCAGTGGCAGTAGACACTGAAAAATCAAACAAAAGGATAATGTTATTACATCATCATAATAACAGTACACTTAACTACACAATGCAAGGTTATTCTTATTAGGCAGCACTGGCTCCTTGCAATGTATTGTATTGTACACATACAATTTGCTGTTACTGTTTTAACAATTTCATTGTTCCAAGGTTACCTATAACTTGTCAATAGCCGAGTTCTTCAGATGCTGTTGAAAAGCCCATTTTCACCCATATGGCTTTGTAACTGTGTGTTATTGTTTTGAAGTAATCAGCTTCTTTCCAAACAATAAAAGCAATCAAAAAAGCCAAATGAGAGAATATGAGCTTTAAGATGGTAGCAGTTTACAACAGTTTCCAGCTATTACACTTGAATGGGTCAGTACTACAAATCTTTATCAGTGGCTGCTACAATAATGGTATCAAACAAGTGCCCAGTCATTGCTAAATACGTTGTAGTGTTACTGGTTACCATAACAACAGCATAACCTGTTTAGAACACCCTTACCTTAACTTTTGAATCATAACTCAATAATAACAAATGGAGGTCATTGAGCTTCTTTTTTGACTTAAAAGCACTTATAGCTAAAATTAAATGTGTTTTTACAGGTTATGCTATTGTTATGGTAACCAGTAATGTTAAGAAAACAACCACATTTTGTTCAGCACTGGCTTTTGTTCGATGCCAGTATTGTAGCAGCAACTGAGAAATGTTTAGTAGCTGGAAATTGATGGAAACGGCTATTAGCCACCTTAAGTTGAAGGTATAAGAAAGGGAAATACCAGTTTTTAAACTGACATGAGATTAGTAACAGAATGTTAAAATTTGATGATTAAGGATCATAACAAAACTCATAAGTGCACAGCTTAAGCCTATTGTTAGGTGCCTTACTGCAAAAAGTGCTTGTACACATTTTTTTTCTGCTGTTACTGTTTTAAAATTTTCATTGCTCAATAAGGGTTACCAATTAACTATTAAGAGTTGAGTTCTTAAGAGATGTTGATAAAGTTGAAGTGAATATTAATAAAACAATGCTCCATTAATAATGTTATTGTGATGCATATGTTCCAGAATCAGCAAGCTGTTCATGTCTCTGAAATACTAGTTCTAAAGCTCCGGTATAGATATCTCCACCCATTTCAGTTGGTGGTCTCAGGGGATCCAGATGTTCGAAAACAAAGGACTTCAGTAAATCTCCATGGCTAAGATCCACAGGGTCTATGACAACATGATTATCTCTCTCAGTGGGGGATGGTCCCTGGGGGTCATATCCATATATTTCCATATCAGATGGCTCTTCGTCTAGCAGTCCATGTGATAGTGGATTGTCAGCATGGAACGTGCCATTTGCCCATATTTGGTATGGTGACCAGTTTCCCTCTGTGTGTACTTTGTGGTGATTAAAGGCTTCACAAAACTCGTCACATGCTTTGTTGATTATTGGAATGAAGATTAAGTGAAGAGTAAACACATGAATTGGGTTATCAATGTTGAGGATACCAGTGGACTCCATAGCATAGAATAGATAGTAATAAGGGTGACATACACATCTAAAGACATCTCTCCATAATCTTTCAATGCGCTGGTTGTGTGTAGAGGGACCAGCAATAAAATCTGCACATCGTAGTGCAGTATTCCGTGGATCCACTCTTGCCATGCTTTCTCTTATCCTTTTTCTTTGAATTCAAGCCAAGTGCTTTTATGTAACCTCCAACATAGCCCTGTCCAGTAGTTCGTCCATGATCGGAAATAAAGCCTCTCACGAGTTCCTCGTCAGGCAAATGATGAAATCCTGTCATGTTTTGCAAACCATATTCTTCTACTCTCCTCTGAATCGTCCACCTCGAAACACCCAACATTTTTCCAATCTTAATTCAACTAAATCCCAATTCTCGCAATTCTTCTAACATCTCAGCAGGAATGTCAAAACATGGTCTTCCAGGAGTTTCCTTTTCCTCTTTTCCTGAGGCAAAACAATTTTCAGCGACAGTTTCTGGGGTGACAGGCTTACCGTATTCGCACGCGTATAGGCCGCACTCGTGTATAAGCTGCACCCCGAGTTTTGCCATATTTCTTGAAAAAAAATTCACTCGTTGTTAAAAACGCAAAGGCCTGGCGAATGCCAAGTACCATCAAGATATTGTTATTTGTTTATATGACAAAATTCATCGCGATAAATAATCTAAAACAGCATGCATTTGATCGAACAAACAAAACTGTGTCAACTCGATCGTATGAAAGTTCATGTTGCGTTTCTTATGCAGTGTTTGTTGTTCTCAGACTTTGTTTTCGTTAGAAACAAAGCTCAGATGTAAGTACACATAACGGATAAATTATTTGGCAGAAAAATCAATGTTGAATCTCAAATTTAATATAAAACATAAGCATAGGAGACATGCGATCGCTACTTTGGTGTACTTGTACTCGCTTTGTCACAGATATGTTAATGGAGATTCTGGCAATTCCACATGCGTGAATCATTTCTTTGTTATGAGAAACAGTGAGACTCCTCAGATTGTCTCTGAAGGATTTACTGACTCAGTGAGGTGCAGGGATCAAACTTCAAGACATTCGTTTCGTTCACACGCAATCGTTATTGGTTGCTAAGGTTTACTGAATGAATCAAAGATGGCGGCGGATTGTGTCGACTCGCACGAGGGTTTATGCTGTGTTTTCTATGTAGTGTTTGATGTTCTTGGACTATGTTTTCATTGGAAACCAAGCTAAGTTGTAATTAAATGTAACTATCGGGTCCGCCATATTGTATTTTCAATGATTCTTTCCCAGGCCCTTATCTTTCTGATCCCATGGGTTGACCCAGTCCCCGAGATTAAATGAATATTTTGACGGAATGAATTGAATGAATATAAACAGATTAAATTAAATGAATATAGAGCAATTAAATTCAATAAATATAGACATGTTAAATTAAATGGATTCAAAAAATATTCCATAAATATAAATATTAAAGCAGATGAATTAAACAAAAGAATTGAAGGTGAAGCTACAATCCTGGCCAAAACGTTTGGGACACTTTTTCTTTATTCTGCAAACTGAGCATTCCAATGTATCCCCCTCCCCCCCCCCCCCCCCCACGGACAATGTTGGTTTTCAGGAGTTACGGATGTGTCACAAATATTCTACAGTTAAAGGACTTCAACATTGATTGGGGGGGGAGGGGGCAAAATCTTTCTAAGGCTGTATTTATAAGTGTAAATTGTTGGTTTCTAGCATCTTTCACGCAAAAAAGCGAGAACAACGGCAAGTGTCCCAAACTGTTTTGGCCAGGATTGTAGTGTCGCTCGTCATGTTTTGACTTCAGTAACATGGAACAGGCCGGTAAGTCCACCATCTTACTCGAGTCACTCTGAATTTCAGCACTGGAACGCAAAGTTTTGTGGATGCAGCTGCAATGTCTGCTCAGTTTACAATGCTGAGTTTAGAAACATGTTTCGCGGGCAAAACTTTAGAAACAATTAAAGGTTTAGGGTATTCTGAAGCTGCTTACGAGGCTGCTAAGTCGAGGTTGTTGTTAAAATATGGTGGAAATCATCAGGAAATTCAGTGTCATGTAGACAAGTTACTGTAATAAAAATGAAACCAATCAGAGAAGAAAATGCCAAAGAATTGGAAAAGTTTGTAGACACGCTAGAGTGGGCAGTGATTAATCACCAGGAAAACAATTGAGTGGCGGATTTAGAAGTGGGAACTTTGTACCTTATTATCCTTGAAAAACTGCCTGAGAAATTATTGTCACAATACATTCGCTGGGTAAAAGAAAACAGAATGGTTGAGTCTCTAATTAAACTTAAAGATTGGACTGCAGAAGAAACTGAATAACAGATTTATGCCACTAAAATTAAACATGGCTTTAAGTCAGAAATTTCAAGCGGGAAATTTTAAGACAGAAGAAGTAAGTCTTTTGGAATTAACCAAACTGACAAGAAAAAGAAGGGGGCAAACAAGGTTTGTGGTGCAAGCCATGCTGTCTGGAATTGTGGTATTTTGAAGTGTAGAAATAATAAGTAAAAGCAAGGACTCTGTTACAGGTGTTTGGGTGATGATCATCTGGGCTTAGCTCTTGCCGGACAAGTTAAACTTTAACTTTACGAGTGACAAAGTCGTTCGAACAGTTCGTGAAAAATGTCGAACGGCTGACTTATACGAAGTCTAAAGTACAGATATCTCTGGTTTCATTAGGCGCAATTTTGTAATTTAAACGTTGAAATTATCTTCCTTTGAAGAAAGTATAGTTTACTTGCTGCGCTGTTTTGCGAAGTTAATTTTCTTGCTAGGGAAAGTTGTGTCACTCGGAATGTGTTGGAAAGTAGGTGTTTGTTGTTTTTCGAAACATCTAAAGAATTGCCAATTACCTTTTCAGGTAACTCTCCAATGTATTACCTGATTTGTCAACGCATTTTCGGAGATTGAAGGAGCTGAATGCTTTACATACAGTCGTGTTTGAGGGTCAGTATATTATTTGTCTGCTAAGACTAAACTAATTTAAACTTCAACAGCACAAGGTCCAATGCACTGAATAGAACCAGGATCTTCGAAGATAATAATCACATTGAAAATGAAAGTGTTTACTGCTTCCAGTTGCTTTGGAAATGCTTTCTTCCATGAAGTATGAGAATTATGGGAGAATAAAGATGGCCGCTTGAGATTCATGCGTGGTGTAGTCTTACTAAGTCGTTCGAATGGATGAGTGTTTCTTCCAAGCAGACGACCAAGTAGTTCAAACGGATGAGTGTTTTTACTTAACGAGTCATCAAGCCGTTCGAACGGATGGGTGTTTTTTCCAAACGGGTGATCAAACTAAAAGAGGTTGACACGTTCTGATGCGAAGTACTATGCATATATGACGAAAGCGTGACTTTTTCACGTGTGAGTAAATTTGAAACTTTATGCAAATTAGAGGCGTCACAACATGATTGTTATCTCACTGTATTTGCTGTCTGAAGTATTCGAAATAAGAGGAACGCACAAGGCAAACACATTAGATCTCGACGTTGAGAAAATCATTCATGTTCTTATCACAACATACCGGTAATATTTTTCTCGTATTGCAGGCAGGGTAGAATTTACGAAAGCCGTTGGCTTCCGTACGCGACTTTCAAGTTTCTTTGATTACCGTTTGTTTAGAAACACAAAATATTTTTGGAATGATTTCCGCACAGGTCCCTACTTCATTATGCATACACGACAAATTAATTATGCATTCGCGCTATTGTTTCGAAGAACAATACGTATGCCCAAGGGAATCGAATATATACATGGCTAATTTCTACTTACAGGATCCAAAAATTTGGATCTAATTCTCTCTGTCTCTCTCTCTCTCTCTCTCTCTCTCTTTTCTTTGCTCTTTTTACTTACACCGTGTATGTTCCATTTCGTCCCAGCTTTCCTCTTTCGATTCCCTTGTCCTGTCTATCTTTTTCAGGTACGCTTTCCTTTTTCTGTCCTTTTCGTCTCCCGCAGTGTGCCTTGAACTCCGTACCACTGTAAACCTCTGGATTACTTGTCCCTGTTCTAGACCACTGAGCTAACGAGTCAAGTTGCTGATTCTCGTCTTGATTTTAATATTTATTTGGAATTCTAGACGTCAATTTACATAACAATGAAAAGTAATGAAATACGCGTGTCGTGCCGACCACCTACCATCCCCCGTGCTGCACACATTAAAAAGCACAATGCACGGAAGAGTATACCTCCTTGTGATTGGAGCATACTTTAAGCGCAATTTTTATGCACGAGTTCATTGCAGTATAAAATCTTTGAGTCGACGGTAACCCCTCTCTTAGACGGCAGCATCGAAAATGGAGCCAAGGAGATTAAATTTATGGAAACTTTCGCAACTTCTGGCCGATCACGAGCGGTGCATAGAGTGGTGCAAAGAGCACAATCTACTCTCGTCGTCAATGAAATGCCCTAAACCTGAGTGCGGAAACGCACTCAAATGGCAATGGCGAACTGCATCGGGAGATGGATTTGTTTGGCGATGCTCTACAAAAAACTGGAATGGACAAGCTTCAATCCGCCAGAAGTCATGGTTTTCTGGTAGTAAGCTTTCCCTTGCAAAAATATTAGCCCTAACTTACGCTTGGGCGCACAAATTCACCACAACACAAGCAGTGCACGAAACCGCTTTAGATGAAGAAACCACCTCGACAGAAACGGTGATAGATTGGTATAACTATTGCCGGGAGGTTTGTGCAGACAGAATAATGAAACAACATACGAGGCCGATAGGCGGTCCTGGTACAACTGTTGAGATTGATGAGTCCAAGTTTGGCAAGATGAAGTATCACAAAGGTCGCTACATCGAAGGACAGTGGGTCTTTGGTGGCATTTGCCGTGAAACCAAGGACTGCTTCCTTGTTCCGGTAGAGCGTAGGGATAAAGAAACACTCTTGCCAATTATCCGCGCTCAAATATTACCTGGAACACGCGTGATGAGTGACATGTGGAAAGCTTACGATTGCTTACAAGACGAGGGCTATCATCATCTCACAGTTAACCACCGCCTAAACTTCGTCGACCCAGACACGCGTGCTCACACACAGAGCATTGAAAGTACATGGTGGGGAGTGAAACGAAGTATGCCTCGTACAGGAACATCCATGGGTCTGTTTGAAAGCTACCTACAGGAGTGGTTGTGGCGTCAGCAAAACAAAAGTGATCCATTCGGAAACATCATTGAGCATATCGCTGATTTGTACAATGTGCGATAAACCTCTCTATGCACCGTTCGTGATTCGGCTGGAAAGAGCCGTGGATTATACCGGAAAGAAAACAAACCTACACTTTGCAGTGCTTTGGTGAATTAACAAAGAGACGAAGGACAATTTTAAGAGCAAAAAGAAGGTAGGCATTCAGTTTCTGCGAACTTTTATTTAGTTTGTCTCTTTCGTATGTATGACTTTAGAGTGTATTTATACAACGATTTCTTATAACTCAACGTCTTTTGATTATTTTGACATTGACAAATGGCAAAAATTGCAGGAAAACTGCAAAAATTCCGTTAGAAATGTTCGATTTTCCGTATTTTAGTCGGAAATTGTAAGGATTTTTTTCAAGTCCAGATAGACTTAGAAAAAAAACTTCTAAGAAGAACAAACAAAGCGCAACAGTCCCGAAGGACATCTATTGTTATCGCTATTGTTTTGTGGAAACAAAGGAGCGTATGCATAATGAAGTAGGGACCTGTGCGGAAATCTTGCCATATTTTTCTCTGCAAAAGCTTTCTGTCTGTAAGAATAACTCTGCAAAAAGTTCTAATAGAAATTTACAACATCGTAGCGTATAATTTGTTTACACACGTAGTCTTTGTGGTTCAGTGCACAAGATTCGAACGAAGGTTGTCTTCGCTCACAGATCACATTGTTCGAAAATTGAAGATGATATAATTATTAAATCTCTTCCCACTGCAGTGGCTTATCTTATGGACAACATTGCGAGCAAGCGCTGAACATTTCCACGAACACGGCATTACGAATTAGATCTGAACGGTTTGACTAGACGCAACTTCTTGCACCTTCTTGCGTCTTGCGATAAGATTCATAAGTTCTTGCGGCTTCTTGCGCTTAGATTTTCAACTTCTTGCGGCTTTTTGCAGTTAGGCTTCTAACTTCTTGCGTTTCGAATGTTCTTGCGGTTAAACCGCAAAAATATAACATTTTTACTTCTTGCGGCGGATTGCATGTTCTTGCGGCGCAAGAACTTCTTACGCTTCTTCTTGCGCGTGCATTATTTTAGGGCTGTACTGTAGCTCTGCACCAGGTGAAGGAAACAGACCTACAGGTATGTTTATGGACAAAGAATCTGAATTTTTATCATTTCCTACAATTTACTGTGGACAAACCAAAGCTGACAATAAGGAAAGGACAATACCTGTGCATTACAGTACAGTGCGCAAATGGGAACTAAGAAGATTTGTGGATCTTAAACTTCAATTGCTAGTGTTTTGCGTTTGTAAACTGCATCAAACTGGACTGTCTACAGATCTTGACGGGAAATTTTTATCACCTGTTCAAATTCATAATTGGTGGTTCAAACCCTCTGACACACCAACATTGAAGCTTGATGACTAATCATGCAACGTTTGAAACCCAATTTGAACATTTAGATGATTCAACTTCTTGCCTTTATCAAACTGGGTCAAGTCCCAAGAGTGACCAACATCAAACTTCTCCTCACAATAATTTTATCAATACTTCATCAAGAGAAAAGGTTATGAAAATAAAAAAAAAATGATCATCAAAAGGAAATAACTTTGATGTGTTAACAAATTCTCCCAACTTAGACTAAAAAAAATGTATAGAAATCAGTCAGGAGAATTTGTATATGGATATTGGGGATTAAAAGGATTATCACTATCAGATAGTTCACAGGGATGTCCTGGATACCCTACACATTCCACTCGGTTTCACTCATGGCCCCACGCTCCTTTTTGGGCACAATTCCCCAAGCTCATCTATTGTGGATGAGTTTAACCTCAGAGAAAAGCAGGTTTTGTTTAATTTTAAAGGGTTCCATGCTGTTTTGCAGCAGAGAGTTTCCCTAAACTCACGAAGCAGTTTTTTGGCTTACTGGTGAATAGATAGTGTCCATGTGATAAAAGTTTCAAATTCACATCTTCTAAATTGTTGACACTATGCCAGATGAAATTTAGTGAATACATTTTACCCCTCTAGTGATTTTGATATTAATGTAATAATCATGACATTGTTTTCTTTCTTCAGCCTTGCCAGAAAATAAAATGTGGAGTGTTGAAACCAGTCATTCAAAAATGTACAAGTTGATCAGTGTCAGGAAAGATATGACATCAAAAGAATTTATGGAGAAAATTGGCAAGCTTTTTAACATTTAACTGGGCTACTTTTCTGTGGGCTACAGCCTTCCTCAAAATCAAGAAATACAAGTAGAGATTGACGTGGATGACTTAGAGGGATTTAGTAATGCATACTGCCTCCTTCCCAGTTTCTCAAAGTTAAAAGTAGTAATGAAAACAAAGATTTCTGGGAACCTTACGCTTGCAGTAGGTAACCGAACAGTGCGAAACAAGGAAGTTGTGTCGGAAGAAATAAAAAGAGAAATGGGTCTTCATGATGAGGAGGGAAAAAGAATCAAAGTAGGACTATGGTGAACTTGTGGATATGTTTACAAAACAGAGAAAAAAGAAATAATTTAAAAATTAATGAGGTGTTTTTTCAGAGTTGTGATTGAATGAACTTGAAGATAATTTTAATAATCTATAATCACAACATAAAAGTGACCAGGGAGCTGAGTAGCTTTTTGAAATAAACATACAGTGAGTACATGACGCCAATCATTTGACTACACTAGACATCAGTTATAAGGCAGGTGGCAAGCATACAGTTGTTAATAAATTTGATAACTTAACATAAGGGTACAGGATTAAATGGCACCGAAACCAAATATAGTTCTGGTATCCTGCTGCTCACTGTCTGTGTGTCTTATAGTTTTTGTCTTATAGTTTTTGTTGTCTACAAGTCTATTCAATGTATGCAACAGAAATATCCACCTTGATTCTGCAGCTGATAATGAACAAAACCATGTAGGATAGCCCAGCTGACGTGATGATCTTAAAATCCTTAAGACTCTCAATCCTTTATCAAGTTGAATTAGTTTATTTACATTACCATCTCATTTTAGGTTATCAGTGGTATATATATTCAGTGTTGCACTTAAAAAAAATCACACTTGCCATCATTAATACAGCAATACATCTTTGTTTTTATCCTTATAACTTCTTGTTTTTACAATGTAAACATGATGAGTCACACAACAGTAAGCAAAACAGGTAAGCCTATTTTTCCAACATGTCTACTTCAACACAATCTAGTTCACTTCAAGGTAAATTCGGAAATCAATAGACAGAAAACGTTTCATTGTAACGGCTTGTGGTGTATTGTTCCTCGCGAAGCGAGGCCGAAGGCCGAGCGTAGCGAGGTTTCTAATCGTGTCGCTTTCGGTCAGACCACGTGGCTCGCAAGCCCGAGTAAATCGAGCCGAGAGTTTTTATATATGTATCTATATATATATATATATTTTTAAGGTGTCCGTTCGCAGGCCAGGTTACCCGGCAACATTACTCCATGTGAAATTCCGCCATTAGGAATTCCTTGAATGATGTTTTGAAAATAATGTGAGTTTTGTGGAAACCGATTTCACTCGTCTTGGAAATACATCCCAGGAAGAAGATCTGCTACATATGCAAGAAAGAATGGCGAGAGATCGTCGTCGAGTAAGTTTGAATGCCGCAAAAATCGGCACACGTGAAGCGGCGACTCAAAGCAGAGATTGAGAAACGACGGTAGAGACTATAACAAGAGACATCGCAGCTAAGACAACAACTGCTTGCTCAAAAAAACAAAGGAATCAGCAAGGAAAAGGACCAGGAATACAATCAAGTTACCATCGAGTTAGATTGGAAATTGAATTTGTTATCGATAGAAACAAAGACTCGTTTTAGGTATACGGGACCTGAGCGAGCGATTACATAACGAAATTGGCGAACAAAATTTAGCAAAATGACTTAGAACGGAAACCGAGTAGGAACGACTTCCAGCATGCAGACAGAATCAGAAGACGAACGACAAAACAGATTACCATATCGTCGTGAAAAAAGTGCCAGGAAAGGGGAAACAGAAACCAACCGCAAAGAAATGAAAGATGACAGTCACGTAGTATTAATACCGCAATGAGAATGCAAGTAGGTATTTTTCGTAGTGAAACGATTGCCTTCCATTTGAAAGAAATTCCCAATACAGAGATTGAGGTTGTGATACTGCAAGTATTTATAATTATGTGATCTGATATCATTGCAACAGTGAAAATATATTGTAGATTTGTTTGATGTAGCAGTTGTGTTCAGTATTTTCAACAGAAAAGATAAGTGAAACAATAAGTGACTGGTTCTGCAATATTATCACTGATCAATGCAATTATTTGTAAATAAAGCAGATGTTATTACTGACTTCTGAGTAGTATTTCTCTTTGCTCTATTTCTTTGCTACATATAAGCTACTGCGATGGTCAGTTAATGTCATTACCTACATATATGTATTACGTAATCAAAAAGTTTGTTGGGACAGACAAGTTCCATTGAGCCATTTCAAAGGTTTTTACCTTTGAGTTTCATGTATCCCTGGGAATTACTCTCTTAGCACCCATCCTTTTCCCACAAATGAAAAGTTAATTTAAGTTAATTTAAGCCCTTTGCAAAATTAGGCAACATCTTAACCTTTTTCCTTAATGCTGTTTAATTCATTTTTATGATGTCAAATATTTAATAACAACCATAATATACAGTTGACCTTTTACACTGGAAAAACCCTATAAGCGAGAAACTAAAGTTTGTAATGCTAAAATTTTTAGCGATTTTTCTTATATATTCATTGCCACAGGTCAGACAGGTCAGGAGTTTGGAGGTCATTACCAGGACTAATTTGTGACTTTTCTACTTTTTTTGGGTAAGGGAAAAAGTCAGGGAATTTAAAGATCTTATGGCTGTGACAACCATGACTAGATTCTAAGCTTAAAAGAAGAAATGGTATTGTTCAGAGTTGAGTAATTTTTACTTTATATGAGACAAACCCTATTCAGAAGAAAAAGAGAATTGCTTGTAGTAGTAGAGGAACAATACCTTTTCCAGGTTATGACATACACCCCCACCCCATAACAGCGGTTAAATATAAAAAATAACAATACTAATAATAATATCAATACCAGTAGTAATATTAAAAAATGATAATGATAATAATACAATCATAATAATCATGATAATAATTGCAAAAAATGAGAAAGTACAAAATATAAAAATAATATAATAATAAGTAAATACATAAATTGGTTTTTCATCCCTCGTAGGAAAAACAATTAGGAGTCCTTTAAAAACTAGCTTCGCGAGGTTTTGCGGGAGTCGTATTTCTAGTATATAATATAACGCTTAATACATTTTCTACATGACTTACTCTTTTCGAACCCTGGTTCTCCGTCACGGCATGCGCCTCTATATTTAATGGTAAGCGTTGACATACTTCTTGACCGTCCCAATACTTTTCCAACTCCATTCCTGTTAGTACTAACACTTAAATCAGTAGAAAAGTCCTCCATGCGATGTTTCTTATCCAGGTTGGCCGCAGAAGTTCTTCGGTTTCACATCATGGATTCGTCAATTTATTCTGTTTTCAGTAGTAGTTTCGTTCAATAACGAGTACTCATTTCGCTCAAATAAATTCTCATTCAAGTGCTAATTTCGCTCTATGAGTTCTCATCAAAGCTTACTACATTAGCAAGAGATTTTCTCATCTTCAGATCACTTTCGAGCCAACTGAAATTCATATACTGCTTGTAATCTTGGGGGCGGTCGATGGCGGTTATCATCTGTTCACGTTTAGCGCCTGGCCGAGTAAAAGGCTCACGAAATTCAGTCTCCAAGTTGGTCATTGTCCTAACTGGAAACATTTAAACTCCTTTTGATTTTAGTAAGACCGCTAATGAATCCCTGTTAGTGAGGTTGTTTATGTCGCGCGTCTGAGTTTCAAACCTTTTCACGTCGCAATTTCGGAAGGTCGAAGGTCGCTGTCGTAATTTCCCGTGAGCGGCTCGTTGTTCGTCGCCATTTCAGGTCCTTTATGTCGCCGTTTCAAGGCCACGTCGCTTGTCGAAATTTACCCCTAACAGGGCCTCGCTAATCGTCCTCTTAAGCTACAAAATCATTACAAACTCTGGCAACGGTACGATACACTTTCAGCGTGAACTTTCATCAACAGACTTCCGTGACTTCGGTCACAACAATTGTCGTCTTCATATCGGTGCCCCCGAGTTCTATCCGACTAATTACGAAGATGTCTACACTGGAGTGAGTGAGTGAGTGAGTGAGTGAGTGACAATTTGCATATCAAAGTCCCCACAAAAACTCGCAAATACGCTTCGCGTATCCACGAGTTAAAAAGGGGTTGTGTTAATGCGAAATGGACAGCAAAATGCTTGGAATTGATGGAAGCCGATCCCCGGTTTATGATGGAGTTTGATAAGGTCCAAAGTGGAATTGAAAGGACATGGGGAAGCAAGCTCTACTTGCTTAATCCTTTTCAAGCCGTGTGCCCGATATGTGGAGAAATACGTGTGCTATCAAAAATGAACCAACCGCTAGAGATTATGACGCATATAAAAAAAAAACACTTTAATGTAAACGAAGCCAGTGAAATTGCCATCAAAAGGATGAAAGCTTGGAAAGAAAACAACTTCATCACCAAAGGACAGTTGAATGATGTGACACCATTGGCTCCAGGACTTTTCAAAGATCCTGTTTCTGTTACAGACAATCCCATGGTCAGGGCTGCTGTCCTGGCCCGTGGCATTGATGAAGGGGCAGTCTAACTTAAGTCATTCAATGTTGTTACATGTATTTTCAATTTTTAAAATAATACTTTGAAAGTCAGCCAAAAAAATGTTGCACCCAGCCTATGTTTTTTAAGTCTACATGAATGGCCTTTTGGTTGACAAACCCTTTTCTATTTCAAAAGTAATGGTACCAGTAGCTGAATCACTGACTAGAGAAACCCAGGGATTTGAAATTGATTTTGAAACCAAAGAACATATTTGTCAGGAAAATGAGCATTCTCTTTTATTTTATGTTCATGATGAAACATGATTATTAAAACAAACAAAAACCAAAACAAATAAATCACTGTTCTTGGGAGGTTTTGTGAATATTTTTAAAACCAAATGACAAGAAGTTTTTCATTACCAGAGATAAAATAAAATTCTGATTGGCTGATTCCTACAGTGTATTAAGGTTTACAATGCACAGTTTTGATTTGCATGCAATTTTTTTTATGTTTACTTAAATTATATGCAAAAGCAACCAAAAAAAATTATATATGCATTGAAGAAAAAGAAGTTTGACTGCCCCTTCATCAAGAAAGAGATTGAGCATGATTACTTGGGACACTGGCTGCAGCAGTTAGTTGCTGCAGGAATGGTTGACTCAAGCCATCTTCTATATCAGGAGGTTGATGCCTTCATGACTGAGCAACTGCGTCAGCCATACCCCATCACGGACTGGCAACAATGGCCCACATTATATAGCTTCTGTCAGTCACTTTCATCTGTTGCGTCTAGAAAGGGCTACAACTTTTATGTTGGTGAAAAGAGATTTGGTATGAAGGATCAAAAAAATGAAATTGCGCCAGTGCTTCGCTACTGTCATCCAGGGCCATCATTATCTACCTTAGATAAAAGAAAGCTGAACCAGTGCTGCAGACAGGTCCACATCTTGCAAATGTGTTTCTCTTAATCCAAATGCTCCAAAGTTTAGACGGAGTTCCATGTTTTCAGAACGACAAAGTTTTAAAGTTTTGGGGTATAATGCACTATGATGGCATGCCCCTAAATATTGGAACATTCCCAAGGATTGAAGGCAGAGAGGTTATATTTGATGGAATAAAACCACATTTACCATTACATCAAATGAAAGAACTTCAACAAAATGGCAGTGGAGCCCTCAAGAACTACATTTCTGAACACTGTACTTGGATTTCTGAAGTAAAAGAGTATGACATCACAGATGCAAGTGGTTCCTTCTTCATAAATGCATTTACAGAATATGGCACAGCACAGAGTACTTCAGACACTATTAAGACAACGTTATCAAATGTCATCAAAAGCATAACCGTTTGTGTGGCTTGTGTCAAAGATGGTGAACACAAAGACTGTCATTTCACATCTTTAACTGATCCATGTAGCGGGTGCAAACCTTTACAACAAATGGGACAAAATATATGTTGTACAAGTTTCAAGATCATACATGTTTCCTCCGATCAAGCATCTGCCCAGAGGAAAGCTCATATTGAGTTAAATGAAGTGTCAATCAAGGACATCAGAGACAGTATGGTTTTGGGATGCTGCATTTTTGTAAAAATGCTATATCAGCTGTAAGAAACTACAGACTGACAGATATGGCAGACACCTTTAGTGTTTCTATGCTGACATCCATATGGGCCTCAAATTCAGAAGAAAGCAAAAGAATGAGGAAGGTCGCACCTGCAGCAGTGTTCTCCTTTAAAGATCGCCACAGTGATGAGTTGTGTTACCAGACCGTATCTAAAGACTTGGAACAAATTCTACAGGAAACAAAAGATGTACTTGCGACATTGGTCCCAGAACAATACAGAACATTTTCTGCAGAAGCAAAGACACACTCTCTCCTAGGTCGTCCTCTGTACAGTACAACTAATGCAAATGGTGATTTCTTGTTCACAGGTAAGAAATTTGTGTGTAAATTCAAATATTCCCTTTAGTTTAACATGTCTATCACAAGTGCTGTGAGGTTGTGAGAACTGAAATAGCTGGGGTTGTTTTTTTTTTTCCAGGACATTGAAAATATAAACAGAAATATTTAAGTCAGTAGAGTGGTTATCAGTTGTGATTACTCTGATGAATCACAGACAGTCAACACAAGCCAATCAACAACAACATTGAATTGCCAATTTTTAAGACACGTAATAGCAAATTTTATTTTCTCTATCCTAAGTTGAACACTATCCTTACAGATTCAGCTTTTGGACAGTTTGGCCACAAATTAAACTAATTGCAATAATAGTGGAATAGTTTTGAGAACGTGAAGTTAGTTTTCTGAGTTATATTTTGTTGGTTGCTCTATTGAAGCATACTTCGAATCTTCATGTGAAAAGGAACAATGAAACAGCAATACATTGAATTCATTGATTCATGATATCGTACAAAAATTTAAAGTTAACAAAATAATTTGTATTTGAAATGATTTTTTTTTAATTAATAGATGCTGAGTTTGAAGTTGTTGTAATGGCAAACAGACATATTCCACCCAAATGCATTGCAATTGGAAAATGGGATGATCCTGGTGAGTAAGCATTATATTGTAAATGTATTTCTTGAGCTTGAATATGAGTCCAGTTCAAACAATAATTTTATCTTTTGTTTTTCTGTCATTACCATTGGCTAGTATATGGTAAAAAATCACATGTACAATGCATCTGTGTGCAACGCTCTCGCCCAACTTGGCCCACAAAATGACTGTACTCTAGACTTCTCAAGAATAGCAGAAGAAATCACGATGATGAGTAGAATTTTTGTCGAGAGCGGGAGGCAGAAATTGTTTTGTTCTTGCAAGAGACAAGAAAAAGAACGATTAGAATAATCTTCGAAGAAAACTAGTCAAAAAGGAAAAATTCTGGCTGAGTTTCTGTTCCGCGATTTAATTCGCTTCGCAAAACAGTTCTAAAGTAGCGGTCTTTTCTTCCTTCGTTATCAGTCTCGTGCAGTAAAAGCATAATTATAAGCGAAGAAATCTTTCAGAATATCTTTACCTTGATTTCGCTACGCAAGACATTTCTAAACAAAACAGTCTTTCCTTTGCTTATAACATTAAATCGTGCGCAGTGAAAACACAGAAGCAAAAACAAACATTTTCGTCAGCCGTGCATGTATCCGTTTGACTGCATCCGTTCAAAAATTTTCTTCATCCGTGTATCCGTTTGACTGCATCTGTTCAAAAATGGTCTTCATCCGTGTATCCGTTTGACTACATCCGTTAAAAAATTTTCTTCATCCGTGTATCCGTTTGACTGCATCCGTTCAAAAATCTTCTTCATCCGTTTTGAACGGCTTGGCTATCCGTTTCTCATCCGTTCGCTTGCCGTGCGTTCGCTTGCTGTGCGTTCATTCCTAAGGAACGTTTTCGCGTGAGAGGTCACACATATTAAACACCACTTTGGGTGGCACCATATACTGTACATATAATAGCTAAAAGTCAGGTATTTAAAAACATGGAAAAATAAAATGGACTCTAAACCCTTTAGTCGGTGGACTATCCAAGACACTTGGTGCATCATACACTGAGATCTAGAATCCAAGAGGCGGAACATGCCTGATGAGGCTGAGTTTTCAGCGAAATTTATAGCAGATATACAAATATTTTTAATATTTTAACTCCAAAATTGCGTTCAAAGGATAAATAAGACAGAGAATGTCGAAAAATTACCGAAGTTTATCTAATTCTTTTATCGCTTCGACGAAAGAACTTTCTGAAGCATAAACCCTTTAATTGGAGAACAATGTACCTTTTGTTCTATTAAACCAACAACGACATACATTAGCAAGACAGACAAGTCTGTTTCCAGAAATCATGTGCTTAACAGTTGTATTAAAAAGGAACTTAATAGCTTTTGAATCCTTTCTTTAGGACCAGCCCACTCAAACCCAATGCCATCATCAAAAGCTTCTTTTAGACATCCTGCTGGGATAGATGTGATGATATGTTCCCCATCAAAAAAGGAAATCTGCTTTGTTGCTGATTCAGGGAATCATGCAATTCGTTATATTGATGGAGTGCAAAACATTGAAGGCCCTAAGCTTGTTGGTACTCTGGCAATCCACCCTGTTGCAGCAAATTGGAAACCTGAGGGACTGGCAGTTCTCAATGCACAAACACTGGCTGTAACTGCAGGAGACAGTTTGTTATTGATACAGCTAAATGAGGCACTTTTGCATGGACAAATGACCAACATTGTCAGCACACTCTCGTGTCCTCATGGTCTCTGCCCGAATCCAGTAAACACAGATGCAGTCTTAGTTGCTGACAGAAATGTTGTCAAAGAGATCAATATCACATCAAAAGAAACTGTGATTATTGCGCGAGGTTTCCAGACAGCGTTTGATGTCTCTTCAGCAGCCAATAAACAAATTGGCATCACAGATGTGGGCTCCCACAAGGTAACAATGTTACAGTGGAATGATGATCAAAAGGAATGGGCTAAGACAAAAGTTGTTGGAAGTGGGACAGCTGGACCAAGAGATGGAAAAGCCAGTAATGCTGAGCTCCACGAGCCTACAGGTGTCACATTTGACTTGAACTCTGCCATCATTTGCTGCATTGGAGGAAAGAGCCATGGGTGCATCAAATTGTATTCAGAACTTGCATTTGCAACAACATTTATGGCAGCAATTTGAAATATATATGATGCCACTGGATTCTTACCAAAGAAGGAACAAAACAAGAGCAGAAAAACAGATGCAACTGTCAAATCACCATTTATATCCGGAACCCACAAGTTGATTAACAGTCTCTCATTTCTGGAAGGCATAATGGCTAAAAGGAAAGCTTACCTTCACAAGAATGGACTGGATGGTACAGACGGGTCTATGTACTCCAAGACATTAGAAGGTTTTGCACAAATGGTAGCCTTATTAGAGAGCCACATACGTGCAATGGATGACCTCGAAATGGATACAACTAATGTTAACTTATATGCTTTTGTGAACGAGTCAAGGAAAGAACATAACTTTGCCAAACACAAACAAAGTGGTCAGTATCGCCATCCCACAATGCAGCAGTACAGCAGAACAAAAGGTGGTGACGAGGAAGAAGTAATCAAAAAATCTTGCAGGTGTCCTCATTCATAATTGTCATCAATCACTGTAATAAAAGAATTCAAGAGAATTAAAGATGATCTTCAGCCAGAGCAAGTGAATCTGACCCACACTGAGAGGGAGAAAGTTAAAGAAGATCTAAAGATGGCCAGAGCTCTGAATACACTAACTAAAGCAATGCCAAGTCAGAATGCAAGGGATGTCTACCGGTCAAAGTGTGGGTTTGCACCTTGTGTAGTTGATCAGCTTGACTCCACACTCTTTCAGTCCACAGATGCAAACCTAAGATACTATCCAAGCTTTCAACAGTTGATGACCAAGCTCAGTACCAGTGAAAATGTTCCATCCACAACTGGACTCAATGAGGATTACCATCTCATTCCAGGGGACATTGTGGCCGTGAATCCTGGAACAGAAGATGGCATTCCAAGTGGAGACAAGTGGTGGCTCCTACAAGTAAGTAGGGGTCTCCCAACCAGCAAAACATCCAATGGCTGCCATGTTTCAGGATTTTGGCTTGAAATGCTTCCTTCTCTTCAGCAGCCAGACCATGGTTGTGCCCTGAGGCTGCAGAGAGGTAATGTTACGATCTACTATGGGAGTTTGATAAAAACCTATGGCAGGGCTCGACACTAACTTTTTACACCAGTTTCCACTTTGGAAAGTAGACTTCAAATTTTACTTTCCATCTCAAAATTTTACTATCCAAAATGGATTACAGTTTCATAGTTGCTAACCATGTTTAATTAATAATAAAAAATCTTACTGTGTGTCTCAGCATTGTTTTACTTTAGTCGTTAAAAAGGGGACGCCTCATCCTAGATCCACCTGACCACCAAAAATTCAGCCCAGGTTGAGGATCAAACTCCGCAGTGGTAGGCCCTTCAATACGAATCCTCATGAGGCAGTCTAATACTTCAACAGGCAAACATGATCTCCAGTCTGACTTTATTTTACCCATTACTGAGAAACCTCGCTCACAGCATGCTGTTGACAGCGGTAGAATCAGCGTAATTTCAGCCAAAATAAGGACATTGGGAAATCTGTTGCTATGGTGGGTAAGAGGAAGAGGAATCCAAAATGGCGTTATACGTATTGCACCATACCACGTGTGTTTATAGTACCCAGATCTCCTCGGGAGTTCTCTTGATCCAATATGGCGGAGAATGGACAGGAGAATGCGAGAATGTTGTAAATTTGTCTTTTTAAGACGAGTAGCCATTATCATATGGTTATTTGTATCATTTTCTTAAAATTTTACGCACTTTTTTTCACTCAAGCCTTTTAAGCATAAAATTTACTTTCCACCGAAGCCCAAAATTTACTTTCCAGATCGGGTAAGTATTTTGGTTCATTTTCGTTTTTTTACTTTCCAAGTAGTAAATTTACTTTCCAGTGGAAATCGGGAAAGTGTTAGTGTCGAGCCCTGTATGGCAAACTTACTGTCATACCTGTCGAAGAGCTTAATACTTGCTGGGAAAATGGCTTTGTTGTCTACAAGCTGACGGATGATTATGTCCGGCATCTGGATAAGGTATCAGATGACTTCCGGATGACTGTTTCTGTTCCTGATGTCAGTTCAACTTGTGAGGAGGATGAACATGAAGAAGTAGATGAGGAAACTGAGAGAGAACTTGTACACCTTCACGAAGTGCAAGAATTACACTCAACAAGAAGAAGGATAATCCGGGATTCAAATGGTCAACAGATAACTTCGTATGCACAGCTGAGTGGGCACAGACAAAATGTCTCAAGGAGAACCAGAAGGACACACCTACACCTGTACTGCAACTGGACAATGACAACATTGCAAGTGCTCAGAAAAATTCAAGCACTTCTAACATTGAGCAGTGACTGACATTTAAGCCTGATAAATTTGGACATATAGTATAAAAGAGCAGCTGAAATCCTTTTTCTGCACTGTTATGGTTGGAATTTCTTAAATTTAAGCACTTTGGGAGCCTAGGAAACAAACCATCTTGTCCCCAGGGTGTGAACTACAGTGCACCCCCCAGGTGAGCATTATATTTAACAATTATCCTGTGAAACCACACAGAATATTGCCTAATCAGACGATATTCCGCAAGATTGAGCAGGATAATTGTTTTATTATTCAACAAATTGCCAACAAAATTGATTTTGCAGTGAGAAAAACTGTGGTCGTGCAGGGCTTTGGGTATGGCATGAATTTGTTGAATAATAAAAGCTTATATTATACAGTGACTAAAAAAAATTTTTTTGAAGAGAAATTTTAGGAAAGATTTCTGCAGAGCCCCATTCTTGATTCAGTGTATTTCATACCAATACAAACAACAATCGTAGGAAAAAAAACAAGTCAGGAAATGGTAGGCATAATGAAGTATGGGTTTACAGAAATCTTGTTAAATTGTGTCTGAGATTCACAGTTATTCTGTGTTAGGGGTTGGAATATTGGCAAAAGTACTCAGAAAAATATCAATTCCCCATCCCTTGTCTGACACACCCTGGGGACACTCGTAGGTGTACAAACAGCTGCAGTGAACTCTCTCTGAACAGACACTCTATAAAAAGATGCCCTCTAAGGCCTAGTTCAAACAACATCAAACTTTTCATGTACCAAACCTAATTCCTCCATTCAGCTATTTAGATCTATGGAAAGGTCAACGTCTGCATCAGTTACGTTTGACAAGTGGAATTTAGGTCGACAGCATGGGTTGGTCTGTGCACGTCTTCAATAGAGAGTTAATTGATTTACGGCATTTCAAAACATACCTAACAAGGTTAAAAGGCTTAGCTTACCTGCGTGTGATCCATTTCGAAACTTCTCAATATTTAAACATCAATTTTTGCACGAGCTCTCTTCCTTTTCTTTATAAATTTTTCCCTTCATCTTGAAAATTTCCTAAAATACATCTCGAGGACAGATGGGTTGAACGAGAGGGCCCTGGGAAAGACACGAGTTACCAGTATCTTCTGGGTAATTTTCAAGATGGCGAACGAAGCTGGCGATCAATGTAAAAAATGGGAGCTTTAGCAATCGTTTATTCAGTGAAGGGCTAAATGAAACAAGTCTTTATGAAACATGGATTATGTTTGCTAGGCAAACTACAATGTGAGCCATAGAACTGAGCCATACAGGATGTCATGTTGAACCAATGTACAAATCTCCGGTGAGATTGAGCGAGTTTGTGCGAGATAACGCGAGTTTAGGCGAGTTAAGGCGATTTAAGGATAATTGAACATAATCTCAAGTTGCGAGTTAAGGCGAGTTAGGGCGAGTTAAGGCGAGCTAAGGTCCCAGAGTAGGCCTATCCTCAGAGAAAAGTTCAGCTTCTAAATCTCCAGCGAGGAAAAAACTGTCCATAGTGTTGGTGAGGCAAGTGTTGGACAAGAAGCACAGTGGTCACAACATGAAGCCAGCGTCTTGCGCCTAACGATAAGACGAAAATTACTGTCCCCTGGAGAAAGATTCATCAAAGAAAAACATCATGCTGTTGAGGAAAAACTTGCCGAAGCAGCTGAAAAACGAAAAGTGCTAGAAGATTGTTACCAAAGAATAAAAGAGGCTGCTTCCAAAAATAACCTTACTGGCCAATGATGCAGTAATTGCCATTACCGAAACCATACTGTTCACAGTTGTCAGATGGAAAAGTGCGAGTCAGTATTTTTATGTGGCAAAATAACGCGACATCCTGACGAAAAGATGAAGCTCCAAGAGCAGAAGAACAAAATAAAAGCATTAGAAACATCAGCAACTAAACTTGAACAAGAACTGAGGTCTAGGGAGCAGCTTTTGATAGAGTGCAGGGGTCTGTAAACAAACAACTAGAAGACATGCTACTCAAAGAATACCCTGAAGAATATGTCCAAAATAATGCAAGAAATTGGCTGAAAATTCAACAGGACATTGCGTTTGTGAAGAAATCATTTAAGGGACCGCCTCGACGAAAAATTGTGAAATCTCTCCTTGAGAGAAAAAAGTCTGCTGAGAACGACAAACACCTTGGACTTAAGAGTCTTCCAGAACCTGGCACCACCGCAAACAGCTCAACTGCTGATTGCTTGCAAACCAGAGTCCGGCTTGGAAGCTACGCTGTAACTTTCCCTGATCGGCAAAACTTTACTAGCTCAACCAGTTTCTGCTTGTCGCCAAGTACAGCAGAGGAAGAGGAAAAACAGCTTTGCATGGCTAAACAGTTGTCTCTTGGTTCCATACCATTTGATAATGGCGATAACATTGAAGAAAGTGAGGAAGGGGCCAATATTTTGCTGTCCTTCAAGTCTTCAAAGGAATGAATGAAACTTTGACTTTGAATTTGTCATCTTAACGTGCGAAGCCTCGTCAATAAGATCGATGAAATCAGGGTGTTCTGCGAAACCCACAACCCGCACGTTTTGTCTTTGAATGAGACTTGGTTAGATTCATCAATAAACGACGGCGAAATCCAGCTTCATGGCTACTCGCTTGTACGAAGGGATATTTCACGCCGTAAAGGTGGTGTTCTTCTATATGTCTCCTCAAACCTTGAGTACAGGGTGTTTCAAGATCCCGTGTATGATCAAACGGATCTCCAATGTATATGGATGGAAATAACACCTCCCAAAAGCAAAGGTTTTATTCTTTGTTCTTGTTATCGCCCGCCAAATGTGGATAATGAGCTGGCTTATGTTGTGGGCTTGAGAAGTATGCTAACAGAAGTGGCTGATTGTGGAAAGGAAATTGTCATTACTGGAGATCTGAATTTCGACTTGAAACAATCGAATAAACCCGCATCCACAAAGCGTTTTATTAACATGACTAAAGAGTTCGGCCTTCTGCAGATTGTTGACAAATATACTCGCGTAACTGAATATTCGAAGACCTTGATCGATTTATTCTTCACAAATCGACCTGACCTTTACATCTCGGGAGTAATACCAGTTGGTTTCAGTGATCATTCTGCGATTTTCGCGGTTCGAAAACTTCATCGCTTGAAACCGCCTCCCCCGAGGATAGTTGAGACCAGAAATTTTAAACATTTTAATCGCGTTGCTTTTGTTGAAGATCTAAACAAGGTTCCTTGGTCCTTGGTGAATTCCTTTTCAGATGTGGAGGACTCATGGGACACTTTTAAACAGCTATTTACTGAAGTTGCTGATTCTCATGCTCCAAAAATCCACGTGCGAGTTAGGGGACAAAGGGTACCATGGTTGACAAGTGAGGTGAAACAATTAATGAAAGAAAGAGATTACTTTCATAAACTTGCGCTGAAGACTAACAATGAATCTCATTGGAGTTCCTTCAAGCGCCAACGTAATGTGGTGACTCTGAAGCTCAGAAGAGGGAAACAACGGTATTTTCGTGACCAGTTTCTAGCGACTAAAGAAGACCCCCGTGGGACTTGGAAAAACTTGAAACAATTGCTTGGCGGGTCGAAAAGTACTGGACCCGTTACGTGCTCTGCGAATGAAGTGAAAAATAAGTGCAATATATTCAATCACTATTTTGTCTCTTGCGCGGAAAACCTAAGGTCGACCAATCGATCTAGTGGGCAATCCTTTTATAAATGGTTACCTCAACAAGAACATTCAGGAGGTTCGGAGGTTCGAAAGATGCTTAAAGAATTGAAACCAAGGAAGGCTACTGGTATTGACGGTATTCCATCTCGTTTACTTAAAGACGGAGCCGATGCCCTGGCCACACCGTTATCTGCTATCTTTAATCTTTCTATCCAACAAACTGTGATCCCCGCGGAATGGAAAAAAGCGAAGGTAACCCCTTTACACAAGTCAGGTGCAAAGGATAACCCCCAAAATTATCGCCCCATATCAGTACTGCCTGTAGTATCTAAAGTCCTTGAAAGGCTAATACACAAGCAGCTCGCAAGTTATTTTGACGAACATGGCTTGTTATGTATGTCACAATCCGGTTTTAGAAGAAAACACTCAACTGAGACAGCTGTCACCTACTTCGCTGATGAAATTCTTATGAACATGGATAAGGGCGAAGTCACTGGCTCCGTGTTTATCGACTTGGCTAAGGCTTTTGACACGGTTGACCATGAGATATTGATTAGTAAACTGAAGTACTATGGTGTTTGCGATGAAAGCCTACCGTGGTTTGCGAATTATTTTTCGCGAAGAAAGCAAGTTGTGTGTATTGATTCTCAATCATCAGAGGAGCTTGAAATTACTTCTGGAGTGCCTCAGGGGTCCATTCTAGGGCCCCTGTTGTTTATTGTCTACATTAATGATTTACCTCGTTCTTTGAAACATTGCTCAGTGAACATGTACGCAGACGACACAGCTATATATCTTGGTAGTCAAACTGTAGATACCTTAAATACTTATTTGAACCAAGATCTTGAATGTTTAGCCGAATGGCTAGAGGACAATAATCTTGTCTTAAATGTTACCAAAACTAAATCCTTGTTATTTACTTCTCAAAGGCACAAAGAGCGCGATTGTAAGCTAAGTTTAATTCTTCTAGGAAGGAAAATATCCTGCGTGACTACCTTCAAATATCTAGGTGTCGTTTTTGACAACTTTATGACCTGGAAGGCTCACGCGGATTATGTGTGTAAAAAGGTGGCATGCAGAGTTGGTATTTTGGGCCGCATTAGAGGTTTCTTGACAAAAGAGGTGTCTATACTAGTTCACAATACGTTGATTCTGCCATTGTTTGATTATTGCGATGTTGCTTGGAGTGGTCTGTTACAACAAGACCAGGATAGATTACAGCGTCTACAACACAGATCGGCGCGTATAATTACGTGTTGTTCACGCTCCACTGAGGCAATGAATCAATTACGTTGGTCGAGTCTTTCCAAGAGACGCTCTTATCATAAGGTCAAGCTTGTTTTTCTTTGTCTAAACTCTTTAGCCCCTAGTTATTTCTTGGCATTTTTTACCAGATTTTCGAACATTCATAGCTATTCCACCAGGCAGAGCAGTAGGTTATTGTTACCTAGGGTGAAATCAAATTTTGGAAAAAACACGTTTCTTTTCAGTGGAGCAAAAATTTTTAATGAGTTGCCCACTGACATAACAAAAGCACAAGACACACAGACTTTCTGCCGCCGTGCAAAAGGGTTTTTATTATCGAAATAGTTCTTAGTGATTGTCTCTTAGTATTAAGTATTGTAAATAGATTTCTAACGTAGTTCTTAGTTTTTAAAGTGTACATGAATTTGTATTTTTAACTTAATGTTATCTATACAGGGCCCCCATGGATACCAGCCTTTGAGCTGAACGGGCTACCCTGTTTAAATAAAGTTTTACTTTACTTTACTTTGTACGGTATTTTAAGTAGCCTGTGTGCTTTATTAACTGTTCATAACTTTACTGTTCTTGTAAGATCATAACTAGTTTCTGCCATGTCGACATCTTTTTTCTTTTGTCATTTAAGCAGTAAAATGTTAGGATGTTTTGAAACTTTTTGTCGAAATTGCACATCGATTGTCGTTTTTTATCATGTGTACGTTTATGCAAGCACAAACTTATCTACTGATCAATTAAACTAGCTGTTTTGTCCGATAAATTCAATAAATGGAAACGAACTTTAAGACAATATTGACTTATTATTGTAGTTGAATATTTGATGGGGTATTATTCTGCGCTCGTAGTGTGTTCACGCCATACTATTTCATGCAAGCGAATGCACACAGCGAGCGTCCTCTAAGAACCGGACTTTCTAAAAATACTGTAATGAAAAAAACTCTTGACAAATACATTCGGAATTGTGTTAGTAACAAGCCTTTTTACTTTAGGCTTTTCGCATTACATATTGTGATAATAACAGAGCAAAATTTGGCGGAAAATAAAACCGGCGAAACATTTCAAGTTTTATTTTTAGTAAACAAATTTATAGCCGAGTTTCACACAATTAAGTACAGTCTTTGGCAATAACATTTCTGGGTCAGATGACTACAATATTTTACTCTATTTCTCACTCGTCCATGGCAATAACAATAGTACTGTATTTGTTCTTAAATGACAGTTCTGTCTCTCAAAAAAATATCCTACATGCTTGTAGTAGCCGAACGCGTCGGCCGCTGTTACATCCCCGATCGCTCTCAACACTGTGTATTCCAGGTTATCCCACACTAGTTCCTGGTATCTGTACTTCAACAAATATTTCAGCCTCGAAAATACCTCCTCAACAGGATTCAGATCTGGTGAATACACTGGGAGGAAAAGAAGCTCCATTCCCAAATCATTTAGGAAGTTCGCAGAGCTCTTTCCGCTTCGCCATGATGCGCGGCTAAATTGTCCACCACAACAATGTTGCCAACTTCAAGAATTAGTCTTATTGGATCAACTGTTTGGGAAACCTCATCAAAGAATCGTAAAAACTGTGGAGAGTTTGACGCTCCTTGTATGATGTTTCCATATTTTACTCCATCATACCCAACCAGAAAGTTCAGGGTGAGGTTTGCAGTAGACAAGTATCTTCGCGCTTCCACGCAATCTTCAACGAAAGGTGAGAGACCAAAGCTTCTGTGACTGGCATCAGGCAGTTGAAAGCCTGACTCATTGAAAAACTTAACAGAGAAAGGATCTTTGTCTTCTAAATAGTCAATGTACAACTGAGTGCACACTATATTTTTGGGAGTAAAACGCTCCGACGCACATTTCCCCAATCTTTTTTGGGAATAGTTGCGGCCACTTGAAAGTTTGTTCCTAATATTTTTGTTGATGTTGACAGTTCTCCGCAGTCACCGTGAATGGCCAAATCATCACGCAGTTCTTTAAGAGAGGACGAACCTCTTGGTTGCACCATGGTCTCTAACAGAATAGTCTTGGAAAGTACACTTAAGAACTGTTCGAATGTGATTCAACTTTTTGGAAGCCGTGCTTCCAGTCAAGTTGTACTGCTTAACGATTTTTGAAACTACAGCCTTACTGATGCGTAATCTTCTCCCAACTTCTGGAAAACAATAATCCTGCGCAAGTTCTTTTACTTGATTCCGCAAATCGCTTGAAAGTGGGACACATTTTTGATAATTTCTTGCTTTCTAGTTGATAGAAAACATCTTCCCTTTGAGCAGTGCTGAGAAGGATAACTTCACATTTGGGTGGGAAAACTTCAAAGTTTGACGTCACATGAAAACATGTTTTGAGTGCGTGCGTTCACGGGTAGATGCAATTGACTGTGAACAAATTCAAAAAAGTGCAAGTATCTCTTTAAGAAAGGGCAAAACCAAGGGCAAGAAATACACTGCTGGTGATCTAAAATCGGATGATAATGTAAATAAACTAATTCAAGTTGTGTGAAGTGTTTAGAGTATTAAAGAATCTGAGAGGATCACCACCATGTGTTGTGTTGGCCGACACATTACCGACAGTCTACCAACAGGTCACCGACAATTGGCTGACAGATACCTTACCATGGTGAAATCGTTATATCTGTGTTGGCTTTCAACAGATATAACTTGGTAAATGTTGTCCGCGATTGAAGCCAAAATAGCTGACTTAAAACGATAGAAAAAAAAAAATCTCTACACGTGTTGCAATGGAATGATTTCCACACAACCCCCTAATTCATTATGCATGCAGGACAAATTAATTATGCATTTGCGCTATTCTTTTGAAGAACAATATGTATACCCAAGGGAATCGAATATAAACATGGCTAATTTGTACTTAAAGGATGAAAAAAATCTCATTCTCATTCTCTCTCTCTCTCTCTCTCTCTCTCTCTCTCTCTCTCTTTACTTTGCCCTTTTTGCTCACACCGTGTTTGTTCCTGTTCGTCCCAGCTTTCTTCTTTTGATTCCTTTGCCCAGTCTATCTATTTCAGATCCACTTTCCTTTTTCAGTCCTTTTTTGCCTCCTGCAGTCTGCCTTGAACTCCGTACCTAGGTAAACCTCTCAAATACTTGTCCCTGTTCTAGACCACCGAGCTAACGTGTGACGTTGCTGATTCACATAGGCAACAATGCGAACACTTAGTCCCTTGCATCTGATGACGTCACATACAAATTTGTATGCCAAATTAGATACCACAATGCTGTAATAAAGAAGCGTGTCCGTGATTAGTGTCAGTATCTTGCTGCCAATCACTGTAACACCAATGTGTTACAGTTTACCCATGAACTTGGCATCCTGTCTTCTGCAGAACAGTCTCAGCCCCAGCAGCTTACCTCTGATACTTCTTTGACCTCAGAACCACCTCTTTCTTCAAGACAGGCACAACCCCAGCCCTTCCCTGGCACATCCACAATGCCCTGTGAATTTACTCCTTCCCCTTTGCTGGTCATGGAATCGCTGCCTACCACTTCTACTTCTTCAAGACAGACATCTGGTGAACCTGCCTCTGCTCCTTCAGAGCAGATTCAGGTGGTAATCCAGCCTGACCAGGAATGTAAAATAACATTTGACAATTTTGATATTTATCAGGAAGTGCACCACATGACTAAGCAAAACCAGAACAAAGATACATTATGTCACAGTAATGAGCACTGAGAACTGAATAAGAGGATCACATCTTCGACGTGATGGGCCCATTTGTGACATAACTGCTTTGGAAAATGGCAAGTGTGTGCCTGATCAAGATGATCATACAAAGCAGAGGAACCATTACACAGTGTTGGTGGCAAGGATAGTCACTGCCAACATTACATGCCTTGAACGCCTCAACAAAGTGGTCAGAAAGCATATTCCACATCGTTACCAGAAGGAAACAGCTCAAGCCACTGACACAGTGAGTTATTTATTAATATGAAAAATGTTTGATGGAAGCTTTCTGTAAGGCCCCAAAGATAATTATTATTGTAAGGAGACTGACTTACTTTAGGCCACCTTTACTAAGAATTTTGGGGACCCACTTACAAGAAGCACTGTCCAGCTCAAGTTGCAAAATTAATATTTGTTTGGCTTCCCATTGTTAAATGCATTGTAGATTGAAATCAATTCAAGTTAAATTTTTTCAATCAAAGTTAGAGTAATTCTAAATTTCCTTTTTTTTCTTAACTCTCATTATTCTTAGTCATTTACAAAGATGGCAAGAAAACAATGGAAATGTCATGTAGGTTTAAAACACTTTAACCTGGATGTGATTTGAACCCAATACATAAGGGAACTTAAACTTATTGTTTGCCCTCAATGTGACATTAATTTTAAGTTGATTATAATTTCTTGGAATCATGACTACCAAACAATGTGAAAGACCAATCTTGTTATAAGAAGTAAAAATGGACAAGAACCATCTTATTATATTAAGGGTTAATGATAAAAATGTCAGAAATTAGCCATTAAATTATCATATATTTTTTTTTAGACTTTCCTTGGTGTACTCTGTCATAATGAAAATAGTGCAGATGGGATCATAGAGATTTTACAAGAACTCCACAACTATGTTCCGTACACTAGTGATGATGAGGAGAGGGTTTATGCTGATCAGGGGGTTGTTGGTGATCAACTCACAGTAGAAAGAGCTGTAAATGGACACGCGTTGATGAGTAATGGTTTCACAGCAGAAGAATGGCTAGAAAGACTACACTTTGAGATTACAGACTGGCATGCTGGTAATAAATTTTTGCCTACGTGTATACTGTAGAAATTTACATTGACTGCTTTAAATGCTCTAAAAAGGACACCTCTCTTATGAATCCCTCTTTAAAAAGCCCTCTATCTAGAACTTTAACTTTTAACAAGCTCCTCCTCCTTACATATAACGAACTGTCTTGCCTGACAATTAAAATTATTCATGATAATATTTTAGGTTGTATTTGATAGCCTATATTTTCAAGCCTCCTCCAGGGACAAGTGCACTATGTACAGTGACCGCAATCTCAACAGACAAAATGTTAAAGCATGTGTTGACTCTGCAGTGAAACCAGCCCACAGTTTCTTTGCCGCTGCTTGAAAGCAAGAGTGATTGCTGCTGCTTTGGAAATCCTACATCTGAATTCCATCGATGACACCTGCGATGCTGTTCCCAAGGCAGATGCTCCCAATACATCCAAAAGACAATTCTTACAAAAATTAGCCAGTCAGATGGTCACTGAGCACATACTGAACACTGCTCAAAATGTAGCGCTGGCAAACAGAAGTGTTCAGGAGAACAGTCAACCCCAAAATGCAGGATCAGAACACTCTGGTGATTCTGATAACATGTTGGCCTATCAGAAAGCACTTATGGAGTATGGATTTCTACTGTTCAACTTCAAAGATTCTGTGAGTGAAGGAGATGGTGACAGGAATCTACGCAGTTGGAAATTTTTCTTACTTTATCTTAAAAATGACAAGCGCAGCACAAAGTATGCTCTACAAGCATTGTACTTATTGTTTCAAGTGAATGCACTTCTGAGCCCAAAAGCAGCCCATGAACTGAATTGGAATCGGTCTGTAAAGTTAAAGAACTGCCTGGGTGGAACATCGGCAAGACCCTCATGCCAGCCCACATACAAGGCACTATTATCTTAAACATACTATATGCATGTATACACGAAGTGATAAATGTACCTACCTCCACTAACACTTACAGTACCGCTCAAAGGTAAGTTGACAGTCACTCGCGAGTTGCAAAACTCGAGTCGAGACTCGATTCTCGATCCTCGAAAATTTCGAGAATCGAGTCTCGAGTCGAGTTTGCCGACTCGCGAGTTAAGTCTTTCGAGTTTCGAGTCGAGAAAAATAATGAGCTTCCTGGAATAACTAAATTAACTGAATGAAAAGCGTTTGTTGGTGCCGTGGGAATAAAGCGTGCCGAGTTTAAAGTGTCAAGTGGTTAGGGAGATTAAAATGCTGTGCGACCGGTTTGGATGTGTCTCAGTCAACTTTCTCAACGTTGCATGGTATCCAGTCAATTCGTTCCATGGTCAGATCGTTCCACAAAAAATAGTACGGTAGTTTTGCTACAAAGTCATTTCGCTGCAAGTCGTATCAATATATCATTCGAAGGCACGGCAAAATTTACAAATGTATCAAGGAGAAGCGTTACGTTTACTGAGAACAAATTCGGTTAAAGAAATCTTCGAGTAACAAGTCAGCAATTCCGAATCTTAAAAAGACTCTACTAAAACACTTGTACCTCATTTATTGTTTGTTGATGCAAAAGCTTACAAGTGTCCGGGAGCAATTTTCCCTTGTTACGCCGCCATGAAATCAAAACACTTACGAATTTTGCATAGGCGTTATAGTTAATTACGATTCGTTGTTTGAAATAAAGTGAGGCTGTTTTCAACATCAGTTGTTGTTTTGGAGAATAATTGTCTTGTTAGGTTGTGTTGTATTAGAGGTTGTAAAGGCCGTGAGTTGCGTTACACGAATATAAACAATTCGACTTTGGCTTGACGCATGCAAATTTGTGCACGTGAAAATGCAAGCGCTAGCTAGGCGGTTGATTTTCGCTTCCTCAACGACTTGTTCAACTTCTTGTGATAAATAAATGGTGGCCGATTTGTAGTATTTCATGCATACATATATTTTGGACATGCACTTGAAAAAACATGCGAATAAAGATTGTCATTACGATCGTGTTTCGAATGGAGTTCGGCTAAATAATAATTACTATATCGCCCGCGGGGTCCTTTCTTCCAAGTTTATACGACAACACGTATTTCCTTGTTGAATACAGTACAAGTAAAGGTAATTGTGAGATGATAATTCGTATTTCATATGAGGGAGTAACTCGTGACGTTTCAATTCTGGTAAGATATTCAAGATATTTTTTTTTCTCGTCGCGAACCAAGACACCATGCTATAACTTTGAGTGGACATCAACAAGTACAAACAACTGAATACTTGCGTGCGAATGGTTATTGTTCTTTCTTCGAGAGATTAATCACTAATTTGAATTTATGAATATTCTAGATATCTCGATTCTCGATACTCGATTCTCGATTCTTGATCCTCGATTCTCGCGTCTCGAAACTCGACCGTCTCGACCTTCGCGACGCGAGAATCGAGTTTCGAGGATCGAGTCGAGACTGTCAACTTACCTTTGAGCGGTACTGTACTTACCTTCACTTGTGCTCACTGTCCTTCACTAGTACTCACTGTCCTTCACTAGTACTCACTTTCCTTCACTCGTACTCACTGTCCTTCACTCAACAGAGCAAAAGATTGATGGAGAGGGGCTCATTATGCTGGCTACCAAAGGCAGTGAAGATCAACTTGTTGCTTGTGGACTTAAATTAGTAGGCGACCAACTCAAGTTAAGAAAGTTAGTCGAGCAACTGCAGGTGCAAGATTCAGCTGTAGAGTCATCATCCCCAGTGGCAGTGAAAAGCAACAAGCCATCTGGTAAAGCAATAAGTTCAGAACTTCATAAAAGAGTCTACAATGCCAAGTAAGTTGTCCAAGCTTAATAGTTTACCTCCCGACAATTTTATACAACTGTACACAAAAAATGTACATAGAAAATTACGTTTAGTGTAGTCGGACTGGATCACAGTTAAACTTACCGCTTCCTTGATAGTTGAACCGCTGACTAACGAATGAAAAGATTGAAGGAGCACAGGGTGGTTAACTGGATTCTTTTAAAGGAACTATTTGTTGTATTTTGTTTTCATACAGGAAGAAAGCTGTACGTGCTGCAGCCATCACGAAGTGGCCTGGAAATTCCATCCCCAATTTCAAAAAGAGCTCAACAAGCTTACAGGAACTTTCAGACTTAGTGGATGAAATTGCTGAAGAATGCTCCTACCCCCCAGTGCGGTTTTTAAAACCCCAAATACGGCAACATATACTTGATATTTTGAATGAGCACAGGAGAAACATCAGGAAAGGACATGACTACACTCAGGTAGCTATCAGTATTTATTACCATTGTTTTCACGCATTTAATTAATGATGGATAAGGATGTATTCAACATGCCATCCAAGCAAGTAAAACTACTTTACTGAAAAAAACGATGATGTTGAGGCGGTTTGGTTTAACAACTACAATGCAAATTAAATTTTGGCTACAAGATAAGTTCAGCAAGCAATTCCTTTATTAGCACCCCAGGGTCCAGTACAAGT
Organism: Ricordea florida; assembly: GCA_949710005.1. Taxonomy (NCBI): domain Eukaryota; kingdom Metazoa; phylum Cnidaria; class Anthozoa; order Corallimorpharia; family Ricordeidae; genus Ricordea; species Ricordea florida. The sequence goes on from OX453272.1 coordinate 18,536,130, forward strand.
GAACTTTATTTTGAACAAAGATCAGGACCTTCACTGGATGATAATAAACTGCCAAGACAAAGGGACACTGAGTAGCAAGTAGTATCTTATACTAGATAAGATAAAGAATTATAGCCAAGCAAATTGCAATCATTATTTATTATTACCTTATAATATCAGGTTGACAAACGGACAATTAAGAAGAGAAAAGTGGGGCATGATGTAAGCAGTGATTCAAACACTGATAGCCAGGGAGATGAAGTAGGTGAACTGAGTTGTACTATACGCCATATTTTAATAATGTTTGCACCACTTGATACCTTTTTGTGTGGCAGAGTGTGTTTCTGCCAGTATATTGTGTTCGGCAAGCAACATGTTTAAAGCAACATGCATCAAGGCATCAGTATTTTTGGTTTAGGTACATGACTATAAGTTAACACTAATCATAAGAATATACCTCTTGATCGATCTGCACTAAAGCTCTGAAATTATTATTGCCCACTAAATTTGGTTCCAGACAGTTGACTTGAACATGAGCTCTCTTGCTGTTATTGCTACTGTTAAATCATTGTAACCTAACCATAATGAAAAATAAATAAATGATGTTACACAAAAACTCAACATTGTTTGAAGGAAATCTTTTTAAGGCCATGAACTGTTAAGCTGTGTAAAAACCTAAATGGTATTATTCTCCAAAACTCAATATCTGAAATGCAAAAACCAAAAAAAGGCATATTTCAGCACAAAAGTAGTAAAGTATCGATGTGCAGGTCAACTTTGCGGTTGTCAACAAGCATGGTGGTTGTGAATTTTGCTGCTCCGTGTTTTTTAGTTCTTTTGGCTTTATTTTTACGACTCTGCCTGCTGCAGTCCCATGAAACAAATTCCAGTTGCATCCATAGTCATACAAACTCGACTTTCAGCACCGGAACTACATCCCACTGGGTCAAACTGGCGGCTTGCTGGCAGAAGAGATCCACGAAATGGTCCGCCATCTTGGAATCTTCGTGTCGATCTGGTGCTGTCTTCTTTAATCTTCTGCTTCTGTGTGGAGATGTTTCGCTTAATCCTGGCCCTGGTGTAAAGTATCCATGTGCAGTGTGCGCTGAGCCTGTTAAATCCAACCAAAAGGCTGTTCAATGTGATTAGTGCGATCGTTGGCATCATGCACGATGTTGTAATATTAACAACCCTGTTTACGACGCCCTAGCTAATAGCTCTTGCATGTGGATCTGCTGTGATTGTGGCCTTCCCAGCTTCTCCAGCTCTCTTTTTGATTCCAGCAGTGATACCCTGACCAGCAATTTTTTTTCGCCCCTTGACGATATCACATCAACTGCCCGTTTTTCTTCTTTCAATTCAACAACAAGTGACGGCGAGCCCTGCGCTTCATCAACTCCTTGTAGACATCCGCCAACTTCGCGAATAGATGGAATGAGCTTTACCGCAACTCAATCACAAAAGAATGGTAAAGCATCACAATGTACCTCCACATTACGAGTGTTGTCATTAAATTGTTGCAGCTTGAGAAGTCATTCGAAGCGGCTACATTTCCAACTCATGGCTGCAATATACAAGCCTGATATTATAAATGCAAATGAGACCCATATTGACAATTCAATCTTTTCATCGGAAATTCTTGGTGGCAACTACACGATTTTTCGAAAAGACTGTAATCGTAATGGTGGTGGTGTATTAACAGCTGTCTCCAACAAATTGATTGCGACCCACGAAAGTAATCTGGACTCCAACTGCGAGGCAGTTTGGATGAAAATACATGTTGTGGGAAACAAACCACTCTACATTGGATCCATTTATAGAACACCAAATTGCGCTGTCGAACCTTTGGACTGTCTGGATCAAACTCTGTCCAGCCTCACAGCGAAATCTCTCCCAAATATAGTACTTACTGGTGACTTCAATCTGCCAGATGTCGTCTGGGACGAAGAAGGGGGATACTCGCTAAAACCTAGCCCCGCCTATGGTACTGAAGTAAACACCAAGCTGCTTGATATCATAAACGACCACTCTATGTCTCAGCACGTGAAACAACCTACACGTAAAGGAAATATTCTTGATTTAGTACTCTCAACCAACCCAAACCAAGTAAATAATGTCCAGTTAGTCGACGGCATGAGCGATCACGATGCAGTTCTTGTGGATATTACCTTGAAACCGTCCTTTAACAGAAAACAACCGAGGAAAGTTTTCTTGTTTAAAAAGGGCGACATTGAATCCGCTCGAAAAGTTTTGGAAACACGCCTAGGCAATTATCTTACTAACAACCCACAAGATAAATCAGTCAACGAAAACTACAACTTCTTCACAGAATCAGTTCTTAAGGTTATGAAGGAGTACATCCCCCAAAAGAGACTGGGATCGCGCTGGAATTTACCGTGGTTGAATAGTTCAATCAAGCGCATGATACGTAAGAAACAAAAACTATATAACAGAGCACGCAAGTCAAATAATCAAGCTGATTGGAGAAAGTTTAAAGACCTACGTAAAGTAATTAAGAAAAGGTTGTCTATCGGTCATGATAAGTACTTGCTGGACCTCCTAACGACCGATGACATGGGCCTGGAAAATCGTAAACCTACGATAACCAAACGATTCTGGACCTACATAAGATCTAAAAGGCAAGACAATGTTGGTGTCACTCCTTTGGAGCTCAGCGATGATGTGGCGTCCGATAGTCGGGAGAAAGCCAATTTATTAAGTAATTACTTTAAGTCTGTCTTCACGAAAGAAGACCTGCAAAACACGCCCCCTGAGGCTACCAGCCCGTATATGGATATACCACCTATCCATTTTAGCACCGTGGGGATAACGAAACTTCTTCAGAAGGTGAACTGTAAAAAAGCTAATGGTCCTGACGGAATCCCTTGCCACATATTAAAGGAGGCTGCTACTGAATTAGCTCCTTTTCTACAGTTTCTGTTCACGCAGTCGCTCCACACGGGCTCGGTTCCCCAGGACTGGCTTAAAGCGTCAGTAGTGGCCTTATACAAGAAAGGTAGCAGAAGCCTAGCGGAAAATTATCGACCGATCTCTATTACGTCGGTGCCTTGTAAAATTATGGAGCACATTATCTTCCATGAAATGATGTCCCACCTTGATTCAAATCAAGTGTTAGTTAACTACCAACATGGCTTTCGCAAAAAATTATCATGTGAAACTCAGTTAATCTGTACAGTAGAAGAAATAGCTCACTCCCTTGATAAAGGTGAGCAAACTGACCTAATAATCATGGACTTTTCGAAAGCCTTTGACTCGGTTCCGCACCAGCGCCTCCTGATGAAACTGCGCTAACGCAATGGCTCACGAGTCGAAGCCAATCAGTTGTTGTTGATGGGTACAACTCCTCGGAAGTGCCAGTTCTATCAGGGGTCCCCCAGGGAACAGTTCTCGGTCCCCTCTTGTTTCTCTTATACATTAACGACCTAGGAGAAAGCTGTACCTCTAGGATGCGCCTTTTCGCCAATGATACTCTAATCTACAGCACTATTGAGTCTTACAATGATGCCGCTAAACTGCAGTCAGACCTAACATCACTTGAAAATTGGGCCCAGAAATGGCAAATGAAATTCAATCCCAGCAAATGCCACATCTTAAAAATAACAAGGAAGAAAAACCCTACTGAGGCTAACTACATACTTATGGGAAAAGTTCTAGTTTCGGTCACCCACCACCCTTATCTAGGCGTAGAATTATCCAGAAACCTCGACTGGGTCCAGCATGTTAAATGACAAAGTCATGAAGGCTAATCGATCTCTCAGATTCCTCCGGCGAAATCTGAGCAGTTGCCCCATGGGAGTGAAAGAGGCAGCCTACAAAGCCCTTGTACGGCCTCACGTGGAATACGCCAGCTCAGTTTGGGACCCACATTTAATAAAACACGTCAAGCAAATAGAGGGAGTACAAAGAAGAGCTGCACGCTTTGTAAAAAATTGTTACTCGAGGGAGCCGGGAACAGTTATGAACCTTCTGCACGATTTACACTGGCTACCCCTAAAGGTGCACAGAACAATTTGTCATCTGATTTTATTTCACAAAGCGATTCATGGCGCTGGTGGTCTGGCCTTTCCTGACTACGTTATGAAGCGCAGCAGACACTTAAGGAACTCTAACCTGAACAAGTTCATCGAACTGCAACCTAATACTGAGTCTTATAAGAATAGCTATTTCTGCAGAACTATTAAAGACTGGAATGCTTTACCTAGCGAAATTGTTAATATTAAGTCCGTAGATCTTTTTAAAAAAGCCTTATTTGAGTATCTTAGTCGTGACAAATTTTAATATTGTATAATAATCGATGTATTTATTTTATTTTATTTAATCTTATCTTCCTTAGTTAGGCGTCTTGCATGATGGTAACCCCTTTGCAGGACTATAAATTTTTGAATATAGGTTGAATAAAGTATATTATTGATGACAATAGCAGTATATTATTGATGGTTAATTGTAATAAAACATTGATTAAAAACCTCATTATGGTATTTCAGCAAAACAAAATATTATTATTGCCTGTCAGATAGTTTTACGTTGAATACCATTAATGAAACCAGGAACCATCAATGTTTTTATTAGAAGACACAAAGTGTAAAATGGTACAAACCCATAATGGTATTTCTAAAAAACACAATAATGACTACCGGTACCACAAAAAAACATCCCTAAAAAAACATTGTCATTGTGCAAAAAAAAAAATTATGTAATACTTAAAACCCACCATGCTTTTTTCATTAAACACATAAATGGTTAATTTTTAAGGGTAACACTTAATGGTATTTCTGCAAAACAAAATAATGACTGTCTGATATACCACAAATGGTTTTCTTGTAAATACCATTCCTGTGAAATAACCCATTAATGTTATTGTGCAAAAAAACATTATGTGGAATGCTTAAAACCCACCATGTGTTTTTAATGAAACACATCAATGGTAAATTAGTACCATTAATGTTATTTTTATAAAATGGATATAGTTCTGCTCTCACGTTAATGGTTTTTTGCATGTGTTTTCACTATTTCCCATTCAAAAACACAGGAATGCTTTTTTGGAAAATTTTCCTGTGTTTTCCAGTCACATGTTAATTTTTAAATACTTGTTTTCCTTCTTTTGCAGTTGTGGCAATGGAAAGCAGTGAAGATGTAAAGACATGTAAAGAAGAGGTTCTAGAAGAGAACGAAGAAGTGCTCATGGAAAGCTCTCAAGATGAAAAGGTAGAACAAGAAGGGGGTGTAGAAGAGAATGAAGAAGTGCTCCTGGGAAACTCTGAAGATGAAAACGTAGATGAAGAAGACGGAGTGGAAGTGAAAGAAGTGGTTGTTGATAGCTCTGAAATTGAAAAGATAGATCTTGTCGGTAGAGTTACACAGAGAGACCTCATCACAGATGGCAGTACTGCTCAGTCTGAAAAGATGGAAAAACCACCAGATGAGCTAATTGGATATTTACACAACATTTCACCAGTTAAAAAAGGCCAATATTTTGATTTTCAAATCCAGTGTAGGGAGAAAACAATAAGGTGTCTGTTTCTCCCCACCTAAACAGAAGCGCTTCAGAGACTACATCGAAAAACCAATAAAACTGAAAAGTTTAAACTTGACACACGCCATGACAGTGATGACATTTTAATGGGCCATGATGTCTCTCTTGATCTGTGTACAGATGTCGACTTCAGCAAGAGAGAAATGCCAACAACAATGAACTTGGCACTTGTTAAATCTGTATGTGTTGGTCAACTAGTTACTTTGACAGCCAAAGTGGAAAAATAATTGCCAGCAAAGGAGTCTCCATCAGGACTGAAATAAAGAAATGCTGTAATAGTGGATCCCTATGCCACCATGAAATTGACTCTGTAGAGCAGCTTCACTGAATCAGTCACTGAGGGAAAGACATACACATTTAAAGATCTCAGTAAAAAGGGACAGACTAAATGGTGACATTTGTCAACACAGCAAAGGATGGATCAACTAACAGCCCTGCAGAAGACTTCAAAGACCCATTAGCAATCACTGGCGAAATACCAGATGAATATATTTACACCACTGTAGTGGACGAGATAATAGCCATTGAACGTGTTGACCACTATCTGTCTTGCTGCAAATGTCAAAAAAAGATTGAACTTAGCCAAGGAACCCTTATGGCAGAATGCAAAAAATGTCACATAGTCCATCATCAAGGAAAAAACTAGAAATGAATCAACAATGGATAAAGCATCAATCCATGCTTTCCTTTTGTACCTTCCGCAAAAACTGAAGGTGACCTATCATAAGAAATCAAGACTTATAACAGATATAATATTGCCATAGGTCATTGTTGCCAAATGCAAAAGACCATAAAAGCCAGGAACATATCGCCATAAAGGCAACTACATGGACTGTTTTGTGATAAATTACTGTTGATATTAATTATTAAATTTTGTGACTAGTATTTTATGAGAACCTGCCAGATGTTGACAAAAATATGTTTACTATTGAAGTGCTCAATATCAATTTGAAATTGTTGTTTTACAGTGTTAATACGTTTTTCATATTGAGCAATTGTTCCATTAAAATCTTAAGTTCGAGTAAAAATTGGTTACAGACACGTTCCTGTTTATCCATGAACTGTTTCAGACAGCATGTTTTGTTGTACAAGTGTTGTTTGAGTCTTAAGTCATTTCTTATTAAAGGTTGAGTTAAAATAATTTACTCATTATTTTTGTATTGTCTTTTAAACAAGGATAAATAGCAAGGAGAAGGTTTCTTAACAGCGCTAAACAATGCGCTGTACTGAACGCATAGTGCAAAGTCATTATCTTTCTTGTTGTCACTCTAGCAAGTTTTATGCCTTTAACCAGTTTAATATTGTGACTCTCCAAAACCTCATTGCTAGCTAATGGGACTGTTATCTTACTTCACCCTAACAGACCAGTACCTACTCTGGCCAATCACATAGGTCACAAAGCAATCCACTGTCCAATCAAAATTCAAAACAATAACACGAAACGCAGGAAAACTTGCGCAAGCAAGTCACGATTGGTTTTGGTTTTTCTTCTGATTGGTTGCGAAAGCGGTGCAAAGTTAGCATAGCAATGCAAAACCAAAGTCAACGCAAATTACTCTTGACACTCAAGTGAAAGTGACCCTAAGCAGTAGGCAAGTATAGTCTAACCAACCTCAAATAAGCTGTCACTTGGTGTCCGATGCATAGAAATACAAGTACTTATACTGCAACTTTTAAGCAGGACACAATGTTACGCTGACTTGATGCAACCTTACTGCCCTGCAACACTGTTAACCTAACGAGAAACTTTTTCAATAAAATGCAAAACAGAGAGAAGTAGCAATCACAAAGTTTAGTTACTTCACTGCAGTGTAAAAGTTGTTAGCTAAGTTCAAGTGCAAATTGATAACCTGTCTTGTTCCGACATTTACATTTGTCTTCCACATCTGTAGCCCACACATGTACCCTACGGGTACCTATTTTTTTATTCTGAAATAGGCTAAGATTTTAGAGAACCAGGGGGCACAACCCCACCAAAAAATTCCTAGGAGTACCCCCTTCTGGGATTTAGGAGCAGGGTGAAAATCATGTCATCATAATCATCACGTAGAATATAACGTTGGGTTGAATGATTAATTTTGGTTATTATTCACGTATAGGTGAGTAATCCCTTCCCCCTAAATACTCCTTTTTTATTTTGCGGAAGTCTATACGGGATCCATACACCGACTTGTATTTGCTATTCATGTGCAATGCAGATATTACTCACAAAAATAGAGGTGGAAGGTGTTCACAGGTCAAACACGACTCATAAACTCGTGATAAAGTGATACGTGACCTTATAGTTTTGCTCTAACGGGGATATCTCCCAGCAATTTTGCTGTTTTATGTGAAATGATGGGAGGCTTGTTGCATATTTCTCTCTGTAGTGGTTGATCTTGAATTAAGTGCCATTTGCTCATTAAATTGTTTTTAAGGATTTAAGGTTCGGCAAAGCAGGGTGGTATGTGGTAACAAAAGGCAGAATTTTCTTTCGCACTTCATTGTTCTTTTGTAAAGCCGACTTCCATTCGGTAAATTTAACCTCAGAGGTGATTTTTAAGTTAATTTTGAAGTTAAGCAGTTAAAGAGTTAACTGTAGTTTTGCATTCTGTTGCTATGGTCCCAAAAGGTGTACAGTTCATATACTATACTAATGTCTTATAAATGCATCATACTTTTTCAAGCATTCTTGTCAACTGATTATTGGGAAGCAGCCAGAGTCTGAGGAATGGGTATTCAATGTTAATACCCAAATGACTGTGCAGGGAAGATTCATTCCCAAAGATGAACAAAAATTTGTTTTGATTGAGGGTGATGTGAAACTCCCTCAGCTAAGTAATGTCACTGGAGGTAAAAAAAATGTAGCTGTAGTAGCATGAATTTGCAAGCTATGTATTAATAATTTATATCATTATTATTTATTATAAGACACAATTCATTCGTTAAGTGGATGTGACTAATCAATGAGATTGATCTGGAAAACTAATCGATCAATTGAAAACAAGCAATGCCAATACAGTCGGACCCTGCTATTTTGAACTCGGTTATTTCGAATTCCCCACTATTTTGAACTCATCTTTCTTTCCCTACAACTTAAATCAACCCCGTTATTTCAAACTTGTCAAAAACAGAGTACGTACATAAAAGAACAGCTGGAAACATGCTCATGTTGCATAATTAATGACTTAACAATGCTTGACTCACATGCAGTGTCCCACTAAGAAATTCAAGGTGTGTTATTTATTCACGATCAACAAAAGTATTAGAAAAAAAAACAACAAAAAAACAACAGAACATTCAAAGATTTATCTGACATATAATAACTGTATTATTTTTTATTTAATCAGTGTCTTTCTTCATACTGTACTGTATTTTGTTAAAAAATGATTCATTGGTACAAATATTACGTTTCCCCGGTTATTTCGAAACCCCGCTATTTCGAACTTTTTTCCATTTCCCTTGGGACTTCGAAATAGCGGGGTTCGACTTTAAATTGACTGATATCAATAATTGATTGGTCTTCGATTATTACTGATGACCAATCAATGCGTTTGTGAGTAGCGATTGCCATCGATGATTAATTTATCAATTCTCAATATGTGACCTCTCACGCGAAAACGTTCCTTAGGAATGAACGCATGGCAAGCGAACGCACGGCAAGTGAACGGATGAGAAACGGATAGCCAAGCCGTTCAAAACGGACGAAGAAGATTTTTGAACGGATGCAGTCAAACGGATACACAGATGAAGAAGATTTTTGAACGGATGCAAGTTGCCTTTGCTCTCAATCTTCTTTACTGCTCTTTTGTGAAATGGAAAGTCTGACTACTACCATTAGTGATATGAGACCACAGCAAAAAATGCGCTGAAAATGCTCCCTGGGATGGACATACTTAACATTGAACCTGGTATGACCCTAACTTATTCAACTGGTATGTTGTCAAAAGAAGTGAGATTTCGTCATAGGTGCTAATTGATCCCAATGGGGATAGCCCTACCATCAATATATAGGGCTATCCCCATTGGTATTCCCCAAGTGGTATGTTGTCAAAAGAAGTGAGATTTCGTCATAGGTGCTAATTGATCCCAATGGGGATAGCCCTACCATCAATATATAGGGCTGAAAGCACGCTGTTAGAAGTTTTTTTCTCTCTTTTTCTGTACTCCGTTTTTCGTCTTTGTAAAGTTAAACTAATAAAGTATTTTCCGTGGAACACAACAACTGGCGACGAGGATGCAGGAGACATCTGGAGCAGCGACAAACCCCCAGCAAGTCGTGGTAAATCAGGCTTTTGGAAGAATGGAAGAATTCACACCAGGCTGTGATTGGAGGCAATATGTCGAGAGATTGGAAATGTATTTTGAAGTTAATAATGTTCCAGGTACGAAGCGTGTTCCGTGTATACTCAACTTGATGGGAAGCCAGATGTATGCGTTATTGAGGTCCATTTCAGCGCCAAGGAAGTCGAAAGAGCTCAGTTTCACAGAAATTGTCAAAACGCTAGCAAAGCATTTGGACCCAAAGCCTATTGTAATAGCTGAGAGATTCAAGTTCCATAAGGCGGAGCAAGAAGAGTCAGAATCTGTTAGACAGTACTTGGTGAAGTTACAGAAGTTAGCAGAGACCTGCGAATTTGGCGAATATCGAGAGGAAGCTATTCGTGATCGTTTCGTATGTGGTTTAAAGGTGCGTTCAATTCAACGTAAGCTATTAGCGGAAGCCACATTAAGTTTACAAACTGCCGTCGAGAAGGCATGTGCAGCAGAATTAACGGAAAAGGAAACCGCTGTTGTACATGGTGACCCTGTTGTTCACAAAGTGGACGGAACATTTTTTGAGTGTTTTCGATGCGGAAAAAGTAATCATTCTTCAGAAACTTGCTTTCATCGGAAAGCATGCTGTCATGGGCGCAACCAGATCGGTCATATTGTTAAGAAGTGTCCAGAGAAGAAAGAGAGCCGTGTGCGTAAATTTGCAACAAAGAAGGGCGAGAAATGGACAAAGAAGAAGAAGAAGCAGGGCTAAATTCACACGTTGGAAGACGTGGAGGCGGAAGAAAACAAAGAAGAAGAAGAAGCGAAGAATGGAAATTTTGAAGACAACACTTTTTGGCCAATGTTTACGATAGCGGACTCTCGTGACAGTTGTAAAGAACTGATGGTGCCTGTTCAGATCGAGGGAAAACCGTTGGATATGGAATTGGATACGGGAGCCTCGGTAAGTATCATTCTGAAGAGTGTATGGTATGATGTACTGGCAGCGAGGCCTTTGAAGAAAACTGATGTGAAATTACGCAGTTATTCGGGGCATGAAATTCCTGTTGTCGGAGAGGCCAAGGTCCAAGTGTCTTGTGGCAGTCAACAAGCTTGCCTTCCTTTAATTGTGACCGCAACTGATGGTCCGGTATTAATGGGGCGAAATTGGCTATCCATTCTGAAATTGGACTGGAAGCAAATTAAGCAAGTTTGCCGAGAACCAGTAGATGAAATGGAAAGGGTGTTTACTAAGTACAAGTCGCTCTTCGACGGTGGCCTGGGAACCATTAAAGGGGTTAAAGCCCATTTGAAGCTTAAGGAAAATGTCACTCCTCAATTTTTTAAACCGAGACCAGTTCCCTTCGCACTAAAAGAGAAGATAGCCGAAGAAATTAGAAGGTTGGAATCGATCGGTGTGCTGGAAAAGGTAGATTTCTCTGATTGGGCCACGCCCATAGTTCCGGTATTAAAGCCAGATGGAACTGTAAGGATTTGTGGGGACTATAAGGTTACAATTAACCCAGTTTTAGACGTGCCCGAGTACCCCATGCCAACAGCGGAAGAATTGTTTACCCATCTGAACGGTGGTAAAAAGTTCACCAAGTTGGACTTATCCTCTGCGTACCAGCAAGTGTTATTGGATGAAGAATCACGCCAGTATGTAACCATTAACACCCATGTGGGCTTGTTTCGATATACCCGCCTACCCTTTGGAGTGTCCGCCAGTCCTGCCATATTCCAACAAACGATGGATACTATCTTAAATGGGTTGAAAGGAGTCAGTGGCATACTGGATGACCTGATTATTACTGGTCCGGATGACGCAACGCATTTGCACCATCTTGAAAAGATATTTCAAAAGTTACACTCTGTTGGTGTGAAACTGAAGAGATCAAAGTGTGTGCTGATGAAACCCTCTGTAGAATATTTTGCATTTGTGGTGGATAAAAGAGGACTTCATCCCTCGCCGCGCAAAATACAAGCGATCCAGGAAATACCGGTACCTCAAAACACAACGGAACTGAAATCATTCCTGGGGCTAGTAAACTATTATCGGAAATTCATTCCAGACATGTCAACCCTTGTTGCACCGCTGAATGCTCTTCTAAGACGCGACGCACCCTGGTCATGGACTAGTTGTTTTCAAGAGTCTTTCCAGATATTAAAAGAATTACTGCGGAAATCGCCCGTGTTAACCCATTACGATCCTAACCTACCCGTTAGATTAGCTGTTGACGCCTCCTCTTACGGCCTAGGGGCAGTGTTGTCACACGTCACAGCTGATGGTGAAAAACCAATAGCATATGCATCGCGATCTTTATCTCAAACTGAACATAATTACGCGATCATTGAAAAGGAGGTCCTAGCCATTATTTTTGGTATTAAGAAGTTTCACCAATATCTTTTCGGGAGAAGATTCACTTTGATCACAGATCACAGACCTCTGACACTATTGCTGGGTCCAAAGCGTGGTATTCCTGTGTTAGCCGCGTCTCGTTTACAGCGGTGGGCGATACAGTTATCCGCTTACCAGTATGACCTTGAGTATAAAGTCTCTAAGGATCACAAAAACGCTGATGCGTTATCCCGCTTACCGCGAAAGACCGTGGAAGAAACAGATGTTTTTGGACACGCGAGGCAGAAGAGGTCAATCATATTAAAACAGAAAGAATACCAGTTACTGTGTCAAAAATTCGCGAGGCCACGCGAGGAGATCCCATTTTGTCACGTGTGATGTATTGCATACTTCACGATTGGCCAAGCCCAGTGCCAGATGAACTCAAGATTTATCACTCAAAGGTGGAGGAATTTACAGTGGAGGATGGTTGTCTCTTGCGTGGGACACGAGTGGTTATACCCGCCAAATATCAGAATGCTGTGTTGTCAGAATTGCACCTGAACCATCCAGGAATGGTCCACATGAAATCCCTGGCCCGATTGCATGTGTGGTGGCCTGGCCTTGATAATGCTGTGGAGCAAACGGTTCGTGATTGTTCTCGTTGTCAAGAAAATCGCTGTAAGAGTCCTCTTAAGGTGAGCAATCCTTGGATCTGGTCGACACGCCCTTGGCAGAGAGTACATGCTGATTTTGCTGGCCCTGTCATTGACAGTATGTTTCTGTTGGTGGTAGATGCAAAGTCCAAGTGGATTGAAGTATTGCCTATGTCAACAACTACTGCAGCAGCAACTGTACAGGCGTTCAGGTTTTTATTCGCCACTCATGGTTTACCAGAGGAGATAGTGACGGATAATGGTCCTCAGTTTGCAGCACAGGAGATGAAAGACTTCCTAAAATCGAATGGAATTCGTCATGTGTTGTCCTCACCCTATCACCCTGCTTCTAATGGTGAAGCTGAACATGCTGTGAGAACATTTAAAGAAGCCATGAAGACCATGAAGGAAGAATGTGGTTCAGTACCTGAAAAAGTATCCCGTTTCCTTTTGAGTTATCGTTCTACACCACACACTGCCACGGATAGCACTCCAGCTGAGCTTCTAATGGGGCGGAGGATCAGAACTCGTTTGGACCTTTTACATCCCAGTTTATCCGCCAAAATGTCTGAAAAGTCCAAGAGTGCAGATCATTCAACGCGAAGAATTTTGGAGCCTGGAGAGCCTGTGATGGTTCGGGATTACCGAAATCGTGCCGCACCTTGGATACGAGGTGTAATTCAAGACCGTTTAGGCCCTGTTACTTACCGCGTATTGGTAGGGAAGTTGCTATGGAAACGACACGTGGATCAGTTACGATCGCTGGCTGGCTCGAGAGTACCCGATCTAGGAAGTGTGCCAGTGTCAGTTGATAATAATCAAGATATAGAGATGACGGCATTGCCTGATCCTATCCCTAAAGTGGTGCCATTGCCTCAATTGCCACAGCAACCAAAGGATGTCACACCCAATACAACCAACGTAGCAAAACCATCTGAAATCGGAGAATCTGTGATTCCCGCCACTTCACCAGGAAAGTCTACTGAAGAAGCTGAAGTACCACACCCTCCACCAGGAAAAGCCATGACACCCGTTTTGAAACGTTATCCGACAAGGATACGCGCAAAGCCTAAACGCTTAATCGATGAAATATAAAGATAGTTGATAGCATAACACTCCAAACTCTGGACTCTGTTAGTTGTATGAGACATGTTAGGTTCGTTAGACTTCATTCAGTTCTTCGAACAAAGTAAAGATTTGCGCGGGAGGAAGTGGTATGTTGTCAAAAGAAGTGAGATTTCGTCATAGGTGCTAATTGATCCCAATGGGGATAGCCCTACCATCAATATATAGGGCTGAAAGCACGCTGTTAGAAGTTTTTTTCTCTCTTTTTCTGTACTCCGTTTTTCGTCTTTGTAAAGTTAAACTAATAAAGTATTTTCCGTGGAACACAACACAACCATTTAATTAACACTAATCTTCAGCTGTAATGACACAGCCAGAAGCAAGACATAGTTAAATGATGACGTTCATTGGTTACAGATATCACTTCACAGTCCATTATTTATCACTTGCTTGTTTTTGTGTTTCAATGTAGAATCTACAGCCAAATTCCTAGAAACAAAACAAGCAAGCACTACCATTCCATTTGTGGGATGAACTCAGTTAAATGACCTGATCGGCATGATATAAGTGAGATTCTTTGGGAAAACGGACACTAACGCTTTTCCGTTTAAACAGCGAAACCGTTTACAATCCGTTCATATCCGTTTAAACGGTTCATTCAAGCGTTTAAACGGATTGCTTATCCGTTTAAAAAAATTTGCATCCGTTTAACGCTCTAGGGAAAACATTTAAGCGGTTTGCTCAACTGTTTAAAAAAAATTGCATCTGTTTAACGCTCTAGGGAAACCGTTTAAACGGCAGCAGCTGTTTAAACTTAACCCTGCGAGCAGAACTATCAAGCTAACAATCGCTCAATACTCACCGGAACGTGAACTGCAGAACCACGGTATTTCATTTTGGTTCCAACATATCCGTGTTTATAGAAAGCAAGTAATCGTCGCATCCTTGGACAAACGACAAAAAAAAAATTGGTTTGGACAAACGTATAGCATCGAGAGCTGATGAAGCCATTCCGATTCATTTGGCGACCATGATTCTGCCATCGGTCTTGTTCGTTCCGAACAGTGCACTTTATCACCTTGAGAATCATGATGTCATCTTAGTTCCCGTGCCATAGTTTTGAATCGTTCCTTATAGACAAGTTATTTAGCTCAGAAATTTAGGTCATCGCTTGGTGGGATTGTGAGGGGTTACAGAAGATGTTTATGTTAACTTATTCTGTAGCCAACCAGATCTCACAGTCATACAGCAAGAAGAAGATAAAAGTAGGGTGCGCACGCTCATTTGATTGTGATGTCACTTCCTGCCTGTTTCACATTATATTACAGCATAGTTAACTATGATTACGGCAATGATTACCGCTCACTGACGAAAAACTCACTCGAAAATTCCCAAGACACTGATAACAGTCTTTTACGACGGCCTCAATCTATTCTCACTTATAATTCTATGCGATGGAGAGTTTGATTTGGAAGGGTCAAGAACAGCAACGACCGCTGTCAGTGACCTTCTTTGGGAAACAAAACAAAAACGCGAAACCAATTAGTAAGCTGGCGGCATCAACTTTGAATACAAAAGCACATGAATTTTTTTAATCGGCGCATCAGAGGAGCATAAGGACGGTTGTTTCAAATCGAAATGATCGTTTTTCGAAATTTGCATCTTTGCCTAATCGCGACAATCTCGTGAAGGTGCAGATCTCACAAGTTGCTAACACCCAGGTTACTTCTCACGCGATCAACTTTTGTTTGCTCAATTCCAGGTCAATAAGGAATAAATCTAGCGTACTGAAAGACTTTGTTGTTGACAAGGATATTGATCTTCTTGCTTTGACGGAGACGTGGCTCAGACCTGGAAATATTGATTGTGTTGAGATTGGTGATTTATGTCCCACTGGTTATGATTTTATCCACATTCCACGGGAATCGAGAGGTGGTGGTGTCGGCTTGCTTTTCAAAGAAAGTATGGATATTAAATGCAAAAATAGTGAATGGAACACTTCCTTCCAGTCGTTCGAATTCTTGGATGTTCGTTTCAAGAGCTCAAAGATGATCAGGATGATAATTATTTACCGCCCACCGTCATCTGTGCCTTTGTCAACATTTTATCATGAATTTTCTCTCCTGCTTGAGAAATTGGCCACAGCATCAGGCGAGCTTTTAATTGTCGGTGATTTTAATCTACATGTGGATTCTTCGCGTGATGTTAACGCATTGCATTTTTGTGACCTAATAGCATCTTTCGATCTGAAACAATGGGTGACTACGCCGACTCACACAAGTGGTCATATCTTGGATTTAATCATTACCAGAAATCAGTGTAAACTTATAGACAATGTTATGGTTCATGACCCTTTGATTTCTGATCATTATGCTATTTTTATGCATTTATTATTGCACAAACCACAATTTCCAACAAGAACTATTCGCCACCGGAAGCTGCGTTCGATTGATTCTGCTGAATTCAATGACACTATCATGAATTCGTCCTTGTTTGACGAATCACAGCGTGATTTGGATTCGTTAGTTGATTCCTATCATCTGGTCTTGAAGTCCACCCTTGATGTTTATGCCCCCGAAAGGACCCGTGAGGTAGTTCTTCGTCCTTGTGCGCCTTGGTATTCAACTGACATTAGTGTTCAAAAGAACTTAAGGAGGAAGCTCGAACGTAACTGGCGACGTACAAGATTACCTGCAGATAGAGAACGGTATGTGTTTCAGAACAGTGTTGTTAATGACATGATTGCCTCCGCGAAGCACACATTTTATTCATCAGTGATCCAGGAAAACTCAGGGAACTCTGGACTTCTTTTTAAGACAATAGAGATGCTTCTGCACTCCAATCCAGTCCAGCGTTATCCATCTGGGCCTAATAACTGTTCTCTGTCCGAATCATTCGTTGAATATTTTAGTGACAAAATTGTTAAAATCCGTAATGATCTTGACAAAGTTGATGGAACTCTGAATGACGGTCAAGTTACTTTATGCAATGCTGAGTCTGAAAGCTGTCTAGCTGGTCAGCTGCTAAGTGAATTTAAACTGGTCACTGAGGAGGTCGTATCTGGTTTTGTGAATCACCTGTCTTCAAAGTCCTGTACACTTGATCCAATTCCATCCTCAGTGTTCAAAGGGTGCCGTCATTATCTGCTTCCAATGATCACTCGTATAGTTAACTTGTCTCTTACAAGTGGCCAAGTACCTGATAGATTCAAGGTTGCCATGTTGAAGCTGTTGTTGAAAAAGAGTGGAGCTGATCATGAACTATTTGAGAAAGCAGTTGCAGCAGAATTAATGGACCACCTTAATGATAATGAAGGCTTATTAGAAGGATTTCAGTCGGCATATAAATCTCATCACAGTACAGAGACTGCGCTTGTGAGAGTTCAAAATGATATTTTGAAGGCTATTGACAATAACAGATCCGTTATATTACTATTGCTCGATTTATCGGCTGCGTTTGATACTGTCGATCATTCGATTTTGTTATCTAGACTACAGAATCGCTTTGGTATTAGGAACACTGCTCTTAATTGGTTTCATTCGTATCTTCACTTACGCGAACAGTTTGTTTCTGTCAATGGAACTGAATCGTCAAAGAAGAATTTACCCTACGGGGTACCACAGGGTTCTGTACTGGGACCCTTGTTGTATTCCCTTTATACAAGTCCGCTGGGTGACATAGCCAGAAAGCATAGCATACCGTTTCATCTCTATGCAGATGACACACAGTTGTACTTGTCGTTTACGTCCAATTGCCCTAACCATCTATCAAGCTCAAAGATGGCAGTAGAATTATGTGTTAAGGACATTGGGGACTGGATGCTGCGCAACAAACTTAAGTTAAATCGGGATAAGACTAAACTTTTGGTTATTAGTTCTAAATATCGTCCACGACCACCCCTCGACTATATACGAGTTGGTGATGAAGTAATCAAGTCTAGTAAACAGGCCAGGAATTTAGGAGTTGCATTCGATCAATGTTTGGATTTCAAAGAACACGTTAAAATAATCTGCAAGAGCGCATTTTTCCGCATTCGTAGTATAGCTAAAATTAGGCGATACCTATCCCAGAGTACTACTGAGACCATTGTTCACGCTTACATAACATCACGTTTGGACTATTGTAACGCCCTATTGTACGGTCTCCCAAAGTATCTGATTAATAGACTTCAGCTTGTACAGAACTCAGCAGCTCGCCTTGTTACCTTGACTAGAAGGCATGAACACATCACACCAATACTAAGGAGCTTACATTGGTTGCCAGTTCATTTTAGGATTATTTTCAAAATATTGTTGTTAACGTACAAAGCTCTGAATGGACTAGCCCCTGATTACATTAGAGACCTACTGCGATTTAACATTTCTGGTCGGACACTACGATCTACAAACAAGAGGTTGCTTGATGAGCCTAGAGCAAATCTTAAAACGTATGGTGAAAGGGCTTTTTCCGTGGCGGCACCAAGGCTCTGGAATAAACTACCCCTCCAGATCAGACTTTCATCATCAGAGGCAGTTTTTAAGGCTAATCTTAAGACTTATCTTTTTAAGCGTGCATTTGATTTGTAGTTTTTACTTTTTATTTGTAGCCTAATTGTATTATATAGCGTATTTAATTCTTAGGATTTTAATTTTAGGATTTAGGATTTTAGGTTTTTAAAGAATTAGGATTTTAATTTTAAAGCATTGTAAAGCGCCATGGACAATTAGTGGAAAATGGCGCTATATAAATGTATATTTATTTATTTATTTATTTAATAACCGTATTCAATGTGTAGGGAATACGTTTACAATCATTTTAGAACAAGAATGGTTATTTTTCATTAAAATTGGCTACGACTTAACAAGATTGAGCACCGCCTAGATTCATTAGGAAACGTGGTAAGTTTTTGTTATTTCATGGCATTTGCGTGAGCTTGTCATAAAATGAATTCGTGTAAAACATCGCACCTGGATACAGAGCATATTTCTGTTCGTTACCCAAACGAGTCATCCAGCATTAGACTCGCAACTGAAGACCTACATGTTTACTTCAAAGACTCCATTAACAAAATGGACCAAAGTGGCCCTGTATTCTGTAGTCGCTCTGTCATTGGTCCGAAACTAACGGGTAAATATTTCCTACTTTCCAGTTCACTGACACAGGAGTGAATTTTGATCCACTTCCTCTGACCGATAACCTGCCGACCATCGACCACGAGGCTTTGGCATCCATCAGCGATGATCAGCCCATGGAACAGTTTGACCTACTGCCTGCAACTCCACTCGCGCCTACAACACCTGAAACGTCGATACTCCAGCCATCCAGTCCCCAGGACGACAAAGAAGTTGGTGAAGACATCATCTGCTCTTTAGTAATGCCGAGCAAATCAAAGGGGGTGCAAGATGTGTTGGAGAAGGAAAAAGAAAGGCACCGCTGTGCCCTTAAGTTCCTACCTTTTTTCTTTACCTCAGAAGAGCTAAGTCAGAGCAACACCAAGGGAACGCACAACAAACTGCAGCTAGATGTTACAAAACTTCAAGCGTTGAAGGTGCTAGTTTTTAGCCGATTTCCCCTCGAATCTAACATGGAAAAAGACAAAGTGTGGAAATCAATCAAGGGCAAGATAAAGGCGAAGTGTTACCTTAGTAAACACATAAGTAAACATGCTGGAGAAAGGGAAAATTAAGAAATTAAAGATTGTAAATTAATTTTGCAACTATTTTGTAACTATAGTGAGACATCGCATAGCCTTCAAAATTGTTTTCTTTCGTTTAGTGTAGAAGTTGAACTGACCTTATATTATACTGTGATCGGAGTGTGTTCGGAATAATTCAGCTGTGGTGAGCTTAAGTCTTCCTGTTTATAAACATCTTGGTTCATCTTTCTTGGGTTTATTGGTAATCATTTCAGTGACTCCGCTTGTTGCTTGACACCGATTCGACTTTCTATTTGCAATGAAACTTCATACAAAGTAACTTACAGGAAATGCCCTTTGAATGCGGCATGCTATTTTAGACTTCTATGGGAATGGCATTTTTCCTAGTTCAAGCTAGCGGGAATTTGGCGAGTGAGTCGCAAATAACCGCAACGACGCCAATGCTGCCATCAAGTTTTTATTGTGGCGCATTATCTTTCGATAGTTATGGGACACAAAGCTATGTTTTGAAACAAAAAGGTCCAAAATGTGTAATGTTGAAACCTCAAACTTCTTTAGAAAGCGAATCATTTCTGGCATTATTTGACCCTGACGCGTCTCGGCACTCGGCGTCTCACATCATTTGCAGTTCATTGCGTATGCAAATTTGTTTCATGCAACTTCATAGCAAAACAACAATAAACAAAGGAGAAGATGATGAATAATTTAGGATGGCTATTGTTTCGTGAAGGTATAAAGAGTAAGTTCCGCCTGTTGTAGGCGTGTATTGAAAAATTTCTTGTCAACGTATAATTTTCGACTAGCTGTTTCCTTCCCGCAGAGGTTATGGTTTTTGTTATTGAAGCATTTCTTGCAGTAGCCGTTCAGGACCGTTCAGGTTGAAATATTGGCAGCGAAACTGTCCTTTGTACATTATGCTTATTTCAACAAACGTCAGAGGAGAGAATCACTGTAATGTTGAACGAAAACGGCAATAGTTTAACCAGAAATAGAATACACAAGTATTAACCCAACTAAAGTTCACCAGATACGAAAGTACTTTTTCCGTTCACAGAATGTATCCTAAATATATTCTACCAAGTTATTATGCTCCATGTTTACACTCAAAGATATCCGTTAAACATTCCAAGACTGATAGGTTTTCCTCAAGCAATCTCGCCGAGTCAACTGTTTAACACTTAAAGCTATCCGTTTTTTGATTTGGTCAACCGTTTAACGGTTTGACCTATCCGTTTTTGGACTTTGGTCAACCGTTTAACATTTCAAGTTAACCGTTTATTTTTTTGCTTCACCATTTAAGGCTTTAAGCTATCCGTTTTTGGACTTTGCTCAACCGTTTAAATTTTTTGCTAACCGTTTAAACACTTAAGTTAACCATTTAGAATCCGTTTACAACCGTTTTTCTTGACCGTTTAATGGAAAAGCGTTAGTGTCCGTTTTCCCAAAGAAGGTCACATAACATGAAGCATGGATGATCCTCATATTTGTCATGGACTCTAACAAGAAGCGTGAAAACATTCAGTGTTTCACTGGGATTCAAACCCATGCCCCCAGTGCCAAAAGGAAAAATGCCAATACCAATTAAAGTGTGAAGACTGTTTGGCTTATGAGTTCCTCGGAAATGATTTGAATAGTTGGTAAAGCTTTAAATTTAGCTTGAGGTGTAAAATGCCGGTTTGCCGCAAATATGTTTGTAATGAATGTCAAACACAATTTTACTTACTACTAGTAAGTGGGTATTTAAAAGCAATGAGACCCCAAACACAAACTTTAAATTAAATTTTGAGTTCTTTAAATTGCAATGTATCAATATGGATTGTATTTATGTCTTTTAAAATATAGAACAAAGTCAAGGTGGTTTCGTATCAAATTTGAGAGGCTGGACCCCCAGTTAAAGGGAGTTGAGTTAGAGAGGGTGGAAACGGCCCTATGTAGGGCAATAAAAGATGCAAACAGAAGCATTTGGATAGTGACAGCATATGTGTACAAGGTTATCAAAGAGCGGCAGATGGATCCGTTCTATCAGGAATTCAGGTTGACACAATTGAGGGGGCTTGTGAAAGCCTAGAAGTAGACCTTCGAGCACAACGAATGTATATACCCTCATGTTGTTTTGCGCCAAAAAGGTAATTATCAATATGTGCTACATTGTATTTAAGGAAAAATTGTCCTTATTGACAATTTTCAGGGGGAGGGGGGGAGGCATCTGATCTTATTGTGGATCATATCAAGCCATCGATACTTCCACTTTAAAATTACACTGTAGCATCTTGGATGGGGGTTCACTGTTGTCCTTCAGTACCCTCAATCGTTCCTTTTTCTTTTCATTTTTCTTCACACTTTTTTCTTTAATTGTTGTTTCGACATTTCATTGGAGTTGAACAGCACACAGCTAGTAAATGTTGTAAATTTTGGCGCCATTCCCGCAGTGGTGCACTTTAGATCATGTAAAAGATTCTTGTTTACTTTTCATGGTTCAGAAGCAGGGTTCTTAACAGATTTTAAAGTAGGAGGTGATCACTGATAAAGTAGGAGGCTCTACAGCAAAGCCAGAAGAAACCATGCAAACAAACAAAAGAAAAGCGACTTAAATGCAAAGCAATAAATCCCCAAGAAGGCTGCGATCAATTGACAGGTGCCGCCTTCTATTGAAAACCCTGCAGAAGAGAGTAGAATTAGACTATGCAGTTCAATAATGTTCCATGATAGCATGATATTTGCTCATGTCTATATAAGAGCCAGGAGGGAATTAAACTAATCTCCTAGTGAAGAGAGGCTCTATTTCTAATGAGCTGGCTGAAAGAGGGTGGAGAAAAGCTATAAAGTTGCAAATACATGCACTTACCATAATTAAGATGGGAAGTCCTTGTTCACATTGTAAGTCGAGGCCTTTGAGTTTAATGACCAGATGCAGGAGCAATGTGAAATTGGTGGGAATTTGTGGTATGAATGCAATCAGGTTCTCTTTTATTTATAACAGATTCTTGAAGCTGCTGATTCAGGGGACATGTATGCACTGGTCATTGAAAAAACGAGAAACCTAATTTTGCCATCATACAGTGAAAGTGCATGCAACGGCAAGAACTCAAATCCTGCACCTAGTTCTGGCCATGGCTCCTCCAGTGTTCTTCAGTGTCTGCAAGATACATTGCCTGATGTTGTACTTCAAGCACCAGAACATAAGGTACAGTAGTACGTGTCTAAATGTTTTAAAGGCATCTTTGGCCAGATTTACCGTATTTACTAGTGTATAAGTCGACCCCCCATTCTCAAAGTCACAAATCGTATTTTTCATAATTTCTGGTTAACGTAGTAAAATTCATTCCAATAGAAATTTCCCAAAAAAGTTAATCTTTTCTTCCTAAGAATATACTGAAAACACGGTAATCATGTGCTGTGAAGTTTGTTAGGCCTTGTTTATATCATCACGATTTAAGCACACACAAACATTTCAATTTACAACTAGACCACTTGAGCAACAGCATTTGCCAGGTCACTAAGCTACTAAGTAGATGGAATATGGGGGTTCCAGCACAAATTGAAAAAAATGTGGAAATAAAAAATATTACAAAAAAATTATGAAAAAAAAATACAAAAATGGGAAAATTTTATCAAGGATTTATCAAGGATTTTATCAGAGAATTTATAGGGAAATAAAAAAAAATTATAAAAATGAAATTGAATTCAATTGTGATTTAAAAACAAAAATAATAAAAAAAGTATAAATGGAAGAGTTACAAAAGAAAAAAGTTGTAGAATTGCGGCAAATTGCTAAAGACCATGGTGTTGAAAAAATTTATAAATTGCGTAAACCTGGACTCATTGAAGTGTTGAGTAATATTCCAGAAGTTATGGAAGAGATGCGAAATATTCAGAAACAAACTCCTATACCCACTTCAGAACCTGACACTATTAAGTATCATTATTATTGTATTCATAAAAGGCAGAAATCAAGATGTAAAGAGTGTGGAGGATCTCAAATATGTGAACATAATAGAAATAAAGCTTATTGTAAAGAGTGTGGAGGATCACAAATATGTGAACATAAAAAGCAAAGGACGCATTGTAAAGAGTGTGGAGGATCTCAAATATGTGAACATAAAAAACAGAAGGCACGTTGTAAAGAATGTAAAGGTACAGGAATATGTATTCATGGAAAACAAAGAAATTTTTGTAAGTTATGTGGAGGATCTCAAATATGTGAACATAATAGACAGAAGGCATTTTGTAAAGAATGTTATACAAAACAAGAATACCATTAAGTTATCTAACACAAGTCAGTGTTACATAACAAAAAAAAAAATTTGCATTGACGTAATCACATTCCTGAGCGACGTTAGAAACCAACCTTTTTAAAGTAAACATAAAATCTACTTTCAAACTTTAAATTCACTTTTCAACTTGCTTGTTGCTATGTCGTAAAAGTATGCAATCTATTGTTCTACACGTGGACACTAATTTACAAACAACCATAATCACGTGAAATACTCATGAACTACCGAAATAGATACCACGCTAATCCACCAGTGATAATTATAAATGTTAATATATTGGTTTCATGTTGTGTGGTCACGTCCGACTTTTCATTCAGAGTTGTGGATTTTGGTTTTGGTTTCGTTTCATTTTGTAAAGGTTTTGGATTTGTTTCAGCTATATGAGGTAACTTTACCTTTGAAGATCCTAAGTTATGACTTATTCCAACCTGTTTTGCTTCAGTGTTTAGGGAATTATTCACTCCAAAATTCATATCATTACTAGCTTTCATAAGTTTGTTATTAAAACCAGTCACGCTTTCAGTGTTGATTATCATATTACTTGGCATTAACCATACACCAGGAGCAATAGCTAAATCAAGCCGTAATTTCGCTTCTTGTACAGCTAATTGATATCTTTGGATAGAACTAGAAATGTCATTCTCGATCACACTACTTTCAAATAAAGCCAAGAATTCTTGTTGAGTCTCAATCGCTCCACCACCATTACCATAAATCGAGTTTCTCGTGTTGACTTGCGCTCCCAATATACAGTAAACAAAAGCTTCAGCAGATCGATTCAATCTACCAAGTCCAGCTTTAGTGAGCCCATGACCACTTGTTGGGATAAACCAACCATATTTGTAATCGGAAAAGTCATCATTACGGATAAATGAGATGAGATTGCCCTTTTCTTTCTTACCACCTTCATCAGAAAATTTACCACCTTCACCAGGCCATTGATCTGCTTCATCATCGTAATTTCTTACAATATGTACATTTTGATATCCCCCACCTTTTCCATTATATCCAGAACCATAATCAAGGAATATATCGCCTAATCCTCCATTTCTTCCACCTTTCCATCTAAAATCAGAATTATTACTAACTCCAAATTCAGCACACAATCGTTGATATGCAACTTTACTATAAGGATTATTATTTATCACAAAAGGTTGCTCATCAGGTAAAGGAAGACTCAATTCATATAATATCCGCCTTATTGTGAAATACATATGAAACTTAATGAAGCTACTCACTACTTTAGGATAATTTAGACTTTCAAAAGGACTTATCCCACAACCAGATGTCGCACACCATACTGCAAAGTTAAGTTGCTGAGGCCAATAATTCATATCAGGAGCATTCAACCATTTTCTACTCTGCTTTCCAAATTTAAAAGTCACAACTTGGTTGGTAAAAACATCACGCATCTTAGCTGCGAATTTCTTAGTATTAGATACGTATATATCCAGCGAGGTTAGCATTTTTGTTATGTCACTTGTAAAGTCATCAAAGTTAATAGCTGGTATAGGATAAGATCGATTAGTCATAGTTAAACTCTTTGGGAATGAACTCAATTCATCATCATCCAATCCTAAATCTTTCCATAAAAGTTTTTTCATACGAGGTGTCAGGTCATCAGTCCATGTTTTTCCGGCGGGATCGTCATGAGACATGATTGTTGTACCATTCACTTTCCACTTAATGTAACCGCCATACGGATCAGCTACAAATATAAATTGGTCACGATCAGCCTTTGGATACTTATTTCTGAAATCATTGAGCAACATTTTATTCCTTATGTTTAGAATAAGATGCTTATGTTTTTAAATCAACTCCGTTCTTTTCTAATATTAACCTCAAATGAAAATTTTAATGTGCGGGAACGGTTAGCTCCTTTAATATGTCTGCACGAACCTCTCTCCTTATCTGTGACATATTTAAGTTTTTTTCAGTATCTCTCCTAAATTTTTGACGGATTTCTAGTTTTAGTTTTTCAAACTTTTCTAACTCTGCTAAAATTATGGAAAATTCTTGTTCTGATATGACATTATCTTTCAATGCCTTTGAAACCAAGTCGTTAATGGTGTTTACTTTTGCTTTTGCTAGAGAAACAGTCTGTTCATGTTTACTAACTTTATGTGAAAGTCTTTTAGAAGCCGCACCAAATCCAACCGATATTCCCCCACAAATACCACCGACAACACCTAATGGGATACCAACAACAGCACCAAAACCAGCAAGAGAGGTTCCCAATCCACTTGCAGATAGGATAACTGAAAACACTCCACAACCACCACTAATTTTAGTAAATATTCCTCTTGCTCTGTTGTATTTTTTCCTAACATCCTCATAATGTTTAATTTCCTTCTCAAGATTTTGTAGCACTTCACATGACTTTTGTAGTCTGAAATTAAGCGAGTCTCCATTCATGGGAACTTGTGGATAAATTCTATTGTAGTCATCCATTTTTTTTACTACTCAAGATGAAATCTTTAAATCGATACGAATACGGCTGTTACTAAAGTTTAACTTTCTTCCGTTTTCATCTAAAATTAATAAAGTAAAGTAGTTAACTGGATTTTTGGTTTGTGAAATTCGTAAACAAGGATATTTTTGAGATGGAATAACAGCTAGTAGTTGTGAGGGATTAAGTTCTACACTTTCGCCTCTAGGGACCCGATTGGAATACGAAGATTTTGGCTCTATAACATCACACATTAAGTAAAATGACTTGCCAGATAACGCTTTGGGAATGTTACTATCAAGCATTTGTATCTTTTTTACTTGGTTAAGTGGCGGATGTAGATAAATTCTTGTTTCAGGAGTTAGCATAGTTATAGATAGAAATGTTGTATCATTCATTATTTTGTTTTTACTTACTTCCTCTTCTTTTTAAATTGTTCCACGAAATATAGAACCACAGCCATTATCAATAACCAAGCGTTCTTTCCTAAAAATCCAATAACCTCACCTGCTGTTTTGAAAAGAAAGCTTACGATAGCTCCAACCATTCCAGGTAATATTTCACCAAGTTTCTTACCAATAGTTTTCAACCCATTACCAACACCTTTACCCAATGTTGTTAGACCTTTAGAAAGATTAGAAACTATAACACCAATAACCACGCCAACAGCACAAACGACAGCAAATACTGTAAAACCATACTTTTTGAAGATAGCCTTCACACGATCACGAAGTGGCATATTATTGAGTATTTCATCATTTTTTCTCTCTAGTTCACTTATTTGTTCTTGATTTAAAATTATGTTTTTTCTCGATAATTTTTCAAACTCAACAATTTTAACTTGCAAACGATCTCTACTTTGTTCTATCTTTGTTAAATTTGATAATCCCCTTTTATTTTTTTCTAACTCATCTTTGTATTGTTTTAATTCAACTAAAAGTTTATCAATCTCTATTTTAGATTCTGTCTTTTGTTTAACTGCTAAGTCTAAAAAACTTTCAATTTCTGCAATTCTAGTTTGTTGTTGTTCAATTATTCTACGTTTTTCTTTATCATTATTAATGTGTTGTTGTATTTCCAAATCACTTCTTTCCGTTACTGATTTTAGTCCATTTAACGCAGTTAGTAAATCTCTATTTTCTTCATTCTTTTCATTCAAATCATCAATTAGTTTATTATTATTTAGAATAAGAGTCTGAGAATCAATACCAATTGCTCTCCTGATTGTAATAGGAAGTGTATCATGATTTTTTACCAAATCTCCATTAGAGTTAAGTAAATGCTCAACATTTCTAATGTTATCAGTCAATCTAACCAATACTCCTCCCCCATCATCAATTCTCGCACTGAATGGTGAATTTAATGGATCAAAATTGAAAAACTTTTCTTGTATCTTTTTAAAAGCTAGAGATCTATTATCTTCTTTTCTTTCCCTAGCTATTAGTGGATCAAATTCATCACCACCAAATCCAGTTTCTTCCTCCTCATTATCATCAGGAATAGTTGTGGATGTATTTGGACTCATATATAGTGTTTCATCCTTATCATCTCCACCTAAATCAGCTGTTGTATCAAAGGGATTTTCTTTGTCTGGTATTTCTTCAACATCTGTCATGATTTTTTACTCATCAGTAAGAAATCTTTAAACTGATCACACACTTCACTAAAATAATTTACTAACCATATAACCCAATGCCAACATACCACCACCCACATATGTCATTTCACCCATCTTTTGATTGTCACTAGGCCTATAATAATTAGAGAATTTTGGTTCATGCATTTGACTATACAATTTCAAAGCTTCATCTGTATTAGAAATATTTTTTGAAGCCTGGTATTTATCATCCTTCTGTTGAAAGTACCAATCAATGAGATTCTGTCTTTTTTCTTGATATGTAGCATAATCTTTTTGATATTTTTCTAATGCCTTATCGTGTCGTATTCGTTCTGCATCTGTTTTATCACCTGAGAGATATTTTGCAAGATATTATCCACCAACGAATGTTGTTGCATTCAAAATAGCTCCTCCAACCATCATTGCTATTGTTGCCATTTGTTAGTCAATATGTAAAATCTTTAAGTTGGTAAAATCTTTTGATCCTCTAAATATGTTTTTAGGTACATACTACCTGACAATACAGCTACCCATTTAGCATAATTTGTAATACTTGAGGATGGATCGTTCATAAATGATTCTTTCAGAGCTTTTTTAGCTACATATCCAACTCCAGCAGCTAATCCGATAATGACGGCTGAATCAGTAACAGTTTTCACAAGTTTGTTTTCAGTTGACATAATTTTTTACTAAACAGTAAGAAATCTTTAAACTACTTTCCTTATAACATTCCTATTTTTGGAATCTGTGTGGGTGGTGGTTGTGTTGCAGGAATATTTGATGGTGGTGGTCTTTGTGGAACTTGTGAAAAATCAGGTATTCTGTTTTTATAATATCTCATAAACATATCAAATGCTGTAAACCCTATTCCGATAATGGATAAAACAGTAGTAAAAGATAGTTCTGGAATCCATGGTTTTGATTCACTCTCTGTATTTTTATTTTCCTTTTCTTCTTCTTCATTTTTAGATTCCGCTTGCTCCTTTTCACGTTTCATTTCCCTAGCTAACGCTTCTTTTGCTTTTTTATTATATTCAGCTAATTTCTTACCAGCAGCGACTTTTTTAGGATCTTTCTCTTTCTTTTTAGGAACATTATCTTTTGGTGGATCCTTTGTAATTTGTTCAACAACTTCTTCGGACATGATTTTTTACATATCATTAAGAAATCTTTAAATCACATCATGCTCAGTAGTATTTTCAGTTTTGTTGGAATCCTCTGTATTAGTACTTGAAACTTCTTGTATTTTGTTGATTTTAATGTGTTTAGCAACCTGGAATAGCCCGCTAGCAAGTGCTACCAATCTTCCACCTTTTAATGCTAATAGACCTACAAAGTTTGTCAGTTCACGATTAACCAACTCATCATTCTTCAAATCTTTACAAAGTGCTTCTATATCATCCACAGGAACCATGTAAGAAATTATTTGAGAAACTAATTGAAGAGATGAATCTACTAATCCACCACTAATTTTCTTACCTAATACTGTCTGGTATCTATTATAATATTTTTCAACATCTTTTTCTGTGAGTTTCTTGATATCACCTAGACTCATGTTAACACCTAAATATTCCTTTGTAGTCCCAAGAGATGCGAGAATAGCAAGTGATTCTTGTTTGATTTCAATATCATCATTATATTTTACCTCATCTTTTACCCCAGTCTTTCCTACGGTTTTTTCTTCTTCTTCAATATAATCTTCAACGCTTGTCATCTTTTGTGATAATACATGTATTATTTTTAAATCACTTCAGGAATCTCCAAATAACATTGAAATGGATAACGTAAACATAAACAGAGTCTAGAATATTTTTCAGTTTTCAGGAGTTGTATAAACTTTTTACCAGTTTCAGAGTCTAAATCACCTCCATAATCTTCGAAAAGCATCTTCATACCTTTCTGTGATGGATTATGGAATGTAACAACACAAGCCACATTTTCGCGGAATGGTTTTGCTATGGATGTTAATTGCTGAGTGAGAACCCAAACTGATAAACCATGATGTCTTCCAGAGAATGCTAAATCTATAAACTTATTCGATCGTTTCTTCAGATCATTCGAAACAGCACAATCGTCTAAAATTATTAGTGTATTTGTTCCGGAGAATAAAGTTTGACAATCAGTTAACACTTCATTAATCTCATCAATGTTACTAGCATCAGGTGATAATACATAGAAATGTTTATCTTTATTAGCAAAATTATGATAGGTTTTATTTTTAGAAAAAGTTGGACATATTAGAACAATGTATTCAAAAACTTTTAGGAATGGTCCTCGGAGTTGATCTGTGAGGTACTTTGTCTTTCCACAATTTGTTGGACCAGTTATAATACAATGAAAAGGAACTTTATCTCTCAATTCCTCCATAATTTTTTGTATTATAACATCAGGTTTTTTAAGTTAAATTTCATGTAAACTAGTACTTTATCGAATGTAAGTTTGAATTCATAATCTCCATCATCGCATCAGCTACAACAAACATATAACAGGTTATAGTACCAGATCCACTTTGTTTTCTTTTAATTTCTATTTTTACACCATCTTGCGCATTATTTAAGGCCAGACCTCCTCCATGAATACCATTATCAGGGTGAGTTCTCATATCAACCCACAGAGCAAACTTATCTGCATAAAAATCCTTTTCCTTTACACCCTCTCTTCCGAAACGTTTCTTTACCGACTCCCAGAGGTCTGATGGTATCATTCCCTTAGAGTATAAACGATTTGGTACACCATCAACATCTATATTGATCGAGGTGATACCTGGATTGTAAAAAAACTCAGAGTTACGTGCTCCTGCAGCGCTGGGTAATGTAAACAAACATAATATCCCCGTCATTGATCTTCTAGGTAGATTAATATGCTGATTTATAACACTATCGCCACCTATGGATATGGTAAAAGTTTTGTGTAGAGTGACATTTTCATAAAAGAATCCTTTACCAACCTGATAAGCTGCCTGAGCCTCACGAGCTAAGTATTCACTTGAAATACAAGAATATTCCAACTCAAGGTTTTTGATTGAATATGTTGGAGTCTTAGTCGTTGGAGTCTTAGTCAATATCATTAACATGAGCCAGTGTAATCTCAAAGATTAGTTGATGATCTAATGCCTTTGGATAGAAAACTCCGTGATCGTTTAGAATAGGATGGTTTAGTGGAATATGATACTTGGTGTTATGTACTGATGCAAGAGCCACTTCCTTAACATCTTGGGTTTTCTTATCACCTGCATTTGTCCTGAGCTTCCTCATGTTTTCAGAAGAAATACTTTGTTTTAATCTATCCGCGCGATCTTCATCTGGTAAAAATAAGTCATGATAGCTTTGAAATAGATCATATCTTTGAGTATCCTGTAATGTTTCACCACCAAAAAGAACCCTAAGTCTAGATACAAGATTACTACCTACATTATTCACGAGTGTGTTATTAGCATGCCCATCAACATCTAAGTCAAATAGTAGAGATACACTTCCAGGCAAAATCACTAAATTCTCGGTAAGTTTTGGAATATTTATATATAAGGTTTCTCCAGGATTAGCGGAAGATGGATTGAGAGTAATTCGATTAAGTGTTGATTCTGCTTTCAAACCAAATGGCTCTCTTGGAATCCTGTTTGGGTTAATTTTTTCAGATGCGGTTGTCATATTTAATTTATAAGATACTTGGATTAATCTTTAAATGAGTTACTTATCAAAAATATATTATTCAACTTATGGTTATTGGAAAGGATATTCTGCAATTCCTAAATTAGCTGAAAAAGCAAAGGTAAGTGAAGATGAGGCTAAAAGATGGCTTGAAAAACAGGCAATTTGGCAAATCTATCTACCAGCTCCAAAATATATACCTAGACCCCACTGGACTGTGGATAAACCTAATCAGATTCATCAAGCAGATTTATTATTTTTACCACATGATAGAGTTGGAAGAAAAACATATCGATATGCATTGGTTGTGATTGATGTAGCCTCGAGATATAAAGATGCAGAACCATTAACATCAAAAGAAAGTCATGAGATATCCAAAGCTTTTGAAAAAATATATTCCAGAAAGTTAAAATATCCCAAAACATTAATTGTTGATCCTGGAAGAGAATTTATGGGTGATGTTTCAAAACTTATGAATATACATAATGTAACAATCCAGAGAAGTGAAGCTGGAAACCATAGAGCTCAAGCATTTGTCGAAAGAGCAAATAGAACATTAAGTGAACGATTATTTAGTCATCAATATGCACAAGAAATGATTAGTGAAGAAAGGTCTAGAGTATGGGTGAAACGATTACCAGATATTTTGAAAACTTTGAATAGTACACCAACGAGATTAACTGGTAAAGAACCTGATAAAGCTATAAAACTGAAAGAAGTTGATATTGAACCTAAAAAATATAAGCGAGTTGTTGGACTTGATGAAGTGAGGCTTCCAATTGAGGTTAGAGTTAGATACTTACTCGCTCCTGGTGAACTTGAGGGTGGTGAACGAAGGAGAGCTACTGATCCAATTTGGAGTATTCAGGTTTATGATATTTCTAGGAGTGTGGTTTCATCCAATCAGCCAATTTTATATTATTTAGTAGATGGACCTAGGCGGGGTTTTGTGTGGGAAGAGTTACAGATTGTACCTTATGATACTGAGTTGCCACCTGATTCTGTTTTGGAAAGATAATGACCAATAGCTAAAGTATGTATACCATCTTCACAAATTATTCTCTTATCATCATCAGCAGATAGTGCAACTTTATTAACAGTTTCAGTATAAACCTCATGCAAGTGACTTCTTATCACATTCATCTGTCTCATTTGAGGTTCTTTAGTGAATAGACAATCCTTATAATTATTATGACTTATTGTCTTTTTTACGACTGATGCTTTTACCCCCTTATCCTTTTTTATCTCTTCACCTTCATCCGTCAATATAGAGTATAGCTTAGGTCTTAAACCAACAAATTCTTTTATCTGCTTACCACCAAATTCATCTTTAAACTTTCCAATTAATTTTTTGTTTACACCAGTCTCTATACCAGATGGATGAACTTTAGGATAGTTACTTGTATCAAACATTTCTCTCACATCTGGACTGATATCCTTATAGAAATCCTCTGTCTCTATCTCATATACAAGACTGTCTGTATCTGTCATAAGTAATTTTGCTTTTTCACCATATTTTGGTTTGATATAATTATAGTGAAAATCATGCATTATTGCTTTACTTCGATCTAAAATACACATACCCAAGTAAACAGGTTTATTGAATTTTATCTTTTTTTTCTTCATGTGGATGGCTGCAAGATTTTCAGAAAAGATAGTACGATGTTGATAATTAGGTTGTTTTATTAATTTTTTAGCATCTTTTTCATTAGTAACTAAATGTATATCTACCCTTTTTCTAATATTTTCCATGGTTTTACCAAAGACGGAGTTATTCATAAGTTTGAAGAAATCTTTTTCAAAATCGTTATTTGCTTTTGATCTTAGGTTTGTATTTAAATCAATATATGGTTTTAACCAAGCTGACTCTTTAAATGTAATTCCCCTATGAATCTTTGTTATTTTTAATCCTAGACTTTCATAAAGTTTCAAGGTCTCGCGGTGAACTACATACTTTTCCTTGTTGTTGAGGTTTGGGATTAATTTCTCTACCTTATTAACTACAAGCCTCTCTGGAGCTAGAGGATAATCATTGTGAAGATCGTGAAGGTGGTGGGGATATTCCAAATCAACCTCCAATATGCATGGAATATTTTTCCAGTTTTTAAGCTCTTCTTGATCAGTAATCCATCTAAAACCGTGAGTAGGGAGTGGTTTACTCATTCCCTCACCATATAAGTTGTTTCTGTCAAGATATACGATATATACTTTACGTTTGTTTGGATCATATTTCACCATGTATGGGTTGTTAGCTTTAGCATATCTATTAGAAATCTGGGATACACCTCCTCTAATACCTCTCTCAAACATAAGTAGCATGTTTATGTCAGTTAACAACTCTAAATTCACTTTTGTTATCTTTAATGCTGCATCCCAAGTAGTCCGGGTGCTGTATAATAGTGAGCGGGATCTAAACCATAATTCTTTTGACAAACATCTCTAAAATTCTCAAATACATCCATTAAAAATAGTACATCTGACAAAAGATATAAATCATGATAATCCCTCATTGTTTTCATATTAAAAGTTTTCCATACCTTTTTAGCATGTTGATAGTCATCTTCTGTTATATGTTCGTCGTTTAGTTTTGAGTAAAATGCATCCTTTGGTGGAAGTTGAGTTTCATTTAGTTTATCAAAGCTATCAAACCAATCATATGGAAATACGCCTTTTCTCAACATCAAATACATCTTATCCATAAATTTCTTTTTCGTTTCAGTTAATTTCTCATCTTTTGGAGAAAGACATCTACTTCCAGATAACACGCCTCTACAGACATCACACTTTCCACATTTTGTAAGATTATCAACTAATTTATTAAGACTTGTTGCCATAAATTTAAATGAATCTATGAATCTAAGATTCCACTTCACTTCTCTTTCCTTACCTTCTTTATTTATAAATTTATCAAGTAAAATCAGTTTTGTAAAAGAAATATATTTTGTAAAGGTAATCATACGGTTTCGAGTTCAATTTGGAATTAATTTGCACGAGTGAGTTTTTCAAAAAGCTGAAATTGCACGAGCCGCTTCGGCGAGTGCAATTTCAGCTTTTTGAAAAACTCACAAGTACAAATTAATTCCAAATTGAACGAGAAAAGCCGTATGATTACTTATTAATAATATAAACATGAAAAAATTCGCCTGGAAGAAGTACCGGAAGATCTCATTGCGGACAGGAAGTAAGCATTTGACGCGGATTTGACACTTTATCTACTGATTGGCTGATGAAGATCAACTGATAACGCTACGAACTCAAAGCAATTCGTTTAAAAATAAAGAATATCATAATCCAGAAAATCGATGTGTAATTTGCACTGGTGTTACACTTTTTGCACTGGTATTACACTTTTTGCACTGGTGTTACACTTGAACTGCACTGCTCTCAGCCAATCAGAATCGAGTAATTTTTTCATGTATATTATTATCCTCATTATTAGGTATGCAGTCTACTTTACCTTTTGTTATACCAATATTCTTAATAAAAAGATTTGAGTCATATCCTGATAGGTTGTGAAAGATAATTGGTATGAAAAATTTTGGAATTTTATAATTTAAGTTACATTTACTATGAGCTGCTCCTCTATACTTTCCTGTATAGTGACAATGGTCTTTTACCTTATCTTTTTCTAATAATTCACCCTCACATATATGACAATGAGTAGCATTTTTATAGTTGAATTTTTCCCTTTGTGTCATCCAATTCAATTTCTTGTTAGGTTTTATTTTTTCATAAATTTCTCTAACATCCTTCTCTAATTCAACCATAAATCTCTGTCCCACATCTTCGTCTGGGGACTTAGCGGTGTATTTTCTAATAGTAGTTTCATAATTTTCATCAAAAAACTTTATTATATAGCAGTATCCAGATGGTTTGTGCTTTTGATATTGTTTAGTAAAACTTTTACTTTCATCTGGTGAGCAGGTATCTATTCTCTCTGGATAACACTCAAAGTCAGCATATACAACAAAGGGTACTCGCATTTTTTTGTAATAATTAATGAATTTAATATATTCAGGATTTCCATCTTTATTTATTGGCATTTCACTCCTGACAGGTTCGTTTGCACTGCAGTATGCTACATGATTTTCCAATGTTTCCTTTGAATGGGTATAATAAAAACATCTATCACAAGGGTAAATCTTAGATTTATGTTTAGTAACTTGTGAAACTATCAATCTACTAAAATTCTTTATCCAACAGTAGTGATTTGTTTCACCGTTTGATATTAGAAGTAATCTGATTAAATAACCACTTTGTTTATCACTTATTCTTAGGGGGTATACTTCACCTTTATCATTATCATATCCGAAAACATTAATCGTGTAGTAGGGGTTTTGCTTTTCAAACTTATCAATATCTGACCATTCAACGGGGAACTTTATTCCTGACCAGTTCAACTTCTCAGAGTTCTCTCTCATTTCTTTATTTACTCTCTGTGGGTTTTTATCTATAGGAAATGCACCTAATGTTGTTGCATACTTAAAACACTCATTATCATTCACATTCTTAGGGTTAACAATTGCATTCTTGTTTGCTAATTCTGGTGGTAGTGGGATATATGAACTTCCTGAAAGCGGTTCAAATGGATCAATTTTTATAATAATGTATTCCACATGATCGAATTTCCAACCAGAACCATTTTCCGTAAACTTCTTAAACACTTCAAGTTGATGGTTAGTCATCACATCGAATAAGTTAGAGAAATCGGTTCACTCTGTTATAGTTTCTGGTTGTTTAGTATGAAATGGGGGTTCTACTTCATCAAAATTTCCTGTATTAGGATTCTCTTTTACAAATTTACAGACAAGAATAAATTTCACCTTTAGCGGTTTATTTTGCTGATTAATTAGATCCATAACTTTTGGTTTGATTTTTTTGATAAATATCTTTTCATCATACCCCTTATTACCATATATCCTGTATGTTTTCAGATACCCATCAAACGCTGTTTCTTGTTCTATTGGGGTGAAATCTTCTTCTTCATATTCGGTGGTGGGTTTTTTAAAAATTCGGACAAATCTTTCCTTCAGGCTTTCTTTTGGAGCAAAACTTTTTCTTATTTGTCTAACCTTTTCATTCGAATTTTCTTTTTGATTTAAACGTTTAAATATTTTGTTAAACTTTTCCTTCATACTTTCTATTCGTTTGTCTACAATCTTTTTGGAAGGTTCTGGTACATAAGATAGTATCCAATCTGCGAACTCGTTAATATCTTTCATTAATGGTTTGGCAACTTTACTTTCCAAATTTTTAATTGGTATGGTAGGGGGTTTTGGTTTTGAAGGTTTTAGAATTCGAACATTAATCTTAGGTGTTGGTTCATCAAGAATTAATCTCTGTTTCTGAATATTTCGCATCTCTTCCATAACTTCTGGAATATTACTCAACACTTCAATGAGTCCAGGTTTACGCAATTTATAAATTTTTTCAACACCATGGTCTTTAGCAATTTGCCGCAATTCTACAACTTTTTTCTTTTGTAACTCTTCCATTTATACTTTTTTTATTATTTTTGTTTTTAAATCACAATTGAATTCAATTTCATTTTTATAATTTTTTTTTATTTCCCTATAAATTCTCTGATAAAATCCTTGATAAATCCTTGATAAAATTTTCCCATTTTTGTATTTTTTTTTCATAATTTTTTTGTAATATTTTTTATTTCCACATTTTTTTCAATTTGTGCTGGAACCCCCATATTCCATCTACTTACTATAATCGTACGATGAAAACGAAACTTCAGCACTGTAAACACCAGCGAAGCTTTGAGAAAAATGTCTGCTCTAATGATCAAAAGACATAATAGAAATCATCTCCGGTAGGTCTGCATTTAAACCCCTTTACATTTAGAATTTCACACTTTTTTGTTGACGAAAAGTGTCCCGAAAACTGACAAAACTCAAGCACAATTAGAACTGGTTTTGTTAACTCGGTTTTCGTAGTGGACTTAAGGCAATTGTTATGCTAATTTCTTGGATTGCTTGGTCAGGTCTTTGTGTATGACTCGTGTTTAAGTCGAGGGTGATTTTTTGGGATGATTTTTTGGTCATAAAAGGTCGACTTATACACGAGTAAATACGGTATCAGTTACACTGAATTGGGTGTCTCAAAAACACAGACCTTGAAAACACAGACCTCAAAAACACAGACCTCGAAAACACAGACCTATATTAGGGAAAATACGTGTCGAAAATACTGTAAAATAAAAAATAACCTTCGCTAGTGTGCAAATTATGCCTGCTTTAAAATATAAATCCCTCAGTTCGCCTTTTCTATTTCTCTTGTAATTCGCTGTTTAGGAACTGTTTGTTGCCAGTTATCACGATATCCAAAAGTCGATTTTGAAAGGTCGATAAATAGAAGTCGATCACTCAAAGGCAGCCCAAAGTGATTGCAGTTCACTGACCCATCATTACATTACAGATAATTATAGAATCAATGACTTGAAGTCACGCAACGGTAACCAGGTAACGGAAATGGGCATTCAATAGAAACAAATTGAAAAACCAAAACGAAAATAAAATCTAATTGGCTTTGCAAAGGGAAAGGTTTTTTTATTTGGAAAGCCCTAAAATAACAGAATTTCAGAATAGAAAGGAACAGGCATGGACAGGTCATAAACTTGGGATCAGATATACTGCGCGCGCGATAACAAAATTTCAGCGGGAAAATTCGTCACGTGCGTTCTTGCTTGTTGGGACGTGTTGGAGCTCTACTTTAACCAACATGGCTTTATTTCGAAAAATCAAGCTTCCTCAGCTCGCAGGAAAAGGAAAATCTGGAAATTATATTGACGCAAAAGTCCATTGCTTCGATTGCAACAAATTACCAGTTAAACAGAGAATCGGGCAGGGAGGTTATGGCGATGTCTATACGACTGAGTACAGATTGCCGGGAGATACCACAACAAGTTCAAGTTCAAGTTCATTTATTCACACTTATTCAATTACAATACAACAACAATAAGGGAAAAAAAAAACAGAGCTAACTATACCTCGAATTAAACATAACAAAGGAAAAGAGTGTGTAGCAGCCAAAGGAGCCAAGCTTTCGAGTTGGCTACTACCACATGGCGGTGACAAGTGGGTGGAGGTTGTACAGTGCTACTAATACTACTACTAATAATAATACTATTTAGATTAAATAATTAAATAAGTATAACTAAGTGACAGATTAGAGTTGTTCAAAATACCTGACTATCAAGTAGAAAGAGTTCATATTCTTTTTTAAAACTTTTCACGGGGAGACACTTAATTTTCGTAGGTATTGCTTCCCAGGTCTGTGATGCCACTACACTAAACCTTGCTAGGCCATAATTAGTTCTAGAAAATGGTCTGCACAGGTTTTGATTAGCGGCATACCTAGTATTATAATTATGGACAGCTGAGGCCAGTTGAACTAAGTCATAGAGGGCAGGAGGTGTATCCTTTTTTTGATATTGAATTTTATGCACAAGAGCACCAATTTTTAATTTAAAGATATTCTCTAACTTCAAGATTTCTAATAGTTTAAAGTACGGTGTGGGACTTTCTCTTTTGTTAGCAAAGAAGATGCAGCGAATACAGTTATTTTGACTTACTTTAATTTTATTTAACTTAGTTTGGTATGCGGTACCCCAGCTCATTAATCCATACGTTAGATACGGATATATGAGAGTATAGTACAGTTGTTTGAGTGTACGTATAGGCACATAATGCCTAAGCTTAAATAAAATTCCAATGTTCTTTGTTATTTTGTTGTTAATGTGCTGGAGTTGAGCATCCCATTTTAGATGTTCATCAATAAAGACACCCAAATACTTAATCTGGGGCTTTTGCTCTATATAACAAGCTGTTATTCTGATATTTGTTTTCTTCTTAGGTGAAGTAATTATCATGTAATTAGTCTTCTTAAAGTTAATAGACAGCATATTTGCTGCACAGAATTTTAAGACCTTTCCAAGTTCTTCATTAATTACTGATTGTAATTGTTCTGAGTCTTTTGAAGAATAAAACATATTTGTATCATCTGCAAAAATCCTAAAAGTTAGTTTCTTTGAAGACTTGGGCAAGTCGTTAATATACAATAGAAACAACAGTGGACCTAGTGTGGAGCCTTGGGGTACACCACATGTGACGGTTTTCAGGCTAGATTCTGTGTTGCCAACTTTGACATATTGCTTACGATTAGTTATATAGCTTGAGAACCATGCATGGGGGAGCCCTCGGATCCCATACTTATATAATTTTCCTAAGAGGATATGGTGGTTAATTGTATCGAAGGCCTTGGAAAAGTCTAAAAAGATACCACATGTTATTTTTTGATCATCAACAGCTGACTTTAATTTTTCCACAGTTTCTAGAATGGCATATTCAGTGGAATATCCCTTTCTAAAGCCAAATTGAAAATTAAATAGTAGACATTCTTTTTCCAGATAGAACACAAGTTGATCATATACTAGTCTTTCCAGTACTTTACTAAAGGGAGAAATAACTGCTATTGGCCTGTAATTTCCTAACTCCAATAGACTACCACTTTTAAATATTGGGGTTACTTTTGATATCTTAAAGATTTCAGGAAACTCCCCTGATAATATTGATTCATTATATATTTCAGTAAAGGGTACAGAGAGCTGTTCAGCTGCAAGTTTAATGAGCGTGTTAGGAACATTAAGGGATGCTTTGTTTTCCTTTAGCCCAGCAAATAATGTAAATACTTGTGTTTGAGTTACTGGAGCAAGGTAAAAACTGTTTAATGGCGTGGATTCTATATATTGCAAAGGGTCTGTATGATCAGTTTTAATTTCCCTTGCTAAAGTTGGCCCAATGTTTACAAAGAAGTTATTGAATAATTCAGCAATGTCCTTTTCTTGTGTAAAAGTCCTGTTGTTGTAAATGATTCTCGTAGGGAAAGTTTGACCTTTGGTTTTCCTTTTAACAAGAGTACCAATAAGTTTCCAAGTTTGCTTAAGATTGTCTTTGTACTTTGAAAATTGCATGTTATAGTATTCTGTCATATTTTTATTCTTAAGATGAGAAAGAACAGCTGCATAATGTTTATATTCCCCGATTTTTTGTAAGTCCTTACTTAAGAAATGTGTATAATACATTTTCTGTTTCCTTTTTACCGACTTTAGGATAGCCTTAGTGAGCCATGGCTTATTAAATTGCCTTTGCTTGCTTTGGCTCGCCAGCCTGATAGGTGCATGTTTGTCTACAATTTTATTCAGTGTATTGATTGCTTCCTGTACCTTTTCACTTAGATTCTTTTCTGGATTGAGGATTTCATGCCAATCAATCAGTTTTATATCATCTAAGTATAGATCTTTATTAAATTTAGAGTAATCTCGAAAATATCTTTTGTTACTATTATTCCGTGTAGGCTGGGTTCTGACTAAGCAGAAAATCGGAAGATGATCTGTTATATCAACTGTTAGAATTCCTGGTGTAAAATTTTGTAAAGAATTTGTATATATATGGTCAATGAGTGTTGCTGTGTGATCAGTAAGCCTCGTAGGTTTAGTAATGATCGGCAAGATGTTATTGACATAAAGCATATCTAAAAACTCTTCAGTTTGAACATGTTCATTGAATTTCAGGAAATTTATATTCATATCTCCAAAGATGTAAATTTCGTGTCTATTGGGATTAATTGTTTTAATTATATCATTTAGTTGGTTGTGAAACTGTTCTAAATTACAAGTGGGATGCTTGTAGATACAACCTATTATGATCTTCTTTTTACCTTCACCAGCATCAATTTCTGCCCAGCAGAATTCAACTAGTGCTACGTCAAATTTAATGTCAGTCCTAGGTACAGCTTTAAGATTATCAGCTATATATAAAGCAGCTCCACCTGCGTTTGTTAACGAGTCCGTGTGAAAAAAATTATAGCCTTTGATATTTACATTAGAAATAGACTTCTCACCTAATTTAGTTTCCGTAATTCCAAGTATATCTAGCTTGGAGTCAAGGGAGCACAATAATTCT
The DNA here is from genome assembly GCA_949710005.1 of Ricordea florida. Taxonomy (NCBI): domain Eukaryota; kingdom Metazoa; phylum Cnidaria; class Anthozoa; order Corallimorpharia; family Ricordeidae; genus Ricordea; species Ricordea florida. The sequence continues at coordinate 18,577,552 of OX453272.1, forward strand.
TCTAGTAGATTTAGGTTCTTAGATAAACTTCTAATATTACAGTGAAGAATTGAAAAATATTTTACGTCTGAGTTTACGAGCATTTTATTAAAACTACGAACTGAATAATATTCTGAGCAGGGGATATTTAGCATTAAATCTGGGTCGCACTCGTCGAATTTATTTGGATTTGGGAGTAGATCGTAAAGGTCAAAATCATGATGCCTATCCGGCCAGCTGCCAACCATAGCATGAAATTCTCTATCAGTTAAATCATAAAATGGTAAATAACTACTTACGTTTTCCTGGTAATCAGCCATTTTCACCTCCGTAATATCATTAAACTAATAGCTAATTAATTGAGCTCATCAAGAAACTCTTCGAATTCCTCATGGGTTACGAAACATTTCGTAGTGGAGCTCTCCGTTTTCTTCAGCATTATTTTACCGTTAGCCGTCCAAATAAACTTGTAGTTGTGGTCACGCTTGAATTGTAAGATTCTGCCCAGTAGTCGTTTTCTGTATGGCGTTAAGCTTTCATTGACATGAATTTGTGCTTTATGACTTACAACCGCAGATTCCGGCTCGCAGACCACAGACGGGAGATCTTTAGTCCGCTTAGATTTTAAGTTCTTCCTCCTGCTGTAAATTTCGTCTCTTTTCTCTCTTCGAGTGAACTTGACAATTATTCGATCTTTCACTTTCTTCGTTGGCGGTAAACGATGAGTGATCGATATATCGTTTTCATTGAGGTTCACTCCCATAATTTCAGACATTTCCTTCACCAGCAACGCTGGGCTGTCATTAGGTACGACCGGAATACCATTTATTTCGACAACAACAACAGTTGTAGTCAAGAAAATGCTCCAGGTCCTGGATCAAGAGGAGAGGAAGCTTTTCTTCAAAGAGATAACACTTCTCAATGAGCTGCAACTTAGAAATGTCGTCGAATTTTGTTGTCAGCCTCCTGCCATGATGTTAGAGTATGTTTTCTTCGATGTTAAGCAATTTGGCCAAGACGTGTGTGTCAGTACCCTCGTCGACTTTTTGCTGAAAACTGATGAATTCCAATGCGAAGAATTCCATGGGCTTGTTAACCATGCAGCGATGGAGATTGTCGAGGGGCTTGTTTACCTTCATTCAAAAAAAATTGCTTATGAAGACCTAAAGCCTACCAACATATTGATAAGTAACCAGCATTATGCCGAATTGTCAGACGATGTGGAAATCACGCAACAGTATAATTCCCGACCAATTGCCTGTAAGCTCGCAGATTTTGGAGAGAGCCGGTCTTTGCTCATTCAAACACAGTCTTTTCTTGCTACCAAGACGACGAACGTCGACCGAGGAACAGTTATGTATATGGCGCCAGAGATTCTTGTTAACAAATTGTTGATATCTGGTGCGTCGATCGCTGACTTACACTTCGCAGACATTTGGGCCTTGGGTATGATCTTCTTTTGTACGATTAATCCTAGTCTGAACTATCACTTTCACTCGGAAATCCGATCTGCAGGATGTATTAAGTCTCCCGAGGATCTGAAGAAATTTATATGCTCTCTGTTAAGAAAGAAGAAGAATCCCTAGCACGATACAAATTATGAAATTCAACGGGCTACGGTGTGGTGTGGACTGGAGGAAGCTTACAGAGAATGTGTTAAGTTTGAACCCCATTGTCGACTGCCACTAGATGAAGCAGCCAAGATTATGACAAGAAGCAGTGACGGCATTTCCGGTACCGTTGACGTTGTGCACTTGAAAGTTAGCCAAGGTACAGCTGTAGAACAATTCGACCAACGAATTGCTGCTCGTTTCGAGGAAACTGCTGAACATGAAGACCTTGAATGTCCAGTGCAAGTAGAATCAGCCTTAAAAAACGACGGAACGAATGCTTGCGCATTCATCTCTGTGAAGATGGCAGATATATTGCTGGGTGAAAGCAGACCAGGAGGCGATTTTTTGGCTGAGATACCCAAAGTCGTTGAAAATACCATTTGGAATTTAGCGGCAGAAATAAATGCACAGAGAGAGCTTCACAACACGTACGACACTTTGGAAGCCTACGCAATTCTTAACAAACTGAATCTTGTAGGTTCCTACAAGTTTTCAGAAGAGCTGCCCTTTGCGGACCCGGTATTTTCCTTTCAAGGCAGGGAAAGGCTACACACAAAGCTGTGCATTTTGGGCACGACAAATTTATCGTGATTTTCACGAGTGATCTTTTCGTTTTAACCATTGGCTGTCATGATGGCCGCCCTTTCATAATCGATACTCACCCAGTCACTTGCGCACCTGGGAAAGGCAGTGGCCTCCTCATGATAGGAAAGCAGAACTCACCCAAAATATGGAAATGTCTCTGTACGTGGTTATGGCAGCGCTTAAATCATGGAGGCGTGAAGTCAGACACCTCTCAATCACTGCCAGTTGTGTCACCAAAGACCAAGTAGGTGCATGATTTGATAGGATACAATGCAACAAGAAAAGTGTATTTGACTTCAGTTGTTAAATCTCTCGAGCACTGATCTTTCTCGTGATCATTTGAACACAACTGCATGGTATATTTGTAGAGAAATCCTGCGTATATATGGATAAATGTACATGGGGACATGTAGATGAAGGCTGTTGAGAAGGGGAGGAGTTTAGCTGTTCAATAAGAACTTGGTTTAGCTCCGTTGAAGCCATTATTCAAAGTAATGTTCCCCGGGGGAGGTAACATTCACCCCCCTCTCACTTTCATTCACCCCCGTAACTATAGGGCTGAATCCTTCAGTTGTGTGGGCTTTAAACTAGCAGCATTGTTGTCAAACGTTAGCACCCTTAGAACCGAAACGATTTCTCTCATGCTAGTTTCTCTCATGCTCACCCTATTCTCTTAATTTTTTGTATTCACTAAGGTTAAAGATATCCGAAGGAGAGCCATCATCCCATAGTGAAGAAATCAACACTACGCGTCCCACAGAAGCCTCCGCAAACACTGCTACTGCATCTATCAAGTGCTCTCGGCACGAAAATATGCAACCGGTTTCGAATCCTCCCGCAGCAGGTGATGAGTGACGAACAAATGATGAGGATAATACGGGGATGAATCCTCCCGCTGCAGGCAGCAATCGTCCCAGAAACAATGAGGAACGGCTTCTAACGAGTCCCCCCACTGCTGACAGAAAGTCTCCCAAACAGGGTGCCCTTCCAAGTATGAATTCCAGCGATGGTCTTGAACTCTCCGCCACTAATACCAAGCATCCTGAAAAACGTTTGCATCCATCGACTGCTTCCTATACTCCCTGTCGTGATGAAAGCCATCGACCCGAAGTTATCATTTTAGGAGATGCTGGGGATTCCTCTGACACACCCTCGCGCGTTGCTGTTGATCTGGAACGTCCCGATTTCACTGCTGCGTTCCCATTGGAAAAGAAGAAGATTGCTGTTGACAGCACTGGCGCGTCTGCAAAAGACCCAGCTGGACACGTGCAGAAGGTACGAAATTCTTTATTGTTGTTCCGTGCTTATACACGTCGCTGCAGATTTGGAAACTGCGTGCATTTTACTTATGACTTATGTATTCTGAATACTCTACCCGTAAATCAATTTCTTAAAGGAGTTTCTACCTAAAGAAAGTTCTTTGCAGTTAGAAAGACATCCAAATCAAAAACACCGACATAAGCCTTGAAAAAATCAGGCTTCAATGGGAATCAAACCTATGAATTTGTTGCAGAAAGTTATAATACTGACTGTATGGACTGCCTGCCCGGAGATAGGAAATGATCGTTGTGGAGAGGAGGCCTTATTAGGTTAATTTTACTTATGCGTGTTCATTACTCTCTTGTAGGGAACAGGCCTTAGAAAGCGAGCAACTAACTTTGCTGAAAGTTGTCCCAGTGCTGCTAAACGTGCCAGAGAACATGTACGCAAAAACACAGGTTCGTCAAGTTTCTTAAAAACGGTCACCAGTTCTATTAGTAGGGCTCTTTGCTTTTGGACTTCTGTAAGTTATCTCTTGTTGGGTGGTTAGATTAGACTCAGTGCAATTACTTACTCTGTTATTCACATATTTCGCAGAGTCAATGGGCAGACCCGCACAAGTATCTAATAGCTCAGTACCTACAACCTCCCCCTCCCTGCTATATGGCGACGATAAAGATCTGCCTATTTTCTAAGCTGGTGAGAGGGAATGCTATACCATAAAGGAAGCAGTCAAGATACTACTTATGGAACACAAAAAAAAAATGTAGTAAGACCCCACTTCAAGTGAGAAGGAACCTGTCGTTCCTTGTTGACGTCAGTAAGCTGAGATGTTGGCAAGATGTCAAGAGCGACATGAATGGTCTTTATCACAACACCTTAAGAGTAGCTACATGGACAGTGGAAGTAGGTGCTAATAATTCTGTGGAGATTGTGGAGAAGAAGAAGGTTGACATAGCTAGTCACAGCATGAAAATCCAGATTTACGGAGACTTAAAGGTTACGTAAATCTGCGTAAAGTTACGTTACAAGCTTTACGTCAACTTTACGTGCTACGTAAGGGTATGTAAAGATAGCTTTACGCGAAAGTGGCGTAAAGCCAGTGTAAACCTAGAGTAAACCTTGTGTATAGTTTCTTAGTCAACTTTAAGGTTATTAACGCATGGCCGGGTACTTAAAGTTGTTTCTTCAGCCCAAATCAAGCATAAATTAGAAATTGATGCAGGAATTTTAGCATATTATTGTAAGTGCACAATGAGTAATACATCCCCAAAACAGTCTAAAACTATTTTGAGAGTTAAAAGTTTGCAACAATTTGCATTCCGAAAAATATCCATCACAAGTTACAGCGCTTTCAAGATCGTCTGCGCCAGAAGAATCAGAAGAGAATAGATTTGTGTTTTCGGCGGTAAAACCGGCAGGGCTAGCTCTACGCAATGCTGTCTCCATTTCCTGTTTGAATTCTTCAGCGTCGTCTTTTCTCGTCCAGCATTAATTGTGTACATCATAATAAAGCTGACGATGTTTCCAGAATGCGGTCCTAGACAGATATTCGTTGCAATGCCCGTACAAGAGTCTACTTTGTTCTCGCAAGCGATGCATTATGCTACTTAGTTTCTGTTTAAAAATAGTCAGACTTACTATCGGCTGGAGTAATCGGCCGGGAAAGATACTGGGTCCCAGTATCATGAGCCAGTCTTGTTTCTTTCATGCAAAAATAAGCCAATAGGAAAATGCGACTTTATTGACGGGAATGTTGCGGCTCTCTCTGTCGGTAAAGCTTTGTCGGTGTTGTTTATTTCATGTCATCGCGTCCTTTCGTGTGTCATTTCTAGCTATAAACTGGGGAGCTGTGAAGTTGGCGCAGCAGATTTCGCTTGATCATGGCTTTGAAATATGGAAGACCATTATGTTGTTCTTCTTCAAAGAATTATAGACGAAAATACACGCTTGCGAGAGGCAATAGAAGCGCGGGACATCGAACAGAAACGTGTACTGGAAGAACTGTCAGCAAAATTCGAGAGCAACAGTACCTGGACGCCGACAAGAACCACTGGCAGGAAAAGAAAGAGAACGATTGCCGTTTCCCCGCAATGCCGTGTAAGTGTTTCATAGTTTTCATTTTGTAATCCACATTAGTTATCGATCAAGGAAAACTGTCACAATTTTTGATGTGTTATTACGACATATCATCTATACACGTACACGTGGTTGTTTACGGGTTTTAGTTTATTGCTTTCAGTTTCATCAGATCTTTTGCTACCCTGGTTGGTCTTTTATAATCAAGTATTCCAGAAATTCTGTTATCTTACATGTAACCGTAATTTACCGTCGGATAGGCGAAGTTAAAAAAACTATTCTTACTCGTTTACACTGAAGTACCGATCTGAGATGACAGCGGCGAAGTGACGAGGCAAGCGTGTGCACTTCCGCGCGCGAGGGAATAGGAGCCCTAACATTTCCACAGAACTAGCGTCCAAATGGCGCCGATTTAAAATTTCCGGAATTGTTTTCGGAATGATTTCCACACAGGTCCCTACTTCATTATGCATGCTGTAGCCGTACGGTTTCGTTCTCAGAAAACAAGAAATGTTTGCAAGCGCACTTCCCAAGACATTAATTCAACTACAGCATGCATAATGAAGTAGGGACCTGTGCGGAAATCATTCCTTGTTTTCTTTTCGTAAGGAAAAGGCACAGACGGGACGGCAAAGGTTTTACTTGTATGACAGCCCTAAATAAATTATTCTGAAACATATTTTTTAACGGAAGAGTGGTCTTGGTAATAACAGTTAATTTTTAACTCGAAGTAGAGCATTTTGAAAAGTGAAACATACAGTTTGTCCTTGTCCCAGCAGTGCAAACGAACATCTCCCTGTTTATATATAAATATATATATATATATATATATATATATATCTATATATATATATATATATATATATATATATATATATAAATATATATATATATATATATATATAAATATAAAAACGTTAGATAAAGCAAGGACGGACAACTTCTGACGATAAAAAAGTTAAAAAGTTAAAAATTTAATAGAAAAAACGTTTCGGTCTTAGACCTTCGTCAGTTACTGACGAAGGTCTAAGACCGAAACGTTTTTTCTATTAAATTTTTAACTTTTTAACTTTTTTATCGTCAGAAGTTGTCCGTCCTTGCTTTATCTAACGTTTTTAAATTCATTTTTGTGGTGAGGCTTGGACTGTGAATCTTCATTGATCCTCCTGACGCAGTGGCATTCTTTGTTGGCTTGAGGCATTTTATAACCGTTTTTGTTATATATATAAATATATATATATATATATATATATATATATATATATATATATAAATATATATATATATATATGTATATATATATATATATATATATATGTATATATATAAATATATATATATATGTATATATATATACATAATCGTGAGAAGTTGTAGAAAACACTGCTGAATAGTGCTCAATACACATTTGTGTAGAGCGGTATATAGAATTGGGTTACTAAATGAAAACACACATGATTCCCTGCAACTCTGAGTTTCATGCTTACGCACTCATCAGGCAGATTTAATCTGCCTGATGAGTGCGTAAGCACAAAACTCAGAGTTGCAGGGAATCATGTGTGTTTTCATTTAGTAACCCAATTCTATATATATACATATATACATGTACACGTACATATTTTTATTAAATTTTTAAACTTTTTTTAGATTTTTTACTGTATATATATATAATTTTTTTTTTTCGCTCGAAGTTGTCCGTCCTCGTTTTCCACAATTGCCTATATATACATATATATATATATATATATATAATAATAATAATCAGCAATTAAATAATTACTGATTTTAATATTTTTATTTATAGCAAGACTTTAGAAAGATGTATAAAGTCCTGAAAGAAAATGAAACATTTAAGCCTGGCTTCATTTTGGATGAGAGGTAATCATAGTCTTTCTCTTTGTAACATGTGATCAGGCATTGTAACTATCAAACGGCTGTTGGTGTTAATTTCAGGACTCATATATCCAGTAGGTGTATAAAAATACACAATAATTTGGTTGTACACGTACAATGCATTTAAATAGAAATTTGTTTGGAAGAAGGGTGAGCTTGTGCTTGCATAAAACTGACAAGTTATTTCTATGACAAGTTTTGAGTGGGCTTACAGGGCATTTACTGAAACCGGGGCCATCCAGGCATTGAAAACCAATCAGATGGCAGGAATGAAACAATACTGATTCCAACATTTTCAAATCCAGCTAATCAAATGTCCTATTTAATTCAAATCCAGCCAATCGAATGTCCAGAACAAAATGATCACATCTCAACTTGTTCATTGTGATGCTTACATGACTATGGTGTTGCTTATCAATAAATTGTGAAGCTCAAACATTAAGTTGAAATCTATTGTTTCAGTTCTGCCATCTGATTTGTTTTCATTCTCTGGGTGGTCCTGGTTTCAGTAAACACATTGTAAAATGAGGAAGATTAACATTATCACTTTAGACACATTATTACACTATTAAAGAAGTTGAAGGGCCAGTAACTAGAATCAACCAATCCAATTGCTCCATTGCCAGTGCATTATTTTATATAAATTTTTAAATATCAGACTGAAAAGATACTGTCCCAAATGATCCTGTGCATGATTTTTATGCAGTAATACCTTACAAAAGTTGAAAAGAAAGCTGTATTAAATGAGAAGCCCTCTCATACTTTAGAAGGTTTGTAAGCAGCATCTATTGGGGTGAATTTTCAGTTGTGTAATAAATATGTTATTAACCTCGCTTGCTGGGGAGACATTATATTGGCCCTCAGTCTTTGTTGTACGGACCTCTGGCAGATAATATCCCAGTACATCCCTCACACTTGTTGATGAGATGTATTAGAGTGTATAATTATCTTCTTTTATTGAAATGTTTCCTTTCCCGCAGATTCACATCAGAGAAAAATCAAACTGTCACCAAGACAGTGATTGAGGCAGTGGTGGGTGATTACTGTGGAGCTGTCTTCACTGGAATTGCTTTCCTACGTTAGGGTGCAACCCCTACATTTTAACTGCCACAATCTGCTTAACTGGGGGGTAGTATTTTTTGCTGTAAATGCAGTAATCTTGTTTCTGGGTGAGAGACAGTTAACAATAATTGCTGCAAAATTGTGAATTAGATCTATGGGAAATGATAAGACAGGAAAAATCTTTCAATTCTGAACTTGTATTGTAATCCTGCCATATTTTTTATCTAAAAGCTAATGATATTTTCATTTTCTGTCCAGAAAATCCAGGAGACTTTCATCTTTGAAAGCCATGCCATGGTCTGTGGAAAAGAAGAAGGAAATCGAGAAGGCAGTTGGCAGCATGGATTATACTAGTTCAGATGAGTCTGACTGGTCAGAAGATGAGAATGGTGAATCAAGACATTGTGGCTTCCTTGTGAAAAAGTTGTGAAAAAGAACACTTGTAGAGGTCTCCTGAATATTGACTAAAATGATTAACACTGTTGTGCATAAACTTTTATCCTTTGTGTTTGTTCCAGTTAAGATTTAGAAGCCAGGCCATAGACAACAAAAAGTACATGAGATGATTTGCAGTGATTATTTAGATGAATATAAATTTATTTCTTTTCTTATAATTGGTTGCACCTTTGTAACCGTACTTGTGGGAGTAAAATCAAGCTATGTTGATTGATGATTATTTTATATTTTCATATTCCTGAGAACGTGACCAACTGATAACATTTTTGTTATGAGTATTCGGTAATTTTCAGTAACGGATGTATTGTGAATAAATGGAGTAATAAAACAGAGCTGACACCACTTTGTAACAAATTTATTAATGGATTTTGGGTGAGCTCGCTGCATTTTAAGACGAATAAGCCCACGAAATTTCTCCCCGATCTTCATAAAATATTTTGAGCTAACTCTTGATCAAGATTTTAGCTCCCTGCGCAACAATGGCAGGCTAAAGTCGGGTTTGGGAGCGTGATACTGGTGAACTTTGTAAGAAGAAAAAACAATTAATGCTCTGTAAAGTTGCGTAAATTAACCTTTACAGTGCCTTTAAACTGGATTTACGACACACTTACGCCAGATTTACGTCAAGCGTTAAGCTGTTCTTTTACGCAACTTTACGCCCTCCATTAAAGGTAGCGTAAAGCTCAACTTTACGTTTCGTAAAGTTAGCGTAAAGTCGCGTATATCCATACTTTACGTTACGTTTACGTGGTCTTTATGGCAACGTAAATTTGCTTTTTCATGCTGTGAGTGACAATGACTTCCATGTATATGTTCATTCAACAAAGAACAAAGCAGGTCTCTCTCGTTCAATTATTCACATTTTGGACTAGGATGAGAAGATTGTTCATTCCACCTGTTTGCTCCAATACTCATTAACAGATAGGGATTAAGAAGAGGTTAATTTTGATGTCCCTTCACATGGAAACAGCAAGAGCGGGAAAAGACCATTCTACCCAACCCAAAAGAGTACTATGGAAGCCATCGAGAGAGCTTGCTTTCTGTTCAGCGTCCATTGCTTTAAAGAATGTTTCAGATTCCGCAGGTGGTGTCTTGGGTGCGTGCGAACCTGAAGAGTTACCGAGGTCCAAAAAACAGCTTTACGATCTTAAGAACAGGATGAAACAAGTAGATGAAGTAGACAAGCTCTTACAATATGCGAAACACCTTGAAGAACCAATCGTATTTGAGCACCAGATCCTCCGGTACCTGTGGGTACTTTCCAAGCCCCATATGACTATGGACCTATCACGATTCTGTACTTCAGAGGTACTAAGTCATCCATTCAGTGTGGACCCCACCTTCAACTTTGGAAAATTCGAAGTGACGCCGTTTACCTACAAACACCTCTTTTTGAAATCCAAGCGAAATGGCACAGCCTTTTTGGGACCAACAGCAATCCACTACAGCAAGCAGAAGGGTGTTTTTTTTTTTTTTATTATTTTATTTTATTTCAATATTTTAACAGGAACATCTATTTAGCATAGCTAGTTTAAGTAGAGTCCTGTGTAACATAATATTACAAAATACAAAAAAAAATAGGAATTACATTACAGGTTACATATAAAGACAATTAAATTTGAAGTCGTATACAGCAAGATAGTCCACGCTGTAGCTTCAAATACACCGAGTCTAGCTGACAAAGGGAAGGGCTACATAACCGACGGAGAAGACGCTTTGCACTCCACTTTGAGGGAGGTTATGCACCTAGCGACTGGTTTAAGATGTTTCAGACATTTCTACCAGAACTGTCGTGACAAGCTTCACAAGCTTGGAATTCAGAAGAAAGAAGAACAAAAGCTTCTTCTTGAAGTAATCTTTGGAAAGGGTGAAGTTTCTGATGGCACCCTGGATGCGAAAGATAAATCTGATTTGAAGAACTGCCTGTCGGAGGCGAAAGGATTCCTGGAGACAGAAGAGATGAAGCTCACCGGACGGAGTGCCTCGGAGTTTTGGAACTACATCAGCGCTCACAAGAAAATGATGATGAAGTGCATGATAGCCACAGCCCAACAAAAGGCAAGTATGCCAATTGACGCAAATGGTACACCTTTGAAGAGCTACACTAACCAATCGGAAAGCATCAATAACAAATTAACGTGCCAGAAAGAAGCCATGGCCAAAAACGACAAAAGTAAAGTTCATTTGACAAAACTGTAGTTCACAAGACAAGTCTGGGAGGAAGTAGACAGGCACCAACAAGAGGAACTGCAGTTAGCCATATGTGGACTGAGTGAAGAGTACAAGCTGGCAGATCTCGCAGCTCACCTGGCTGTTTCCACGGAAAAATGGTTCAACATGAATCGAACTCAACGCACCGATTACGTCCTTAAATGTCTGTTGAAGACGCTTTGCAAGGAAAGAACATCCCAATCTCTAATTTACCTGACACTGAGCAGCCAGAGTTCAAAGAATTCTCTGAAGATGTAGCAGGCATGTGGCAGTCCCTGAAGAGCTGGACAGATGGCTTGGTTGGAACCATTGTCAAAGACGCAGAAGCATTGCTAAATTGCAAAGATGCTGTACAAACTATGCCATCGTTAACAGTTACTTCACGAAAGAAGTATCTCGTGGGGGCTAATAATTGCAAGAAAGGAATGTACGAATGTACCGTGCACAGCGACCATATTTCCTGCACTTGTTCATGTTACAAGTACAACAACTTGTGCAAGCACAGTCTCTGCGTTGCCGAGAAGGCAGGGATACTGAGGGAACATTTAGATTTTCTGCGCAAATCATCTAGGTGTAGAGTTCCCAATTCATATACTGCTTGTAATCTTGGGGGCGGTCGATGGCGGTCGATGGCGGTCGATGTCGGAAAAGCGAATAGTTATCATCTGTTCACGTTTAGCGCCTGGCCGAGTAAAAGGCTCATGAAATTCAGTCTCCAAGTTGGTCATTGTCCTAACTGGAAACATTTAAACTCCTTTTGATTTTAGTAAGACCGCTAATGAGGCCCTGTTAGTGAGGTTCTTTATGTCGCGCGTCTGAGTTTCAAACCTTTTCCTGTCGCAGTTTCGGAAGGTCGAAGGTCGCTGTCGTAATTTCCCGTGAGCGGCTCGTCGTTCGTCGCCATTTCAGGCCCTTTATGTTGCCGTTTCAAGGCCACGTCGCTTGTCGAAATATACCCCTAACAGGGCCTCGCTAATCGTCCTCTTAAGCTACAAAATCATTACAAACTCTGGCAACGGTACGATACACTTTCAGCGTGAACTTTCATCAACAGACTTCCGTGACTTCGGTCACGACAATTGTCGTCTTCATATCGGTGCCCCCGAGTTCTATCCGACTAATTACGAAGTGTGTCTACACTGGAGTGAGTGAGTGAGTGAGTGAGTGAATGAGTGACAATTTGCATATCGGAGTCCCCACAAAAACTCGCAAATACGCTTTGCGTATCCACGAGTTAAAAATAAGGTACCTTCAACCTCATATGACGTTGCTATGGCAACGTATTTTGACGTCATAGCAACTACAATTTGTTCATTGGTAAAACCTTTACAAAGTTGTACTAAAAGTTTAACCTCAACGTTATTGGTGTAGCTGCAATAGAATGGCAAAGACGGGACTATCTAAACCCCTTCGAGCCACCTTAACTAGAGACCCGACAGTAATATATCATTATTATATAATCTAAATTGTGTTGGGAAATTTATAAAATAATTTTAAAAATACGATTAATTTAAACATTGTATCTGTTCCAGTTTCGTTTTGTGCTCATAATGGCAGTGAGCAACACTCAACTGTGATTACCATCATTCAAAACTTTCCTATGGAAACATTTGGTTTTAAATAGAGACCCGACAGTAATTTGTCATTATTATAATATTATTGTCTAAATTGTGTTGGGAAATTTATATAATAATGTTAAGAATACGATTAATTTAAACATTGTATCTGTTCCAGTTTCGTTTTGTGCTCATAATGGCAGTGAGCAACACTCTTGAAACTCTGATTAACATAATTCAAAACTTTCCTATGGGAAAATTTGGTTTTAAATAGAGACCCGACAGTAACTTGTCATTATTATATACCTAGTCTAAATTGTGTTGGGAAATTTATATAATAATGCTACGAATACGATTAATTTAAACATTGTATCTGTTCCAGTTTCGTTTTGTGCTCATAATGGCAGTGAGCAACACTCTTGAAACTCTGATTAACAAAAAAAAGGTTTGTTAATGTGGTCTTGCATTCTGTAGAACAGAGGAACTGGTTCATTTCTTTCTCTATCTTATTTTGAAAATTGTGCTTTTTTTAAATTTCTTGCATAGAACCATCAGTTAGTGCGGAATCAGCCAGTGGAGTTAAAATGATGGTGTGTATTTTCTGGATTCAAATTTTCATTATTAACATGTGGATGTTATCATGTAAGGTGGCAGAAATCAGTGTTATGACCGGTACAGAATGATTATTCTTAACCCTTGAACTCCTTCAAGCTTCCATATAGTCGCCTGTAAATTAATTTTAAATGCGTAGAATGTGACTTTCCTGAAATGACTTTTTGTTGAGTTTAATCAGTGAGGCCCTGGGTCTCATTTTATCCCCAGGACTTTTTGGACGAGACCTCATGGTCGCACTTGAACAGATGCATATGTAGTTAGCTGTTTACAGTCTCTTTACGTTTCATTTATATACCTTTCTCTGGTTCGCCTTACAGGGATTTCAAACGCAAGTTTTGCTTTCAGCCCCCTGTTTATGCTGTATTTTCGTTTCTACGTGTTTTCTTTCAGTTAGCCATCATTATTTGTAATTATTTATTTGTCATAGTTTTCACCATTAAACACGGAAAGACTATTAGCTACGTGTGTTGGTTGAACGCTGCGCTAGAACGCAACAGTGAAAAGTTGCAAGGAAACGTTCATCCCATTAGAAGCAAGGTGTGTTTGGAGTCCAGCAGGAGGTAGGCAACCTTGAATTAGCATCAGTTTTCATGAAGTGAGTTCATACACAGCTGGTACATGGTTCATGGCCGAATCATCGAGTGTGAAGTTGAGCCCACCATTCAACTTGCCAGCGAACTCAACCTCGCCAGAAACTACACCTCCCAAGTTAAGACTCGACGAAAAACGTCAAAGGAACCTCTCAAGAAAAGCTCTCCAGAATGCAATACAGAAAACAACTGCTGAGCTTTCGAGACAAGCAAAGGCCCTCCGAACGGCTGCCGACAGTGTTTACGCTTCCTTACGCAAGAAATCGTCGGTAGATGAGAAAAAACTTAAATCACCCACAAGGAAACATAGAGAGATACTTAACGAACTGGAAGGTCTCTACGCCCAAGTGGGGAGACATGCTGGAGGATGCCGAGATCATTCAACAATCTGGTAGAGTCAACTTAGAATACGCTCATGCGGCTCTAAACAAAGCAAGGGATTCATGGTTCAACCAACCAGAAGTAGAAGATCATTCCTCGCGATCTTCTCGGCGTTCGTCCCACACCTTATTGTCACTAGCGCCGTCTAGCTCTGTACGAATAAAGGCGTTAGCCGAGGCCGCCGTCGCCAGGAAACAAGCAGAATATGACCGTCTCATGGCGGAGAAAGAGCACAAAAGAAGACAGCACGAGGCACAAGAGAACCGGCTCCGAGAGCAATGCTGTGCCCAGCATGAACGAGACATGGCAATACTCGCCGCAAACAAGTTAACAGCAATCGCCGATGCCAAACTCGCCGCCATTGAAAGGTCTATTGAAGAAGACGAAGACAGATCTTGCGATCTCACTCAACGAGGGGCGTTTGAGACAGCGACACACCGAACTCAACAATGGGTCAACGACCAGGAGATCGCGAAGCGAGTTCAGGAAAACACCCCTACCGGAGAGGTACGAGACGAGGTACCGCCAATGCCAACGAACCTTCCAAACGCAAAGAAAGCTCTTGAGGGAGATACTTCATCACCAATTAAAACCCCTGTAACGTTGAATGAGATACCTCAGGAACCACGCCCCTACAACTTAAACATATCGTGTCAACAAAGTCCCAATACCCTGGGAGACATGAAGTATATAGAGGAGATTATAATCACCAACAAAAAACTGACATCCAGTTTAGTGAGACAGAGCTTACCGAAGTGCCATCCTGACACCTTTCGAGGTGACGCTACATTATTTCACCCTTGGAAGAGTGCTTTCAAGGCAATGATACAGGATGCAAACATTCCGCCAGATCAAGAAGTGAACTATCTTAGGCAGTACACAGGTGGAGAAGCCTAGAAGTTGGTGGATAGTTACCGCAAGAGACATAACAGGCACCCCTCTGCCATCCTACAAGAACTCTGGTCGGAGCTTGAGAAACGGTTTGGGAACACAGCAGTTATTACTGACTCCCTCCTAAAGAAGCTGAACGGGGCATCCAAGTTAACAAGCCAGAGAGAGAGAAACTTCAAGCCTTTGCCGACGTGTGCGCTGATGTGGATAGTCAGCTACAGTTTCTCCCTGGTCTTGCTTGTTTGAATTACCCTAATGTCATCAAGCCTATAGTGGAGAGGTTACCTTATTTCTTGCAGTCTAAGTGGGAAAAACAGGTAGCGGAATATGCAGAAAGGAACCATGATGCTTACCCAACAAACACAAAGAAAGTCACTTAGTACACCATGAAAATATTTCAAGGTAACAAATTTTCTGACATTCCGCCTTTGTTTATAAACGCGGAAAACATTAAATGTTACAATAACATGAAATCAATTAGACACAAATCACTTACCTTGCAGAATGGCTTTCAACTTCTGTGGGAAATAAATTTGTTTCACCGATTGAGGAAATGTCAAAAGAACAGCTCAATGCGTGTTTGAAATGTTTCTATACAACTGCAAGAAAACAAGACGGGCAGTTTTACAAAGCATCTTCTCTTAAATCAATCTGTGGAGCGATTGACCGCTACCTTCGCGCTCTGCCGAGATGTAAACAATTCTCCATCATCGCCGACGCAGCTTTCACTGACGCAAATAAAGTCTTAGACGCTTTTGTC
Source organism: Ricordea florida (assembly GCA_949710005.1). Taxonomy (NCBI): domain Eukaryota; kingdom Metazoa; phylum Cnidaria; class Anthozoa; order Corallimorpharia; family Ricordeidae; genus Ricordea; species Ricordea florida. The sequence continues at coordinate 18,593,483 of OX453272.1, forward strand.
AAGGACCTCAGGAAGTCTGGAAAACTAGGTGGAGTTATCCACAAGAAGCCCATCACCAAAGAACAAATTGATAGGCTCTTTCAATGCGGTGAACTCGGTCCCTCAGACACAAAGGTCTCGCACAGCTTCAAAGAACTGCTTGGTTCTACTTTGGTCTCTTCTTCGGAAGACGTGGCAGAGAGAACCAACAACAAATGAAGCCAGAAATGATATTCTGAGAAATACCACTCAAGGAGAAGAATACCTCGAGCTAAACAGACAGTTTCCTGGTGCTGTGGCAGCGACGAAGAACCATCAAGGAGGTCTGAATGATGTTGAGGATGAGTCAGATGCCAAAGTTTTTTCCGTTCTAGAGTCGCCAAGATGTCCAGTGAAGACAATAAAGAATTACCTGTCACACTTGAATCCTAACCTGGACGCCCTTTTCCAGCTGCCAAAAGAAGTCAGAAATTTTAATCCTGAGCTAGAGCAAATTTTGTTCTGCAACATGCCGCTCGGAGTAAACAACCTTGACTCCATGTTGAAATCCATGAGTTCTGGAGCTGGCATCAAGCCGCACCTGACAAACCATTGTCTGAGGGCAAAAACAGTGACTGTTCTTTCAGACAGTAACTGCGAGACAAGGCACATAAAATCAGTGACATGTAACAAGTCCGACAAATCGATTGAGAGCTACAATGAAAGACCATCACTCCAGCAACAGCGCAAGATGTCACAATTGCTCAGTGCTCAGTGCATCGTCCTTTCCAACCTGTTCAGCTGACAAGGAGAATATGACAGCTAAGCAACACCTGCAAGTACAAGCCAAGGAATCATCCAGCACTGCAGTTCAAGCATCTCCGGCCGCTGTTCTCGTTCAACACAACCAGTTGGAGGTTTCCAACATGCCGGCATCCTTTACTCATGGTGGCCAAGATCATCGCTTTCCTCCACAATTTCACTTTTATAACTGCACCAGTGTTCAAATTCACAATAATTTTGGCCCTAGCACTTAAGGCCTGTTTTAAAACAGCTCAAGAGTTATTTCCGTTGAGAATCAGCTTTGCTTGAGCTTTTTGAAAATCGATCCAGGCTGTATCTCGTTACTTGACAGATTGACAATGATTGAACTTTGGAGCAGAAGTTCCTTCTATCCACTTCCGGTCTTTTTAGCGGAATAAAGAATGCCTTTTTTTCGCAATGTTTGTACAGTATAATATTTTTTGGGCGTTTTTAATAAAACAATTATTCCACTCGCGCTTGTTGGATATGAGATAGTTATAGCCAACTCGGCGCTACGCGCCTCGTTGCCTATCTACCATCTCATATCCAACGCATGTTCGTGGAATAAATGTTAAATATATATATATAGATAGATGGATAGATAGATAGATATATATAGATATATATCTGTATGTATTCTCTGATTGAAAGGTTTCAATAATATTGCATAGAGACAACAAGTTTCATAGCCTTTTCACAATGGGTCAGTTTTACCTTAGAGTTCAATTACCCTCCTGATAATATTGCTTTGTAGAACCCTTGCCCTTTTCCCACAAATGAAATGTTAATTCAAGCCTTGATTTGCAAAGTTAGACATAACATATTAACCTTGTTACTTTCTGCTGTTTACTTCAATTTTATGATGTCAAATATCAATATTTAATTACAACCACAACATACAGTTAACCTTTTACATTGGAAAAACTTTATAAAGAAAATAAATTTTGTAATGCCCAAATGTTTATGATCTTTCTCATATATTCATTGCAAGTGTGCTGTATGTAGTAACAAGTGTTTCAAGTTTCCAAAACGCCCTATGCTTTCAATAATGATTTTCCACACAAACTTTATAGACAAATGACTGCACTAGATTCTAAGCCTTAAAGTAGAAATGGTATTGTTTGGAGCTGTTAGGATTACTACCACCTCTGATGGAAAGCCTATTAAGAAGATTTTTGTATTGATTGTAGTAGTAGAGTAACAATACCTTTACCAAGATTAGGGCATGCATCCCACCCCATAAAAATATGTTATGTTTAACGTAAAAAATATAAAATAACAATAACAATATCAATACAAGTAATAATAATAGTTATGATAATAATATAATGATAGTGCTTCTCATTACTTAATGTCATTGGTTACAAGTTGAATACCTCTGGCTGCGATGACTTTTTAGATGAAATACCATCCTTACATTAAATCTTTCTTCTGCAGTTTTTATAATAGAAATTTTCATATATTCAAAATAATATACTATTCTCTGATTGGGTATTGATATTTTGCCTGTTTCTATAACATCACAATTAAACTTTCATGTGGTATATACTTTTGACTGATTGATGTTGATTTCACATTATTTTGTTACAGGATCAAGTATGTAGTGCAGCAATCTTTTTCAACATATTAAGTTTTCAATAACTCTTTCTTACAAGTAAGTTGTCTTAGCACAGCCACATACTATACAGTCGGCACTCGCTATTACCAAACCTTTATTCAACGTTTTTGTAGAATTCAATTGTTTTACCCCCAATTTTTTTTTATGTAAAGACATTGTATCTCACACTTCTGTTGATATGGCATCTTTTTTGAGGGAAGAGGAATTTTTCTATCTACAACTGGGGGTACCATTGCAACTGAAGAGAGTACACAAATCGAAACATGCACTATTCATAATGCTCTCAATCGTGGTTACCTAGGAATGAAATAATGACTGCAGTAGACAAAATATCTAATCAGAAGATTCTTCTTACAATGAATCTCGTGCAATTATAACAAAACAAGAGGCTTCAAAAGCCTTCACTGGGTTGCCTTTGTGAACCCTTAGTACGCAAACGGCTCAACTTTTTGAAACTGTTTTGTCAATCCATTTAAGTTTGCAGTGTCAGTTGTGTTCAGTAAGAGAAGTGTACAAGGAGTTAATCAAAGGCTCCTATGAACAAAGTCATGAATGCATTCGGTGACACATGAGGAGAATTTTAGATTTCAGAACTCATTCAAATAATTTAATCAAGAAAGGCCTGTAGGGCTCTGCCATCTCGTGTTCCATTGACCAATTTACAAAATAGGCAGCCAAGGCCTGGATACAGCTTCACATTCTATATAGACAAGGGTATCTTTGAAAAAAAGAAAAGAAAATCGATTCAGTTTAAAAAAAAAGGACAAAGTCAAGAATACCCTCTCTGGGGATTGAACTCGGGCCTTCTGCTCCACAGTCCAGAATGTTATCCATTAGACCATCCAGAATTACCTGGTTACTAAGGGTAAATATAGCAGCCCCACTTTAATACTGGATTGCCATGGCAACCCAGTAAAAAACGTAAACAAGAAATAATTGGAGCATTCAACTCATCCTCGGTGTAAGAACATAATATTAGTGTGTTTAAAAGTGACGTACAACAAAGACAAAGCAGTAAAGACTAAGAGAACAAAACTAAAAAAAACACAGGTTTTTACACTGTGGTAAACACAAGCATTCATATCAACTCTTCAAGATTTCACCTGCAAAAGATTTACAATCATTTTAAATTTGTGTTAAGTTAATATTATTGTGATACTTCATCGACTCTGTATTCCCTGTCAAGATAATAAATAATTTTACTTCTATTCCCTCTGGTGCAATCTCAGTGGTAGTGAAAGAGCTAAATGAAGATATATTTTTAAGCACTGTGTTGATCGGTATACTGATCATGTAATTTGCACCAGGTGTCACTAACTGTGAACCAAACACAGCATAACAAATAAAATAATGGGGATTACGCTCATATAAAAAAACAAAATATAAAAGCATTGTGACTTCTTCAATAACTAGCTTAGCAAGGTTTTGGCGGGAGTTGTATTTCTAGTAAATAATTTTACTTCTATTCCCTCTGATCTCAGAAAATATTCTGCAAAGTAAAGTAGTGAAGGGGGTGGAAAATGGCGGCAAACAGACAATGGAGGGACGATTTGGACGGATTTGAGCAGGAAGACTCGGATTTGAGACTCAAAACATCCACTGGAGAGGAACTTAAAATAATTGGTCAGGCAATGGTAAAGGTCAATTATGAAAACCAAGAGCATGAACTTCCTATTCAAGTCATTCAAGGGAGCGGACCAGCATTGATCGGCATAAAGAAGCTTAGAATCATCTGATTGATCTGGGAGACAATTAAGAGAGTACTGGACGATTTAGATGATGTCCTAACATAACACAGAGTTGTATTTAAAGACGAGTTAGGTATGATGTGCGAATTAAGGCCCAATTGCACATTAAACCAGGGTCAACCCCTAAACTTTACAAACCACATTCAGTACTGCATGCTCTCAAATGTGCAATCGAAAATGAATTAGATCGCCAAGTAGGGATGGGCGCATTAATCTGAGTGAGTAGCAACCACTGTAGCTGTCATGAAACTGGATAATGGTATTAGGCTATGTGTAGATGTTTCTAGAGCCTATCAGCAAACACTGCTCGAGGAGAACTCTAGGGAGTTTGTCACTATTAACACACATTAAGGGTTATATTGGCCCAGGAGATTGCCCTTTGGCGTCGGCTCAGTGAACGCCATATTTCAATCAAAAATAGAGCAAGTTCTACAGGGAATACCCATGGTGGTTTCTAGGGTTGATGACATTTTTGTTTCTGGTAAAGTGTAAATTCATGCAGCTCTCACTGGAGTATCTTGGATACCGAGTAGACGCGGATGGCTTGCACAAGATCGACAAAAAGGTCCAGGCAATTAGAAGTGTGCCAGCACCTGAAAATAAGCAGCAACTTAGATCATTTTTAGGTATGGTTAATTACTGTGCAAAATTTTCAACTATTACTCATCCGCTAAACGAGCTTCTGTATAATGACGCAAAATGGGTCAAAACGAGTTAAAGGATAAGCTGTCAAGTGCATATGTTTCGATGCATTGATGCCGAGTTACCCCTTAAACTAGATACAGATGATTCGAACTATGGAGTCGGTGCGGTTATTTCACACATCATACCAGATGGCGCAGAGCGACCGATTGCTTATGTCGTAGCACTAAAATTAAAGAAGTATTTTTTATAGGGACTGATAACTCTAATGAGGGCCCTTAAGGCGGAAGAAGACCATCCTCATTATCTCCAGCCTGCAAGCTTCAAGAGCTACACTAGAGACTAAGGAGAATTATTCTTGGAAATTTTCCATGAAGATGATCTCACTCCCTACATTCATGGTACATAGACTATTTCTCAATAACAAGCTTCTCTTGTCATGTCCCTTTCGTGACAACTGACTATAGTTTTGTTTCATGTCTAATGCTATGATATATTTATACAGCATTTGTATACCATGTGCCACAGTTCCTGGAGATCTTACCAAGTTTAACTGCCAGCCAGTTGAGAACAAGAATCATTGGCAATCTCAGACATTCCACAGAGGATCACAGAAAGGAGGGAAACAGTCCATGTATACCTCACAAGTACGGAAAGGTTTTTAAGACTAGAGTGCAACAAAAAGGAGTTTGGATGCCCAGTCAAACCTGCATTACAGACACTTTTCACCCCAAACCAGAAGCAAACAGATACTTTTGCTGGTGTTCAAATAACCCACAGTAATTTTGTGTTGAAGGCAAAGCTGAATAAATAAAATAAATTTTGCTTGTTTTTAGGTCATGGAGCAAGAAAACACGACCCTCTTTGCAAGACGCCACAAACTAAAACGTAAAAGGAGAACTTACGAGACAAAGGCAACTGCACCCACTCCTGAAATGAAAGCTCATCAGAAGAAGAGGATGAAGAAGGCACAATTGGCACCACTGCTATTTATGACCATAATGAGGAAGAAGGCTGAAGTTAGGGATAAACAATGTAAGAAAACAGGTACATGTCATATTCTAAGCAATACAGAAATCACAGTGGTTCTAAAAAGAAAACTTGTATCTAAGACTTCAATGAGTTTATAAAACTTTGATTGATACTCTTGAATTTTGTAATCCAAACTGCTTCATTCAAACAGTTGTATCCAAACAAAATAATATATTAACTTTGTCAGAAAAAAAGGTTTAATAATACTAGATAAATATAAGGTAACTTCTTAAGGCATGGACGAGAGACCAGTCAAGGTTATGTTGGTCAAGTGTCTGCCATTATCAGTTACACAAAGAATATAAGTTAACTTGAAAACTAGAGGTTGTGTGGTGTAGTCAAGAGGGCAGTGATGGTATTCTTACAACAGACACTAGTGACAAAAGAATGGGAGAGTTGTTGTATGAACAAAACAACAACAAAATCCACTGTCATATAACTGATATCCAAAACTGACATAATTTCTCGGCAGTATAGATGCATAGACAGTGTAGGCAAATGCTCAAGATATGGTATACTCTTTGCTGAGCTTTTAAAATTTATGTTAAAATTTTTGATTTGGTACAAGGCCTAGACTAATTTATTTCCTTAAAGCTCAGGGAGGATGTTGAAAATCTAAAGGAAAGTGCGATTATGGAAAGTGAAACTGTTTATAAAATTAAGACTCTGTTTAACCAATGTTAATATGAACCTCAATTCATGATCACATCATAAGCTTATTTGAGCATATGTCTATAAGCTGTGGCGAAAATTAAGCTTTGCGCTTACTCAAACCTTCCAGTGACCAAACTGGCAGTTAATTTGCCAACACAGACTGAGCTTCTCCTTGGGTTTCAAATCAATGGTGAAAATGTGCTGCACAATTGTGGCTGCCATTTTGGTTAGTCATGTGCCGGCAAAAGTTCCCAGTGATCTGTTTGGATCAAATTTGTGACAGAAGACTGCGTGACTTACTTAGTCATGTTTATGTACTCTAGTGTGCTTCCTTTGTAACAGAAAGGTATTCTCTTTAGCAACCCATCTGAAGATATTTCCTGGAAGGAAAACATAAAAACGTCGGGTTGCTACATGTCCTTATTGTGGGCAACCATATTGGACAATAGATGAGTATTTTTGGCATTTGAAGAGGCGACATCCAGTGAGACCGTCATGTAAAAGTTTCTGAAACGTTCACTGTCTATGATGAATTTGCAGATATTCTGAAGACAACCCTGACAGTTAACTAGATGTGTGGCTTTAACTTGATAAAATAGATGAGAGCTTATTCCACTCTCAGTAGAAAAAAACCTTCAGAAAAGATGAACCATAAACTACCTTCTGCACCACATTCTTGCAAGCAACAGGACCTCCGCACCACCTTCAGAACCTAAACACCTTGAATGATCATAAAACAGTATCTTGCTCTCTAATAGAGCAATCTCAACAGTCTTACCAGGCTGAAATCAACAAGTAGTGGAGGTTTTGAAAGTGTTTCGCTCCTGTGACTGAAGGGCTACTTTACATTGAAGATTTCACTACTAACTGATGATTTTCGCGTACATGACCATACATGGAATCTATTTGCACTTGTAGTAGTATAGTCAACTGAAAAATTAAATTAAAGAAGGTTATTACACATGTCGACTTCGGTTGAAGCGACAGGCAAATATAATACTTACAATTTGTGTTCCTTATACAGCTAGTAAGCTTCGATTTGCGATCGGTGGTGACACTTTTGAAATGTACCTTGCGTAACGAATTTCTGGCTTTTTAAATGATTAGTCACCTGACCAATTTTTGCCGCGTTACGCTAAGATAATTAAATATTCACAAAACTCGACAAATTGCTTGAAAAATGCAAATTATGTTTGAATTTTGAATTTCAATGAATTGCGGTTTGTTATTATGTTTTCAATTAGTCTTTCCCAACAACTATTCTTTTAAAGACTTTATGTAGTGGTCTCAGAGGTTTTCCGCGCTACACATGCACATGCTTGAAAAATGCAAATTAGAAAGTGTTTAATGACCATCCAAATGGCATTATATTGTCAAGCTTGTAAATGGGAATGTTCCCGTTAACTTGATGGCGATTTGGTGCGGAAGGTGGTCTACTCAACAACTCTCTAAAAGTTTTGGCATCCATCGGTATGAAAACACAGATGTGTCTTACAATGCTTGTTTCAGGTGGCTTCTTCATGTTCAGTTTCCCAGCGATTAACACCGATAAAGTTTGCAGCAAGCCTGGGGTTCCTATGGAAAAAACAACGCAGAAAAATTCATTAATGTTAAACTAAACTAAGGACAGTCAAGCAGGAGCAACTGATTTCAAACAGCAATGTCAAAATTCTTTATCTATTATTCCGATTGCTAAAGACTTGTATAAGATGTTCATTCGTGTCTTCTTCATCAGTGTTCTCGCACAAGCACGCCTCAAGGCGTACACCCATTATCCAGTTGACACCAGAATTGTCGCCATAGTTAAGATGACTGCTGTTACGATATTTCAAGGACATGCAGAATGATTTTGATCAACAACTGGGGCAATGATTTTTTATTTTTCCTTTTAGATCAAAAAGAACAAATTGAGCAGTTCACTAATTTGGCTAGCAAATATGTGCAAGAATGGATAGAGGGAGGCCATGACGTCGAAGAAAATATGCCAACGTTAATCGATATGTCACTCCCGGAATTGAAAAAGGCAAGCCACTCCACAAAAAGGGTGCCTCCTAGCGTGCAACTGGGATTACCCAGTGTGCAGATCCCAGCAAATGTCCCACTTCCTTCTCCAACGCCCACAACCAGTTCAACGGTTATTCCCACTATCCAGCAGCAGAATGGGGGATATCAAACAAAGCCCTCCGCTGCTTTCCCATGCAGTGTTCTCGCACAAGCACCGCCTCAAGGTGTACACCCATTATCCAGTGTACAAACCCAGGCAAATGCCGTCGAAATTTGTGATCGTGGCAGTGCGAGTGCTCATTTAAGGTATGTGAATAAATCATATAGATGCAGACAACCGCTTTGTAATCTTTGTAGAAATGCACGAACAGTTTGTAAAAAGTGGACTTTGTACGTGACGTGAATTCTCTACTGACCTTTACTTCATTTAAAATGATGCGTGGCCTGGTTTCGTTCTTTTATGTAATATTTACAGTAGAAAGATTCTGGTAGCAATGTTTTTTAATTTGCTAAGCCACATCAAAAATCCAGCTGATGTTTTGTGGCGATTTTCATACAAGCATTTATGAATTATTTAATTCTAAATCTAGCCTGCTTACCGTGGAAATGAACATGTGCACGCAATCTTGAGTTTGCCGGTGTCGAGTTACTTTTGAGCGAAATCTCGAACCAAATTAATGGTTGCATGTCCAAATGTGGCCTAATTTTGGTCGAACATGATAACAGACATATGCAGCGTGTAGATAGCGGTCAGCCAAAATGATAGCGTCATTTGGGCCCAATTTTGGCCCAGGTTTGCTTCACTGGATTAAGGTTAGCATTTGCGTTCTATTTTGGTTTATTTTGTGGCTCAAACATTTACATTTCAGTGAGGCTCGTTTTGGTTCACCTTTGGTTCGATAATAGCTTCGATTCTTGTTCTGGTTTCTATTTTACACAATCTGTAGTAAAAACCAATACCGTTTACGTTTTCAAAAGTCTTTGATTTTTTATACATATGGCTGTATAATAATCCATTTATATTTTCATCATCCAATTGGAAAGATAGATGTTTTTTCTCACCATCATCAATCACAAATACTTTTGAATAAGCTCTATTGCCTGATTTAACTGGAGGTTCTATAACAATAGAATCCCAATCAAAATCAGTGTCGTCAATTGGCACAAAACGAGTTTCCAATGATGAAGTAGAATAAGATGAACTTGAAGATTGTGACATGTTGTTTGCTTTCTGTTGCGTATACACATTCCTGGCACAGACAACTTAATTTTTAAATTTTTTGTATTACTAATTTTTTCTTCTTCAGTTTAGCGAACAGTATCAACTCCAACTTGATCTGTATTAATTGAATCATCAAGTGTAGTAGGCTCTCTTAGTTTGAAGTGCTTGATGGTGGTAATAGCTATTATTATTAATGTAGCAGCTATTCCACCCTTTACTACTATTGAACCAGAAACTTCTCATAGCCATTGTTTAACCAATTGATTATTCTTCCAATCATTTACTAGAGCTTCTGGTTCATCTATTTCACCATAACTACCAAGACACCAATTAACTAATTTAGCTAATAGATGTAAAGGAGGATCTATTAGTCCATCAGCTAGATTCTTACCAGATACCATCTTATATCTCTTGTAGTATTTTTCAACATCCTTTTCTGATAATTTATGTATATCAGACAGAGTCATTTGCATACCAATATACTCTTTGGTAGAGCCTAGACATGCTAGTATTGAAAGTTCTTCTCTTTTAGATTTCAAATCATCATCACTAGTGTTTATTGCTTGATCATTTACAACAGTTTCACCATTCATGATATCTTCGGGAGTTGTCATGATTATGCCGTAAGAGCCGGTATCTCTAAATAATTTTGGAATGGATGCCTAAGGGAGAAGCAGAGCCTGGCATACTTTTCATTCATAACATGCTTCTTGTATTTTTTGCAAGTTTCAACATCTAGGTCTCCGCCATATTCCTCGAAAAGCATCTTCATCGCCGTTTGTGATGGATTATGGAATGAAACCACACAAGCTACATTTTCACGAAATGGTTTGGCTATAGATGTAAGCTGCTGAGTGAGAACCCACACTGATATCCCTATATGCCTTCCAGAGAACGCTAAATCGATGAATTTGTTGGATCTATTCTTCAGATCCTTTGAAACGGCACAATCATCCAATATTATAAGTGCATTCATATCTGAGAAGAACGATGAGCAATCCATCAACAAATTGTTGATTTCGTCATGATCACTCGCGTCTGGTGAAAGTACAAAAAATCGTTTATCCCCCTTTGCAAAGCCTCTATAAGTCTTGTTATGGGCATATGTTGGACAAATCAACACAATATAATCGAATACTTGCCTATAGTGGCCTCGAAGCTGTTCCACTATGTATTGGGTCTTTCCACAATTCGTGGGACCAGTGATGATGCAATTGAATGGAATCATATCTTTGAGTTCATTCATCATTACTCAATACATTAACTCCTTTAGATTAATGTTTCTTCTCATGACAATGTGAGAAGAAAACATATGATGGCCTAATATACTATCTCGTCTAGATTACCATTCATAATACCCATACTTGCATCCACGACCACGAACATGTAGCATGTAATAACTCTAGTTCCTACCTTTTCTCTCTTAATTTCTAAAGTCACACCATCACGAGTAGCAATAATATACAAACCATTTCCATGGATATCATTATCTGGATAAGTCCTCAAATCAATCCACAAAGCGAATTTATCTGTATAGAAGTCAGATTCCTTAATTGAATCACTAAGACCAACTCGCTTAATTATGGATTGCCACTAATCAGTCGCCATCATACCTTTCAAATAAACTTTGTTGGGCACCCCATCTATATCAATCTTGACTGATGTGATCCTTGGATTTACAAAAATCTCAGAATCCCTAAGACCTTCTGCATGAGGGGCAGTGAAAAGACATAGTATACCAGTCATAGATCTTCTTGGCACATTAATATGCTGATTTATCACAGCGTCATTAGCCTCAGAGATTGTAAAAGTTTTGTGAAGAAGTACTTTTTCATACGTGAACCCTTTCCCAGATGTCTAGGACGCAACAGCCTTTCTTGCTAAATAATCATTTGATATGCACTGGTATTCCATTTCCATGTTTATTAATTTATAACTAGGCGGTGTTTCACTGTTTGAATAGACTACAACATCAGAAATTTTAGCCAAAGTCAATTCAAATCTAAGTGGATGTGGTAATCCTCTTGGATAAAATATTCCATGATCTTTGAGGATTGTGTGATCTAATGGAATAGCATATCTAGTGTTATGAATCGTGGCTAAAGTATTATGCCTTGCTTTTGATGTATCTTTATTACCTGCATTGGTTCTAATTTTCCTTATATTAACATCTGATATACCCTGTCTCAATCTATTATCACGATCTTCATTTGCCAAAAACAAATCATGATAAGTTTTGAATAAATCAAATCTACTAAGATCCTCTATGATTTCACCCCCTAATAAAACTTTATATTGTGAAATTAGGTTCCTTCCCAAATTATTAACAAGAGTGTTGTCTTTGTGCCCGGTTACAACCATATCAAAAGTTATGTAGACACTACCAGGCACAATCACTAAATTCTCACTCAATTTTGGGATTTCAATGTATAATGTCTCACCAGGTTCAGCTGATGATGGATTCAACGTGACCCTATTCAACGAAGTTCCCGCCTTCAACCCTCCACAAGTCCTTGGAACACGATTTGGGTCAAGAATGTTTGATATAGAAGTCATTTTAAATGCTTATATTCTTATTTATAAATGAATGATTCTAATGTTTTAAGTCGATTATATTACTCCACTGATGGATACTGGAAAGGATACTCGGCCATACCCAAATTAGCCAAAGCAGCCAAAGTTAGTGAAAAGGTTGCCAAAGAGTGGTTGGAGAAGCAAGCTTTGTGGCAAATATATCTCCCAGCCCCCAAGTATATACCCAGGCCACATTGGAGAGTTAATAAGCCTAATCAGATTCATCAAGCGGACTTGTTGTTTCTTCCTCATGATACAGTGAAAAGAAAAACATACCGCTATGCGTTAGTTGTGATTGATATTGCTTCAAGATATAAGGATGCTGAAGCATTGACCTCAAAGGAGAGTGGTGAAGTTGCTAATGCCTTTGAAAAGATTTATTCCCGTAAGTTGAAGTGGCCACAAACATTAATGGTGGATCCAGGAACAGAATTCAAGGGTGATGTAACAAATCTTATGAATAAGCATCAAGTTACAATCCAGCGTAGTGAAGCTGGGAATCATAGAGCTCAGGCTTTTGTGGAGAGGGCCAATAGAACTGTCGGTGAGAAGTTATTCAGCCATCAATACGCTCAAGAGATGATTAGTGATAATCGATCCACAGTTTGGGTGAACAGATTGCCCGCCATCATGAAGACTTTGAATAGTGAGACAACCCGTATTACTGGTAAAGAGCCTGAAGAAACTTTGAAAATGGAATCGATTGGCACTAAAACTCCAGACTATAAGCGACCTGTGGGATTGGATGAGAAGAGATTACCTCCAGATGTTCAAGTCAGATATCTATATGCCCCTGGTGAAGATGAAGGTGGGGACAAACGAAGGGCTACTGATCCTATATGGATTTAGCCCGAACCATAATTGAACCGGGTCAACCAGTCTTGTACTATTTGAATGGGGGCCCAAAACGAGGATTCGTTCGTGAGGAACTTCAATTTGTACCCCAAGACACTAAATCACCACCTTCTAGCGTTCTGAAGTGACCATGTGCATAAGTATTTACACCATCTTCCATTATCACACGTTTATCGTCCTCGCGTGATAATGCAATCTTATTAATTGTTTCAGTATAGATGTCATGCTTATGACTCCTTATGGTATTCATCTTCCTTTTCTGGAATTGGCCACTGAAAAGACAATTCTTATAATCCTTGAAACTTATACTCTTACTCACCACTGACTTATTCACACCCTTACACTTTTTCACTTCAACCTGTTTATCCGTTTTGAAGGCATATAGTTTAGCTCTTAAACCCACAAATTCTATTATCTGTTCACCACCAGCTTCATCCTTGAACATACCTCCAACCTTCTTAGTCACTCCGGTTTCAATTCCTGATGGATGATCCTTGGCATAGTTACTGGTATCGAATTTGTCTCTGACATCCGGGCTTATGTCATTATAGAAGTCCTCAGTCTGTATCGCATAGGCTAGAGAATCCGTATCTGTGAACAGCACTCTGGCATCATCTCCATACTTTGGCTTTATGTAATTATAATGAAAATCATACATGGTTATTTTACTCAAATCTAGAATAGCCAGTCCTAAGTAAATAGGTTTATCAAAGAGCAGTTTAGTTCTCTTCATATGGAAAGCAGTCAATTTCTCACAAAATATATTCCTATGATGGAAGTTTGGCTTGACAATCAACTTACGTGCTTTCTTCTCATTAGTGACTAACTGAATATCCACCCTCTTCCTAATATTCTCCATAGTCTTACCAAATACTGAATTATTCATTAACTTGAAGAAATCTTTTTCGAAATCATTCTCAGCTTTAGCTCTAAGACTATTATTCAAGTCAATGTAAGACCTTAACCACTCTGATTCTTCGAATTTAATCCCTCTGTGTACTTTGATTAATTTTAATCCTAAAGATAAATACTGTTTCAGTGCTTCATGATGTAATATATACTTCTTCTTGGCCCTCAAATTAGGAATTAACTTAACAACACCTTCTACATCCAATCTCTCTGGGGCTAATGGATAATCATTGTGTAAATCATGTAGCTGTAGTGGGTATTCCAAATCCACCTCCAATATACATGGATGGTCTCTCCAATCTGATAATTCCTGATCATCCATCCACTCAAAACCATGAGTTGGTAAAGCCTTAGTCATTGCATGGCCATAAAGTCCATTAGCGTCTAAATATGTGATGTACTTTGTAGGCAATTCTGGATTATATTCCTTCATATATGGATTGTTGGCTTTCCCATGTCTAGTGGAGATCATTGAGATACCACCTCTGATACCATTCTCAATCATAATCAGCATATCTGGATCTCTCAATAGCTCCAATTCCACCTTGGTTATCTTCAATGTAGCATCCCAAGCCAATCCAGGTGCAGTAAAGTGCCATGCATGATCCAACCCATAATTTCTCATACAGACCCCTCTGAAATTCTCAAAGACATCAGCCAATAAGATTACATCTGTCTTAAGATATAAATCATGGTAATCCCGAAAGTTTTCCATCCCAAAAGTTTCCCACACGTTTCCAGCATGTTTGTAATCCTCATCTGATATATCAACATCATAAAGTCTTGAATAGAATTCCTCCTTAGCTGGTAAACTAGACACTTGTAGCTTATCAAACCCATCAAACCAATCATATGGAAATACACCCTTTCTAGCCAATAGGTCAAAGTTTTCTCCTTCATAGTATCTCGCAAGATTTTCAAGAGACTCTTTTGGTAAGTTATCAACCAAACTGGCTAGACCACTTGCCATGAATCTAAAACTATCTATGAATCTAATGGAGCGTTTAATCTGAACCTCCTTACCCTCCTCCTCATCCCCTTCTGCCTCCTTCTTGAAAGTTTCAACCACAATCTCCTTTGTGAATGAGATGTACTTTTCATCATTGAGTGGGATACAATCTATCTTACCCTCTGATACCCCCATCTTCTTGATGAACAAGTGACTGTCATATCCAGACAAATTGTGGAATATGACTGGGAAGAACTTAGGGGCGCTGAATTCCAGATTACATTTTCTGTGGGCTGGTCCTCTGTACCTACCTGTAATATGACAGTGATCAATCACCTTATCATTCCCCAATTCACCCTCACAAATATGGCAATGAGTAGCCTTTCTATGCTGTCTATGATCACTATTCTTCATTACAAGCTTCTTTTCAGACTTGAGTTGATTATAGATCTTCTTGATATCATCTTCTAAACTTTCCTGGAACATTTGTGGTATGTCATCTTCAGATGAGTTGGCTGTACGCATCACTAACTTAGACTCAAATACCTCATCATCAAAACACTTGATAAGATAACAAAATCCTGATGGCTTGTGCTTCTGATACTGATTCGTGAAGCTATCTCTATCATCCGGTGAACAAGTGTCTATCTTCTCCATGAAACACTCAAAATCCGCGTAGACCACAAATGGCACTTGCATCTTTCTTCTGTGGTTCTTGAAAGTAATGTATCTTGGACTCCCATCCTCATTCATAGGCATCTGTACTTTTACTGCTTCGTTGTTTAGGCAATATTCCATATGCGTTTCCAACGACTTTTCAGAATTGAATGAGTTTAGGCAGTTATCACAATAGAAACGAGCACCCTTATTCTTATTATACTCAATAAGTCTTGACATATTCTTGATCCAACAGTAATGATTTGTTTCATCATTTGATATTAAAAGTAGATTTATCTTTGGTACTCCTGACTTATTACTACGCCTGATTAGGGTTGGACCACCATTCTCATAGCCAAGGATATTGATCCCATATGGGTTCTGCCTTTCGAATTTATCTATATGATTTGTACCAAGTGCTGATACTGGGAACTCTATTCCTGACCAGTCTAGCTTCTCTGAGTTATCTCTCATTTCCTTATTCAATCTATCAGCATTCTTATCCCTAGGAAATATAGCAGATGTTACTGCCCATTTGAAGCACTCCTGGTCTTCTTCATTCTTAACATTTATGATTGCCTTCTTAGCAGCCAATTTAGGCGGTAATTTAATGTATGAAGTTCCAGAAAAAGGTTGAAATGGATTTATGTGGATACGAAAATCTACAACATGGTCAAATACCCATCCAGAGCGCTCATTCTCATATTTCTCCACCAATTCAATCAATCTAGCTTTGATATTATCAAACATAGTAAATGTATTTGTTGAAGCTGTTACTGTCTCCATCTGTGAATGAAAATGACCTTGACTCTGCTCAATAACACGATTATTCTGGTTATTCCTCCTTATGAAGCCACATGAAAAAATACACTTCAACTTGAATGGCTTCTTCTGTTTACGCATCAAAACATAGAATTGTGATCTAACATTGCTAAGGAATGAAGTTGGATCATAGTCACTTCTACCCTTTACTATATAGGTCTTCAAAAAGCCTTTCAGAGCCGTTTCATGCCTTTCAGGGATAAAATAGTCAGGTTTCTCTTTGAGAATATTAGCTACCTTTCTTAATCTCTTAGTGACGGCCCTCTTAACCGGATCTGTAACATTAGTTCCTATCCAATCTATGGTCTTATTAATTTCATTCTTAGCTAAATCAATGGCCCTACTATATGAGGCACGAGCGGGCTTTGTTCTTGTGGGTCTAATTGGACTAGAAATTGGAACATTAGCTTCAGATACTCGTGTGGATCCAACAACATTAATTAGTTCTGTTTTATGCATCTTGGCATAGCCTTGTGTACCAATCTTCTTGGCTATGATTCTCAATGCATTCACTGTTAAATTCTCGGGTTGAACATCTGATAACGCTTCGAGTAATTCAGCCTTTCTGAATTTGCCGGCCTTTACACCAGCTTTTTTAGCTATTGACCTCAACTCTGTTACTGGTAAGTTCTCCATAACATAATTGAGTTAACAAATGATATTCCTTAAACTGATCACTATACTATTTAAGACCTTATTTAACTTTTATACTTTTGTAACATGAAGCGTGTTACAAAAGGAATTCCTCACGATTACCAATCAACCCCCCAACGCTCTTTCAACTCCTCCAACTCTTCCACATCAATCCAGAATCCTAGTTGGATCCCACGCTATAGGCATTAACTCTTCCCATAAATCATTGTAGAAACTACGCTTGTGTATTCGTCTATTGGACTCGTATAGTAGCTCCTCTTGAATTCCTCCATCAAATTTTTCCTTATGTAATATCTTGTATTTATGTGTATAAATAGTAAATTCAAAATAATCAATATCAACGTCATTAACAAAATATTCCAACTCATAAGGATAATCATCACCACAAATCAATTGTAAATCCAAATTATGCTGATCATTGGCATAATCCACTACTTCTACAGCGATATAATCATCAATTGAGACCCCATCTATCCCAAATTCATTATTATAATAAAAACCATTAGCATAACTGAAACCCTCGATTTTATATTCCAAACCAATCTTATAAATAAAAGCACGATTTTTTGAAAGATTGTATAATAAATCTTTCTTGATTGATTTTATAAAATTATAGACTCTTAAATTTTTAGTATTTTTATAAAACAACTCGATATGAAGAATTTCGTTTCCATAAAACTTCATCACAGTCATTCTTCCAAACACATACCAATCGCTACACCATCCCAAAATAATTTTTCAATATTTTACCACTCCCCACCCCACCCCCCAAAGATACACAACTAATTAATTATTCATGATGACGTCACACCCAAACGAAAAACAGAATTCGAAAAAAATCATCGATCCAAAAATCGAAAGACCTGAAAAAAATCATCGACACAAAAATTTCACAAGACTCGAAAAAAAATTGAAAATCATAGACACAAAAAAATCACAACTCGACCCGAAAAAATCGATTGAGCCAGAATCCGCACTTTGCTACTACTAAAGTTAATAAACTAGGAAGGTGTCACAATCTTGTGAAAGGGCAAGACCCCTGTGGCAATTTTCGCGGCAAACGCTTATCGCTCATATTTCATATTATTTGCATATTTTTTATTTACATCACATACTTGACAAATCCCATTGACAAAATTCCCTCGTGGAAGCACTTCACGCTAACTCTGATGGAAAAATCAAAAGCAGCAAAAAGTCCTTGGGTAAAGAAAACTACAAAACCGGCCCAAAGAGGAAAGAAATAGCTCCAGTTTGTCCAGGAAAGAAAAAAAAAACCTTGCCAAGAGCAACAAAGGCTCTTGGTTTTGGCAAATGCCTTCGAAAATCTCAGCATCTGCTGAAGATCCTTTGAGCAAGTAGCTTAAAAATCAAAGTCAACGCCAGTGCAGGTTGTGAACAAGATTCTTTGTCGGAATCTGGCGAAAGCGATGAAGAAAAAGAAGAATGCGACACTAACAACCCCAAACACTGGAGCATTGTCGATAGAGATGAGCTCAAGTGACAGTCTCTTCGTACTCTGTTCCATGCTAGCATCCAGGACTCGTACAAAGAAGTCGCTGTACATAAGGTTAAAACGAGGTTTCCTTTCATTATGCATTTGTTCGCCTTGATAAAAACCTAACTAATCACCTCAAAGCGTAATTTTCAAATCATGAAATCATGAAACCTATCCAAGGGAACTTATTTCAGCAGTAAGGGTATTTCTTAGGCTGTCCATTGACTCGTTAACGTCTTCTTTTTCAATGGCACGTTTTCAGACTTAAATCATTTTGGTGCGGGTTTTGCCTTTGCCTTTGGCGTCTTTGCCCATTATACTGCATCGTCGTCCTGAATTGAACTCCACTGAACGAGATAAAAAATATGTTGCAATGTGATGCTTTTCCCGGGAAATGTTGATCTTTTGTCATAGACGGTAGGAGGTCCTGCTGTTCCATTGGTTTGCAGTTTTATCATTCGCCCAAACATTCCAGAGATAATGACAAACCAAAGTGTGTTGGGAAATTTTGATATAACATATTTTTCCCATGGTGTCCATTTACGCAACACGTCTCTCATATTTTTAGCTACTCCAACTTAAGATGTGGATACCTAAACAACCAATCAAAATATTGAAAAAGCCAGACACACTTTTGTTGATTGATGCCTTGTGAATAAGATTGTGCTGCCATTTCGCTCGTACTGCGGAATCTGATACCTGATAAATTCAATCGAAGAACCCTCGGTCATTTCACACCTTACCACCTTCAGACCCTTCCAAAAAGAAAACATTGCTGAAATTGTATGTTTATCGCAAACTACCTTTATTAAGCTTGATATATGGTTTGTTAGAGATTTATTGAAACTGGCGCGCGTGTGATTTTTTTTCCCTGAAGGGCACCCGCAAAGGTGGAAAGTAACCTTAAGTGCAACGAGCATGACCACCGCACCCTCTTTAGTGGATAATGAGTCTGTGCGCATGACGAAAGACTTGGAAATCGATCCACTTGATGAAAACATTCATTGTAAGAACGTATGCACAAATTTCACAGAACATTAAGCGAAACGGTGTTTTTAACAAGGTAGGGCGGCATGCATACCAAAAACCAATGGTACGTGTAACAATAGTGGATCTGTTGTGTTTGATTACGTTTCAATAACAATTGGAATCTTACAAAAGTCGATGCAAAAGCCAATCAATTTTCAGGATTTTCGATCCAACTGGACCTTGTGTTTTGCAATAAAAAGGTTGAAATCCTTGCATTGGTCAAATACTTGTTGCTGCTTTCCACAATCACCAACGTTAAAATGAGTAAACAAATTGCATGTGTAAACCGGACTCGAGGATGTTATTCTGAAGTGTTTTGTACTGCTATAGTTGATCCATCGCCGATGAAACAAGGTCAAAAAGTACAAGTAACCTGGGGGAAAACCAAAAAAGAATACATTGCTGTTTTAAGCTGCCATCACGAACCTCAGGTTAACGGAAGTTGAAATATTTGAAAAGGCTGGTTGCTAGGATGTGACGTCATAAACCGGCTAATTTTCCATTATCCCCTTGACAGCTTGTTTTGATAATTGCTTCCAGTAATCTGAGTAATAGCTTCATTTTGTACAATATCTCTATTCCTGCTGGGTATGATGAAGCCTGAATTTTTTATTTTTTATTTTTATTTTTTTTTTTTTTTTGGGGGGGGGGGGCTCGATCAGCCTTTTGACATTTCGAGATTGAATTTCATATTAATATGCGTAGGCAAAAGCGGGAAAGTTTAGTTTCCCGCGGTCAAGTGCACTTATGGATTCCTTCGAACTTCAAAGGGTTGAACTGTTGCACTCTCCTTCTACAAACGAGACGAGACGAGGCAAAGCAATGGTTTGTCTTAAATTTCAAGATATGTGGCATAAGGGTCCGCAAGTTTTTCTCAAGTAGCCCGTTAGTGGCACATTTTCCAAGTGAGTTTTGTACGGTCCAGCTATCAGATTTGAAAAATGGCGGGAGCTTGGATGGTCACTATGTTCAGAACAATGAAGTGGCCATCGCCTCTCTATTTGGAGTTGTTTCTGCCATCCTCCGGCAGAAATTCAAAGGAGGAGAAGAGGCGAAATATTGTTGATTGATTGATAAAATAGACTCGCTAAAAATCGGAACAGAGCCTAGCTGGACTCGACCAAGCGATGACCTTTGCGAGGAGCTGAAAGCTGCTTGTGATTCCTCCGTAGCTATCGGAATTGAAGACAATCGACTAAAAGCCGACCTCGATCAAGCGCAGAGTCAGCTAGAATCAGTATTAGAAGAAATAAAAAAAAAATCAGCTCCATCTCACTGATTTAATCTCAGGTCAGGTCCACAGACCTGAGGTGGGGCGAATGCTCAGCGACATGGCTGAGAAAATTAGAATTAACAGCAGCAGCAGCCCACTGCAAGCGTTGGAAACAATGCTGGGGGACAGTAGCCCTCATTTTTTGCAATCTCTCAGAGTACTAGACTGGACCCTGTTGTATTTCAAAATGCAGTTGAGGATTCCGGACCAAGCCTGGCAAATTGCTACTTAGCATTTCCAAGCTAGGACAAACTGGTGTAAGTCTCAAGGTTTATATTTTATTAAGACTGGAAAAAGTGTATTTGCTGTCTTATGTTTTGTTGTGAATCTTGGTTTTGTGGTGTATTAGAACTCATTTCTGCTTGGCTGGAAAATTACATAATACCATAACATTTCGTTTAAAATCCAACAAAGTGGCCGAGTTTGACTTTGCAGCATACAAGTCTCCCATGATCACATTTTATCGCTATATTAAGAGAAATTTGTTTTACTACTGATTTTTGGGAATAACTGCACCAACTCATGTTTTACAAAAAACCTTTTTGGTATCAGATGATGAAAAAAGATATGTTTGGATTATAAAATTATTGTTTGCCCCCCCCCCCCCCCTGTACCCAGTATAAAGAGATGAATGTCATTTAGAGTTACATTTATATTACATTTATTGTACATCAAAGGCTCCTTCGAGCTACCTCATGGTATGTGGTAATTATTCCATGAAGTGCTGTCCTTTCCCCAGACCATGAAGTGTTCATTCCGAATAGTTCGTTTTGTGCACTCTTGCTACGACTGTCGATTACTTGTCGTCCAAATTGGGGGACATCGTCACTCTTAAGACTTTAAAACCCATTTCTTTCCCCTCGAGCATTATTGAACACGTTTCCTGTTCGTACATTAAGTCTTCAAAAGTGTATTTTAATCAAAGATGGAGCGAAAAGGAACGAAAACCCGCCTTGACAATCTTTGCGTCGGCCTCAACACAACAGACGCCATTTTGTAAACATGTGCTGCCGCTTTGTCTCACCCCCTCCCCCTACATATGTGAACATAAAACAAGTGCACAACTTTGTGGACAAAACTAAACCTAGTAGGGGAGATCCTGTTAAATTCACATTTAATGCGGATTTAATGCATAAATTAATTGTCTAACGGGAATGGAGTGACCATCCAACCATTACTATACCTCATGGTATGACATACATACCATGAGGTAAAAAAAACATCTATGAAACACTTAATAATATGCAACTGGAACAACTGAAACAGAATGGAAGGAAAGTTAAGAAAACTATCCACCTCAACATTATCAATTTACCTGTTTGCCGTGGAATGGACCTCTCGGTAGCAATAACAAAGTTCATGTTAATATTTCAATGTTTGGAACAATTTCATAGTTCCAATTCAAAGTAAAGGAATACAAAAGGAATGCACTTGTACATTTTATGGGCTTATAAACGGGGGGCTTATAGCCAGAACAATACTTTTGTTAGCAAATGGATGGGCTTATATCTGGGGGAACTTTAACAAGGGATTTTATGGTAATTAGCTCTACCACTTAGTAGCATGTTGATAGCTGGATCAGGGACAACACCCTATTTAATAGGCATGTTTTTACTACTTATCTCTGTAGGCTAAAACTGACATCCCAATCCTTTTAAATAAAAATCAAATAGAGGCATTGCGTCAGATGATTTTTGGTGTAATAAAAAAGCTATGGGCATCAATTCCTTACCAGATGGAGCACCACGTGGCTTCCAGGTGAACCTTGCAGCAGCAGTGGCTTGGGCTGCTAGAGATGCCTGACTGCATGACCCTGACAAGTACAATCTTGATATCAACCTTACGGTAGATGGGAGACCAGTTTATGGTAGGTTTGACAATAATTTTTCTGAACACATTTAGACTTGCATAGGTTGAGAAGGGGTGAAATAAAAAATTAGGTCTAGCTGTTGCTGAATGAAACATGCTTACAAAGTTCTTGATGTTAAATATTTTTATATGACATGTCAGTGACATCACAATACAATGTGCCTTGCATTTGGCTACATCCATGCAAGGCCTTAGTTACTTTCTTATCTATTTTTGAGGTTCTGGGAGAATTATATTTCCTGTCTGCAAAGTTGATGTGTTTAATGCGATTGCATTGAAGTGTGAAGTCTTGTCCGTATTGATACTTCAGGACAGTAGAGGTATATCTCAAGAGGCATTCAAAACTTTGTGCTTTAAAAGTCACAGATACCTGGAATTGATTAATGTTGCTTATATCACAGAAGCTTTGGCATTCTCCTGTGTTTTGGATTTGTTGGAGTACAATAATTGTACAGTGCAATTGGATATCAGGGGCCACCACTTGAGCGAATTAGAAATAGATTCAATTGAAAGGGCTTACCCAACGGCTTCAGCAAGGATTGTGGAAATCGATGATTATACAGTATTGTGAAAAAGGAATGCAAACGAATTTCGAATGTTCTTTCGAATTTCGAATTTCGAATTAAAGAATGTTCTTTAAAACTTACCTTGTTAGTCCACGAAGAAAACGTGAACGTGGTCAACTGTACAAGCGATCGGCATCGACTCAACCATTGTCGAATTGTTATCGTCCCTTAAGCGTTTATGGTAAACATTCAAATCGGATCCATGTTGTCAGTTCGCTTTAGTGGATTTAACACAAAATTGCTGATGTTTTGTCTTGCTTACTTCGTAAAAAATGGTAAGTTATATGTATACATCGACAGCACTGTATGTCAAATAGAGCCAAGCCAGTGAACTTGCCTAAAAACCCTTCACAAATGCCACGTGAGTACCCTTTATATGTGTTAGTTACGTGCTTTATTCGCTTGACGATCAATACGTACCATTTTTACTTAAATTTGGCATGCAATTGCGAACGAAACAGAAATATCTTTCGTGTATGTTACATGACCAGTCGAACAATCGATCCCGTAGCGGAGTCTGCACGTGGAGAAGCGAACTGTTGTTGAGAGTCTAGCGAAATTTATTGTTTTAGCTAGTGAAATTTCGCGAATTATCGTTGAGGCAGCGAAGGTTCTAGAAAATATCCTTCTTTGTTCCAGCGAAAGCTCGCACGAAATGTCGTGAAATGTCGCGAAGTTCGCAATGAACTTTTTCGCGAACTTTCGCGCGAAAGTTCGGGAAAACAAAGAACGAAATTCGCGCATTTCGTTTGCATTACTTTTTCACAATACTGTAGGCACATGCTGTATTAACTAAAAAGAAAATGTAAACACGTAAAACCAACCGGTGAACGTCAAAAGAATCTACTGAATCTCCAGGTCTAAATCGAAATGATCCACAGCCAGAACAGGAGACTCAAAACAAAGGAAATTTACTTCATACACCAAACCAGCCAAGTCAGTATAATTTCCCTAAGAAACGTTCTGGAAATCAATATCGCTCTGTTCAGAGCACATGGTTCAGTGAGTATCCTTGGCTACACTACAATGAAAAAAAGACTCTCTATTTTGTTACATTTGCTCGAACCAATATCTCCAAGGTAACTTAGCATCTGCCAAAAACACTGAGCAGGCATTAATATCCAATGGCTTTTCGAACTGAAAGAAAGCACTCCTAAAATTCAAGGATCATCAAACTTCAGAATGCCATAAACTCGCTGTTGACTGTGAGATTGTTCTTCCAAAAACTAACCCTAACATCATTGATGTGTCCAACAGCAATGCACAATACGTCAGAACACAAAATCATCATTGTCTTGCCAAAGTAATCGAATCACTGCCATACCTTGAACGGCAAGGGATACCCATCCGAGGGAATGAGGATGAGGATTCTAACTTCATCCAACTTCTTAAACTAAGCGCAAAAAATGACAGTGTCTTAGAAAGTTGGATGAAGGATAAGGTAAAATACACAAGTCATGATGTTAAGAACTAAATAATCGCCCTAATGGCAAACGAGGTAATCAGAGATTTGGTGCGCAAAATAGGAGAGAACTACTTTTCATTAATTTGTGATGAATATACAGATATTTCTAATAAAGAACAATTGACATTTTGTTTGAGATGGGTCAATAGCAATCTGGATGCTTTTGAAGATTTTATTGGATTCTATCAAATCCCAAACATCGGTGCTGATACAATAGCATCAGTGATTCAAGACGCCCTTCAGCGGCTCCCCCTGTCAATAGATAAATGCAGGGGGCAATGTTACGATGGTGCAAGTAACATGTTTGGTAAGAAGACTGGAGTTGCAACAAGAATCCTACAACTACAACCTAAAGCCCACCCAACACACTGTCACGGTCATTCCTTAAGCTTGGGCATTAAGGATGCTGTAAGATCTTGTAAAGTGTTGTCCAACACAATGGATACTTCAAAGGAACTAACAACTCTCATCAAATATTCTCCAAAACGAGAAACAATGCTTGGTGACTTGAAAGACAACATAGAAGGGGAAACATGTGATGGCGAAGAGAAAGTACCTGGTATAGTGAAGTTTTGTCCAACAAGATGGACTGTGAAAGCTACATGCTACCAACGTATACTTGAAAATTATGCATCTCTTTTCAAAGTATGGGATGCATGTCTTGAAAGTAAAATAGACACTGACACCAGAGCCCGCATTCATGGTTGCCAAGCCCAAATGAAAACGTTTCAGTTTTTCTTTGGTCTTCAATTAAGCCAACGTCTTTTTGCACACACTGATAATCTATCGAAGTCTCTGCAATCCAAGCGACTCTCAGCTACCACAGGCAAAATCTTGCTCGCCTAACCGTCAACGCTTTGGTAAGTATAAGAAACGATGAATCATTTAACTCATTTTACGATGTCATTCTTGTAAAAGTGAAAGAGCATCCCTCAGTTTCTGAGCCAATTCTACCAAGGAAACGACGCGCCCCATCACGTTATGAAGTGGGCACTAGTGAACCACACTATTCAAGCACAGCCCGTGACTACTACCGAGGTCTGTACTTTGAAGCAGTAGATTGCTTAACATCTGCTATAAAAGAGCGTTTTAACCAGCCAGCATTTCTTGTTTACCAGAATTTGGAAAGTTTGCTCATCAAGGCAATGAAAGGGGAAGATGTTGCAAAGGAGTTAAGTGACTTGTCATCACATTTCGGCGACGATGTATGTCCAACATCATTGGGCGCCCAACTTAGTACATTCAAAGTGTTGATTTCTAAACACGACACTGAGGTAGAGTGCTTTCAAGATATCATAGACGAAGTCAAAGCTTTAAATGAACATGAACGAAATTTAATTGACCAAGTAGCAAGAATCTGCAAGCTTGTTCACGTAAATCCTTCCACCAGTTCGACAGGAGAGGGTTCATTTTCAACCGCTCGACGAGTGAAAACGTGGCTTTGTTCTCAAATGAACCAAGCACGTTTTACTCATTTGTCCGTCCTGAACACTCACAAGGCAAGACTGCACAAAATTTGCCTGGTATCAGTTGCAAATGTCTTTGTTTCGCTCTATGACAATCGTAAGAGAAATTTAGGGAAGTTCACGGAAGTCGATTTCCATTGAGGACTGTGTTGAGGTAAAAGTGATTCCAGAAGTATGCTGTTACCACACTGACTATTGAAATGTGGAACGAAACACTTGTAATACAACGGCCTTTGTAAAACGCCATTTTATAGTTTTTTAGGTATCAAATGTAGTTACTGTTATTGAACGTTTTTGCCATTCCAGATGCATGTTTTAGCAGGGGATCGTTTCTCAAAGCATTGTTGACTTAATAGCAAACTACTTCTGTTAATGTTATTTTGATTCATGTACAGTAGTTATTACATGAGAGTATTTGCCAGATGAAACTAGTGTTTAAATTGTTATTGCTTGATTAAGTCACAAGAATTTACAAAGCTACAACTTTATACAAACCTCGTCGGAAACGTTTTCCTTTTATGTATTTTTAACATTTTCTGAGCGTGTGCTTGCTTCCCACAGACGCTGGGAAGCTTGTAAAAACCGCAGGTTAGCGCAGGAGACAGGAAGGCCGAGAAATAACCTCCAAAACATTGGTGTAAGCACTTAAAGTACCTTTTATTTCACGCTTTATCCAGGCTAATTATTTAAAGAAGTATTTCGCGGAGAATGCTGTAAACATGATTTCCGAGCCTCTAGATTTCAAAATTTTCTGGGGGGGGGGGGGGGGGGGGAAATGCCCCCAGACCCCCCTATAAACTCGCACCTCTGGCACTCATTTTCAGCTCCAACACTTAGAAATATGCTCTGCCTTCCCTGTGCATCTCTTTTGATAGACTACAGAATATTCATTTGCTTCCTTGTTGTTACAGGTAGGCACCAGGTAATATTTGGCATTGTGCCTATCAATGTCGACCATGCTTTAAGTGAAAGCTGTAAAAGTGGTAACCTATAGCAATTGCAAGCTGCAAGGAAAACAGCTTAACATGTCTCATTAAAACTCTGCATGGGACATTTATATTTAGAAGCTAGCCAAACGTAACTGTTGAAATTAATTTTCGAGCAAGTCACCCCATGCCTAGAAGACAATGAAAAATAGAAAGTTCAACAAGTTTTTACAAATTTTACAATAACTATAACATTTCTTCGTCACAGTCAAGATTGTTTTCTTTTAAAAAAATCCATTTTCTTGAATGTTGCATCCCCGGGCGATGTTTTAAATCGAGTAGAGATGCTAGTGACAACCAGTGAGCTACACAATAGGTTTATTGGATCACACACGGTGAAAACTAAAATAAGTGATTACAAGAATTAAAACATTTTATACTTGAAAATTGACAACATGACACGGAAATAACGACAAGAAAAAAACTTACAATCTGGTAGGCGTACGCTCCGAACAAAGAGGATAGACTCAAGCTACCGAGCATGCGCTAAGAAAGGGACGCTAAGATATCAAATGACTGAAGGTGAAATATTAACCGTGGTTTAACATAGAGATTGGTAAGTAGACCGCCGGACAAATGAACGTGCAGCAAACACAACACTAAGTATTTTGTAAAAATAGCACTTTCTCCAAATATGGTACTGATTAACTCACGTCTAATTTTAAATGAATGTGTGACGAACACAACACTCCTCGCCCAAGGATACTATCCTTGCTATATATAAAAAAGCTAGATACAAATAGACTCAATCAATGTCCTAATGGATATAACATTTATGTGTTTCCTTGCTTGGGAGACAGGAGTACTACTAGCTGGGTAATGGGGCATAGTAAGGCCTTGGTGTGCTCTCCATCAAACATCAGGATCTTTGCCTTTCTCACGTTCCCGTCCTCACTTTTGATGGCTTCTTGTATCTTTCTAAGTGGCCATTTGTTGCGATTGGCTTCTACGTCTTTGACGAGAACAACATCTCCATTCTCCAGGCTGACCTGCTGAACTTGCCATTTCAGTCATCCTTGCATATTTTCAGGATACTCTCGTCTCCATCGGGTCCAGAACTGTTCGCAAGATATTGTACCCGCCTTCATTGCTTGTATGCGTACAGGCCTTCTGGGACATAGTTTCCAAGGGGAGGAGCAAGAGGACGAGACTTCATTGTCAGCAGCATGGAAGGCGTGAGCGGTTGAAGCTCGCAGGTGTCTGTTAACTATCCCAGTCACCTCCACCATCAGGGTGGAAAGTAACTCGTGGGTTAGCTGTGAGCTACCAACTTGAATCAACATGGCATCTAGGATGCTACGAATAGTTCGAATTTGGCGCTCTCATACCCAAAATGAGAGAATGGGGAGTGTTAAAAACCCACTCGCACCCCTGTTCCATGGCATAGCGCTGTACTTTCTCCTGGTCGACTTCAGTTAGCGCCTGCTCCATCTCTGATTTCCCACCTATGAAGTTAGTGCCCCTGTTACATCATACTCTTGCAGCGGGTCCTTGCAGGGCGAAGAATCTACAGAGGGCACAGACAAAGGAACTGGCATCCATGGACTCCAGGAGCTTGATATGAATGGCTCTTGAGCTGAGGCAAGTGAACAATAAACCCCTGTGCTCGCTGTTGGAGGCTCCTCCTCTGAGTCTCCTAGTGCAAATCAGCCACATCGGTCTGTCTTAGGAATTCGGGGCCCGTTAGCCATTGAGTGCTAGCCAGTTTGTTGGCATCAGTCCCTCTTGTGGCAAGGTCTGCAGGGTTGATGTTGGTGTCAATGTACCTCCACTGGTGTGGTTCTGAGACGGTACGTATTATTTGACCCCTGTTAGCCACGTACACGTAGAACTTTCTTTCATTCTGTATGTAGCCAAGAACGACTTTGGAGTCTGAGTAGAATGCCACTTCGTCTATATTCATGTTCATCTCCCTTAGTGTTTTCCGTACTCCTTGAGTGGCAAGCACTGCACCACATGGCTCTAGGAGAGGGGTACTTGTGGTTTTGACCGGAGCTACTTTCGATTGTCCGTACAGGAGTGTGACGTTTGACTCCTTTCTCTGATTCAGAGGACGGAGGTAGACGGCTGTGCCTATTTTGTTGTCGCTGGAGTCTGAGAACATGTGAATCTCTGCTCAGGCTGCCTTTCCAAAAGCTGGTCCATGGTAACAGCGGGCAACCTATGTATTCTCCAGTCCAGAAGGGGAGTCTTTCCATCATTCCCACAGGTGAGCAAGGTCATCCAGAAGGGGGTCGTCCCATCCAAGGGAATTTCCCATGAGCACTAGCCGCTGAAGAAGAAGCTTGCCTACCAAGGTGACGGGAACTTCAAGGCCTAGTGGATCTAGATTTAGTTTATAGCCAAAAGGACACCTCTACGAGTGAAAGGTTTCTCTGGAACTGTACCCTTGAAAGTGAATGAATCGTCCTCCAGGTTCCAACAGATGCCAAGGGACCGCTGCGCTGGTAGCACATCTCGATTGAGATCTACATTGCGGACGTCATTCGCCCTGTCGTCGGCTGGAAAGGCTTCGACAACCTCGATGGAGTTTGAAATCACTTTGTGCAGCCTGATGTTGGCAGTCACAAGCATTCCCTGGGCATCTTTTATGAGCTGAATGACCTCCTTTGCGGACAACCTGAAACAAGGCTGTCAACTACATAGAAGTTACGATGTATGACTTCTTTGGCTTCAGCGCCAAAGGTCTTCTCGCTGTCATCTGCTATTCTCCGCAAGCCAAAGGTAGCGACTGTTGGGCTGGGCCCATTACCAAACAGGTGCACTGTCATTTCATACTCTGTTATCTCTTCTGTAGGATCGTTATTCTTGAACCACAAGAACCTCACGTAGCTTTGGTGTTTCGGGTCGACATAGAAGGAGTGGAACATTTGTTCCACATCACACATGGCTCCCACAGAGTTGTGACGAAAGCGGACCAGGACACCCAGGAGACTATTAGCCAAATCTGGACCAGTCAACAGCTTTTTGTTGAGACACGCCTTGGTATTCCGCTGAAGAGTCAAACACTATGCGGACCTTGCCAGGCTTCTTCGGGTGGTAAACCCCACGAAGTGAGGGAGATACCAAATGTATCTGGGATGGCATGAACTCGTGCAAATATTTTGCCTAAGAACTCCATGTAGTCATCCATCATCTGTGGGTTTCACTGTAGTGTCTTCATCAGGTTGTGAAGACAGTGGACTGCTTGACTCCGGTTGTTGGGCATGGTAGTGTTCGGTGAACAAAAGGGTAAAACCAAATTACCCTGATACTCCCACTGATGCAGCACCACAGTTTGCTTAGAAACTTACCCCTTTTATACTTTGTATTCCGCTGAGTTCATTCCCAATAACTGGTATCATGATACTCAAAAATTACAGCACCGCGCGTCAGCCGTCAAAAATTCCAAACACAATTAGTGGAGCAGTAATGGAAAGAAATCATCGGTTCAGGAACCTTTTTTTGTTTCTGATCCTAAAACAAATATCAGGTGAAATTGATCAGAAAACAAAATACTCAGGCCACCAGTTGAATGTCATAGGAAATAAGCTTCGCAGCCTGTGTTAGTGTCGAATCGACTAAATATGCAGGCATTGACTGACACATGTTTCATCTATGTGAGTGTATCATCAGCCGCAACTCGCTCTGGGCGAGCACTTTGTCTCATCACTATTTTTAAGAGGCAACCATGTACACTTTTTTCGGATATCCTTCCTTTGATTACCTTTTCACACCATAGGATGATGACATGATTGCTTAAAAGTTGATGCTTCTGTCAGATTAGAAGCGAAATACAATCACAGATTTTACCAAAGCAAGCTATGGGTATCCAGCAGAGAATGCAGAGTAAAAGTACGGACTCTATGCTGGATACCCTCATTTTGTTTTGGTTGCTAAGAGCATGAGGCTCGTTATGACCCCGTGAATGAATGATGAGAATTAGCCCCTGTCTTCTTCTAAAGATCAACGGCTCTGTGAGCCACGACTGAATTTTTTTTACCAATATGTGCATGTTATTTTCATTTTTTGAGTATGTATGGGCAGCAGGTGTTTCAGAATAGTGTAATATTCAGGTCACTAGCCAATAGGCTAGGCTCGATTTGCAGCCGCTTTTCGGAAAAATGAGCCCGCGTTCGTCCCGTATGGGTTATTTTCAAAATTTCTGACGAGCCTTGCGTCCCTTTACTATGGGACGGGGAGCCATGGTCTACGGTGGTCGTTGCAGATAATCAGCGGCTCAATGGACCCCCACGTTCTCTATTGCGTTTATATAAAGATTTTTAGCCGAACGTCTTAAAAATGTCAGATTAGCACAACGCGGTAGATGACGTTCTACGAAGTCAGAGATTATCAGTTTGAAACCAGATTATGTGGTAGATAAACTTGTTTATCGTAGTTGAAAATTCCGGCGTTATCTTTGCAATAGGAAATTATGTTATGCGAGGAATCTTCTATGTAAAAACCTAGTGTCAGTTTCATTTATCGAGCATTTGCATGCGTTACAAGCAGCTGTAACACATGGAAATATCGCATGTTGCATCGCTTTTGCGGCTCTTAATTTCCACTTTTTCGGCGGTCAAGGACCTTCCACACATAATTTTCAGCCGCATTTTGTTTCTATGCTTTTCTATTCCTTGTTGAACCTTAAAAATAGCGTTATTATGGTCGCCTTGCTGCACTCTTACTTCTCTTATCAAAATGTTTACAGCTGATGGACCAACCAACCAACCAACCATGTGAGTGAAGTCGGGCTACCCACAATACTCCTTCATTGAAAATTCAGTCGTAAAAACCAGCAGCCACATCGAGCGAAACTAAAACTGGTGAGTTTTTACCTGTCTTAATTTGCAATAAACTTACTTAAACCATCGCTTTTGGTAAAAAAGAGATTACGATAGACTGAGACAGCTCAGTAATTTGATATTAATATAAACTTTTCGACTTCCCTTTACAGACCTCAGAGGCTACTTAATCCAGTGAACCTGCAAAAAAAGGATTACAATGTTAACTACTTCTCCTTTGAGTTGTTTTATTTTCTAAGGATAAATCATATCTATCTACAGCAATAACGGAACAGACTTACGATCAACTACACAAGACGTATAAAACTAAATGACGCGAAAGGGAGAGGGAGAGTGTGACTTTAAAATTACAGCCTGTATTTATATGATTGGACGTAATATATTCTGGAATGACTTGTGATAAAGTTATTCTAAACAATTACAAATGATTGACTATGGAACGAGGTGGCAAAGAAAGAATGGAGATCTAATGAACTGGTGAAAAATGATTGATGACAAGTTAGTGACATTAGCATGCAACTATGTAACATCTCCCCCTTAATAAAATTTAATTTGCGAATTACACAAGAATCGACTAAATGGTTTCTATGAGTCTCTCAGGTTTGTTAATGACACGCTTTGGTCTCTCGCTGATGCTGCTGTGGCTATTTGTCACATCAGGTGAACTAGCGGTCAGTTGAGTTGGCTTTTCAGCTTTTGCAATGAAACGACGATTTCTAATAAGGCGGGCACCATTTGCAATCTCCACTTCGTATGATCTCGGCTTCGATGCTGATGGGGTTTTCGTAATCGTTCCTTTTGTCCATCTGTTATAGTGAGGGTCAACTTGAATGTATACATTGTCTTCTTGCGATATGGAAGGTAGATCTTTAGCAGTTTTGTTGTATTGTGTACTTGCTTTGTTTTTATCTTCCACCATCTGCTCTCAAACAAGCTGGTCATGGGCATTCTGCCGAAGAGATCTTTCTGGGAGCAATGCTCTGTACCTCCGTCCATTCAGAAGCTCTGCTGGCGACGGTATCTTGCTGGTCAGAGGTGTGGCTCTGTAGATCAACATAGCTAAGTATTGATCGTGTCCTACAGATGAGCATTTCTTCATGCACTGTTTGACAGTTTGCACCATACGCTCTATCATGCCATTGCTTTGTGGATAACGAGGACTTGAGGTGATGTGGTCAAAGCAGTACTTGATAGTAAAATTCTCAAATTCTTTTGACGAAAACGGTGGACCATTGTCGGAAATGACGGTTCTCGGGACTCCATATTCACTGAATACTTGCTTCAAGGTGTCAATGGTAGCTCTAGCGGTGGTGCTACACACTTTCCTGATGACTGGAAACCTACTGTAGTAATCTGCTATCAGCAGGTAGTTAGTAGATTGGAACTCAAAAAAGTCGACTCCTAACTTCTCCCAAGGTCCTTGAGGAACTTCATGGGGCACCAGTGTCTCGCGTTGCTGGCTTCTTGAAAAAATGCGGCACGCTTCACAATCTTGGGCAATCTGAAGTATGTCTGTTGTAATCCCTGGCCAATACACAGCTTCTCGGGCTCTTAACTGCATCTTTTCAATACCAAAGTGACCTTCATGGATCGTTTGGAGAACTTTGTTTCGCAGTTTCTCAGGAACGATGAGCCGATGTCCCTTGAAAAGTAGACCATTTTCTGCACTAATCTCCTCTCTATACGTCCAATAATCAGCTAGTAAGGGGTGGCAGTCTCTCTTTGATTCTGGCCATCCATTTGATACTACTTCCATCAACAAACTGGATGTGGTATCCTCAGCGGTAAAACGTCTGAAATCCGCAATTCTTGTAGAGTCGGCGGGAATTTCATCTGTGAGCATGTGAACTGGGATATAATCTTCTTCCACTTCGCTCTCTCTGGTTGGCTGGGGGGACAACCTGGATAGTGCATCGGCCACTACGTTGTCCTTTCCTTTCAGATAGTCGATGTTGACATCGTACTGTGATAAGCGAAGTAACAATCTCTGTAAACGAGGCGAATTAGACGCTATAGATTTCTTCCATACGCTGACCAAGGGCTTGTGATCTGTTTGTACAGTCACTGTGTACCCATACACATAATGATGAAATCTTTCAAGAGCAAAAACGACACTCAGCAATTCTCGCTAAATATTTGAATAGCGTTGTTCCGTTTCTGTGAGACTTCTTGACGAGTAGACCACAGGTTTGCCATCTTGAAGGATAACTGCACCTAATCCTTTCTTGGATGCATCTGACTGGATGATACTGGTCTTGGACTTATCAAAGTACGCCAACACGGGTGCGCTTGTAATTTCTTTTTTGATAGCTTCGAATGCTTCCTGTTGTGCACTCTCCCAAGCAAAAAGAGTTGCCTTTTTGCATAGCGCTCTAAGAGGTG
This sequence comes from Ricordea florida, assembly GCA_949710005.1. Taxonomy (NCBI): domain Eukaryota; kingdom Metazoa; phylum Cnidaria; class Anthozoa; order Corallimorpharia; family Ricordeidae; genus Ricordea; species Ricordea florida. The sequence goes on from OX453272.1 coordinate 18,627,900, forward strand.
CTGTTAACTCTGCTAGAGTAGGACTAAAGCGATTGAGGTAATTCACCAAACCAAGGAAGCTTTGTAACTCCTGGAGATTTTGAGGTGGTTTCATCTCCGTGATAGCTTGTATTTTCTCGGGATCCACCTTGTACCCAGAAGGTGTGAGATTTCCTCCAAAGAATTTGCAGTCCTGGGACTTGAATACGAATTTCTTTGCATTGAATGTGAGGCTATTAGCTCTAGCTGTTTCTAGAAGCGTTATGACTGTGGCATCATGGGTAGCTTCTCTACTGCCATGGCAAAGGACATCATCAGCAATTCCGGTTGTGTTTGAGACACTCCTCAGCACTCTATCAACTCTCTCCTGGAAAACATCAGCTGCCACCTTCAAGCCAAAAGGTAAACGTAGCCATCTGTATTTTCCCCATGGGGTGTTAAAGGTTGTGAGAAAACTGCTGTCTCTGTCCAAAGGAACATGCCAATACCCTGACTTTGCGTCTAGTAAACTGAAATACTTTGAACCTGTTAGCTCTGGTAAGATATCGTCGATTGTTCTGCTGTACCAACGATTTCGCTTAATGGCTTTATTGAGGTCTTTGGGATCGAGACATAGCCTAAGAGAGCCGTCTGGTTTCTTCACTGGGACAATTGAATTGATCCACTCTGTGCGCTCTTTTACTTCTTGAATAACACTAAGCTGTACTAATTTCTCTAATTCTGCTTTATACGCTTCTTTTAAGCTAACTGCAATTTGGCGGGGTGGGTGTTGCACAGGTTTGTAGTCATCTTTCAGCTGAATGTGATATGGTTCACCCGGTAAAGTTCCTATGCCTTGGAATACATCTGAATACTCCTGCAACAGGTACTCCTTAGTTGCGGGCAATCGATGTGTTTTGCCATTGATTGTTATCTTGTCATCAGTACATTCTTGAATTACTGGAACAATAGGGTTGATCTGCTTTTGGATCTTTGGTGTTTCATCTGTGACCTTCTTAACAGTCATCTCTACTTTCGCTTGAACAGCTGGTTCTTGGATTCTAGGGAAAGTGACGTATCCCATAAGTAGTGCCTGGTTCCTTCCAAGTATCATGTGACCTTTGCTATCTGCAACCTGGGTTAGAACTCTGTACTTCTTGTCACCATGGTGAAGATAGACAACACAAGATCCGAGGTTCTCGACCGGACTGTCATTGTAGCCTCTAAGGTTTACTGTTGGCTTTCCGAGTTTAAGATCGTCTCCAAAGAGAGCCTTGGCCTTATAAGGTGGTAAAATATTACAACTTGCTCCAGTATCAACCTCACAGGAGATTTGGTAGACTTGTGAAGTAGATTCCTGGCTGATCCATAGCGGGCGAATGTGAGACTCTGAGGCTGGATGATTGAGGCTTTTTACTGCTACTGTCATGAGGTCATGAATAGGCGCATTGAAATAAATTGGCAGATATTCATCTGGCACACAATCAACCAATGGGGACGCTGTTGCAGCTTGGGCGTGTACTTCGTTAACACGAGCATCTCTTGTCTTTGACTTGCATACGGAGGAAAAATGACCTTCTTTGCCACATCTGAAGCATTTCGCTTTCTTCGCAGGGCATTCACTTCGGGGGTGTGAAGGCTTGGCTCTACAATTGAAGCAGGATTCTCGTCTTGATTTCTTTTGTTTGTCGCCTGTAAAGTTTTTCTGCAACTGTACTTTGCCTTTCTTGGCTCCTACAGTTCGCGTTCCATCCTTAGTGTGAAGCTTGTGGACTTCCATTTGTGCAGGATTGCTTTTAAATTCCGGTCGCATATAGCTAATCTGGTTGGCAGTGGCGTCCTGACTCTGTGCAATTGTTATTGCTTCTTCTAAGGTCAAGGATGATCCTCTCTCAATACACTTGTAATAGGCATCTTTCGAACGTAATCCCATCACTATTGCATCTCGAAGTAGTCTGTTACGGGCTTCTGGTGGGTACTCACATTGGTCACACAGAATAGTGGCCTTGTCAATGTACTCTGAAAGGCTTAAATCACCTTGCTCCAGGCGACGAAAATTTGCTGCAGCTGCTAGTGCGTTTGATTTCGGCTTTGTCCACTCAACGAACTTTCGAAGAAGAACGCTTGGGTCTCCTTTTTGTTCTGTGGAAAGATTCAACGACTTTATGTGCATCCGTCCAGTTTTGCCTGCCCATATAAGAACGTAGTTCGCCTTGACAGCTTTGCTCTTTGACGCTAACGGACCGTTTAAAAGAAGTTCGCACTCCTCAACCCAGTCGATACATCTCTGGTAACAGTCGGGACCCCGAGTAAAATCTGGTTGCGGCGATGGTAAATGTCCAAGCTCAGACATCTTCCACTGGAAAGCTTCAATTGATCCACGGCGTCAACACTGGCTGGGTTTGTAGGCTCCTGACACCATGTTAACTACTTCTCCTTCGAGTTGTTTTATTTTCTAAGGATAAATCATATCTATCTACAGCAATAACGGAACAGACTTACGATCAACTACACAAGACGTATAAAACTAAATGACGCGAAAGGGAGAGGGAGAGTGTGACTTTAAAATTACAGCCTGTATTTATATGATTGGACGTAATATATTCTGGAATGACTTGTGATAAAGTTATTCTAAACAATTACAAATGATTGACTATGGAACGAGGTGGCAAAGAAAGAATGGAGATCTAATGAACTGGTGAAAAATGATTGATGACAAGTTAGTGACATTAGCATGCAACTATGTAACAGACAAGAGACCCAAAGGCCAAAGAAAAAAGAGAAACCAGCAGGAAAGGTAAACCTTTTTTATACAAATCTAGGAAACTCTATTATCAGTTTTCATTCCAAGTGCAGAAACCTGTAAGTGGCATTTAAAATACTGCTACTCATGCAGTATGGCTAAGACATCACATTAGAAGTGCTCTTTCAGATTACAGATTGAATCAGCGTTGCTTCTGCAACATTCCGACATGATTTTTGAAAAGTGATACAGATATTTCTATATCAAAATCTTGTGTAAGAATATATAGCTGTAGTACATTGCTTAAGACAGCATATTTTGAACTGATTTATATGTATTTGCAGTGTAATTTTGGGGTGCCAGCCCTAGGCAGCTGTCATTCCAATTGTGTCGCAAACTACAAAATATCATTTTGCTTTCTATTTCATTTGGTTGTATTATGTACCAAAGTCAACTTTGATTATTGTTTGCAGATACTGGCCTCAAAGTCACCAAACAAATCCTTCGTTCAAGATTCTGAGTCAGACGTCTGACAGTTCAGATGACTTGCTGTTGGCCTGAACCTTGAAGGCCTTACAAAGGAAAGCTATAACGTCTCCCCCAGCAGTTTTCCAGTCATTGATGATGACATACATGATCTAAGTATGAGGCAGTTGATCCGAGATGCAATGAACACTGTGAACAATGTGACAAATGTGAGTTACAGTGAGTCATAGACAACATATGTTTGTATTGTATTTACAAATTTCAACACACAAGTTCTTATAAATATATGCATGGCTAACAATTTTGTTACTTAGGAATGCAATGCTGATAGGCAAGATAGTACTTCCACCGAATTACGACTGATAAGAACTATTCTAGACAGGCTGGAGTGCACATTTGCATGACATGAAGCCAAACTGGACAAGCTGTTGCAGCAGACTAACTCACAGTTCAGCCAGCAACCCCCACCTCCTACGTTCTCTACCCCTGATGTGGCTGCAAAACAGTTCAGTCAGTCCCCCTTACAGCGGGAAATTCTGAATAGAAGATGATGTTTTTGTTAATGAAAATTTAAACGGAGATGGCTTGTGTGCTCCAGGAGATTCTGTTAGTTTTGATTGCACAGTCCTTCTTTATTCATTGACAATTGTGCGATGTTTTGCAGGTGACTACCTTAAAAGAAATAACTAAATAATATGTTTTGTATTTCATTTTCACAAACCGTGTACAGCAAAACACGTGACTTGAAAAATGTGACAGGTAACACAACACCAAAAAACGAGATGAATTGGCTTCTTCGTTTTCTGTGTTTATGGGAGGATTATTAACTCCCTATCTATAGTTCTAGTAAACAAATAAGTTAGTCTTTTTTTATGAAATGTATAAACAAGACAGAGGGTTTTACTCTTCTCCTGTGGAACTTGGAGCATGTAACACGACATAATTAAGATCAGTAAGTAAAGAACATTCCTGATATTTACATAACTAAAACTTTGCGATGCGGGAAATCTAATTCTCAAGTTAGCATTATACTTTTTAAAGATTATTTTAATATATGTTTTATTTCGTTGAATCTTGTTTCGGTTTTTTGGACTTAACATTGAGTACGATAGCCAAGGGACGGACCATTTAAAATCGAACTGTCGATGGCCGGCGCTCCTCTGTCATTTTATTTAATTGTAAAAATAAACTTACAATGGTTCATTTCTATCATACCTCAAAATATCAGTCTATTTTTACTGACATTGTTTGCTTGCTCCATGGTTCATTTTGAAAGCTTCTTTAGAAGCTTTTTTACCTCCGGAACCATACACACGAGTTCTGATGCATCCGAGGCGACTTCATGACCCTAGCCCTCCAGTCCTTTTTATAGCTTTTTTATTATTATTGGACGGATAATTTCGTTTTATTAGTCTCTCAGATAGAAATACCTGTTAAGGTAACAGAATTCCATCAATTTTTTGCGCTTTGAGGGGTAAGCCATAACTTCCGTATGATTTTCTCCTCGATTTGCATATGTTTTCCTTTGTTTACATTCCCGTTCTTGTCGCGGCAGGCGACTTGGGGGGCACAAGTTGAAATTTTGTTACTCGCATGTGTTTAAATTCGCAGAGCTAAAACTTCAGGTGAAATTAAAAAAATAACAGTTCTTTCGTTTGGTATAGTAGTTTTTTCAATTTGTGACATACCAGGATCGACTTTTGACGGTTGAAGTTGGGCGTTATTTTGACTACCAAAACAACACACAATCAGAGCGCACACAATAAAAGCCAGAAACTATGTTAAAATAGTTATTTTGCCAAACCTTTTTACGGGGTCTTGAAGCTGTGGATGTCTGCTAAATACATGAGCAATATCATGTCAATAGGAGCTTTTGCGCGCTTGTACTGTTTCGTTGAAACATGTTGAAATATGTTGAAATTTGCACCCGTTTCCCGAATTAAAAAATGTATTTTTTGCGAATTTTGGAACTTTTCTAAAATTCTCAAAATGTAAAGCGCTTGGGGATTTCTTAATGTTGTTTCTTGAAATAGTTCCCCCAAAGGGATGTTTGGGTGGTATCAGCCAAAATTCGAATTTTTGGAACTGATTTGAGATTCTCGATATTTTCCGACATTGGCTCTTAAAGGTTCTGCCAGGGTAAGCCTAACAAAGACAGTAGTAGGCTTTATGGAGGGGCCAGCACATATTTTAGTAATAAAAAAAAATACAAGAAAAAATGCAAATGTTTCATAAAAAATAAAATTGTTTTTTTAATTGCTATTTAAAAACAAAAAAAAAATATTGTAAAATGGAACAACAGTTAAATAGATTAAGTGCTGATCAATTAAAAAAATTAGTTTACTGGTATAACCCACCAAGAAAGTCATATTATAATACTAAAGCGAAACGTATTGAATTTTTGATTAATATTCCTGAAACAGTTAATAATGTTCAAGAAATCATCGATAATATTCGAGAAATTAGTGTGTCATTACATGCTGACCCACATAGACCCGATCAGAATACTCCTCTTCCAATTCCGTTTACCCCTCAACCGAATTTACCAACCCCGTCGCCAGACGTATCTCCACCAAGTCTGTCTAATACACCTCCTCCAGAAGTTATGGAAGAGATGCAAAATATTCAGGAAAAAACACAAACCCAATCAACTAACGAACTTAAAACTATTAAGTATCATTATTACTGTATTCATAAAAGACAGAAATCAAGATGTAAAGAGTGTGGAGGAGCACAAATATGTGAACATAATAGAAATAAAGCTTATTGTAGAGATTGTGTAGGTTCTCAAATATGCGAGCATAAAAAACAAAGGAATCATTGTAAAGAGTGTGGGGGATCGCAAATATGTATACATAAAAAACAGAAGGCACGTTGTAAAGAATGTGGAGGTAAAGGAATATGTATTCACGGAAAACAAAGAAATTTTTGTAAGTTATGCGGAGGATCACAAATATGTGAACACAATAGACAGAAGGCATTTTGTAAAGAATGTTATGAAAAACATTAAGTTATATAACACCTGCATGTGCTACATAACAAAAAAAAATGAATTCAATTGTGATTTAAAAACAAAAATAATAAAATTAAAAAAATGGAGCAAACTGAAGAAAATAGTTATATTGAGTTTGAATATTATAATGATAAAAAACTGAGTTTCTCCGATTTTATAGAGTCAATTAAAGAAGATTTATTAAAAAATATATCAAAAAATCGCGGTTTTATTAATGAAAAAAATAGCTATATTTATTTTGAAATTATTTATTATGATAGTAATGATGATGATTATTTTATTTATTACACTGATATAAATTTTGGTGTTAATGGTATATGCGTTGATAAGTTTGTAAAAGATTTATTAAATTGTGCTAATGAAGACTATAAAGAATGGTTAAAAGAATATATTGATGATAATGTTGGAGGTGCTTATTATTATGTTAATGGAGAATATGATCGTATTGATGGTTATGATGAATTTTATGGAGGGGTTGGTAATTATTTTGGTTATTATGATAAGGAATGTAATATTAATAAGTTTGATAAAAATTTTATTGTTGAATCATTAAATTTTATTATATATATAAATAATTATAAGGTATTACATAAACGTAATTTCTACAAAGGCTTGTATGATGATTTAATGGAAGTAGCATGGAATCCAGATAGATTTTTAGATTGGTGTGTTGATATTGAAGAGTCAAGGGATTTGAAAGAACGTTGGGGAGAAGATTAAGTTATATAACGCAATCAAGTGTTACATAACAAAATTTGCATTGACGTAATCACATTCCTGAGCCACGTTAGAAACCGACCTTTTTAAAGTAAACATAAAATCTACTTTTCGATTTCAAATCCACTTTACATTTTGCTTGTTGCTATGTCGTAAAAGTATGCAATCTATTGTTCTACACGTGAACACTAATTTACAAAACAATCATAATCACGTGAAATTTACCGAAATAGATACCACGCTAAAGCCCCACTGATAATTATAAATGTTAATATACGTACTTCATGCTCGCTTCGTGTATTGGTTTCATGTTGCGTAGTCACGTCCGACTTTCCGCGTAGCGGGTCTCGACCTTTGGCCGACTTTTCATTTTGAGTTGTAGGTTTGGTTTTATAAGATTTTGGATTTGTCTCAACGGAATCAGTGACCGGCGACCGACTTGAAAGGTGGATATGAGGTAACTTTTGGCTTTGCCGGCCCTGATCTTCGATCAGCTTTACTTTTGAAGATCCCATGTTATGACTTATTCCAACCGGTTTTGATTCAGTGTTTAGTGTATTATTTACCCCAAATTTCATATCATTAGTCGCTTTCATAAGTTTGTTATTATATCCAACCACACTCTCTGTATTTATGATCATATTACTAGGCATCAACCATATACCTGGTGCAACAGCTAAATCAAGCCGTAATTTCGTTTCCTGTACAGATTTTTGATAATTTTTAATCGAATTAGAAATATCATCTTCTAAAACACTACTTTCAAATAAAGATAAGAATTCTTGTTGTGTTTCAATGGCTCCACCACCATTACCATAAATCGAATTTCTAGTGTTGGCTTGTGCTCCTAATATGCAGTAAACAAAAGCTTCAGCTGATCGATTCAATCTACCAAGTCCGGCTTTAGTGAGCCCATGTCCACTTGTAGGAATAAACCAACCATATTTGAAATCGGCAAAGTCATCATTACGAATGAATGAGATTAGGTCACCTTTTTCTTTCTTACCACCGTCATCAGCAAATTTACCACCTTCACCAGGCCATTGATCTGCTTCATGATCATAATTCCTTATAATATGTACATTTTGATATCCCCCTCCTTTTCCATGATATCCTGCACCATAATCAAGAAATATATCTCCCAATCCACCGTTTCTACCACCTTTCCATCTAAAGTCTGAGTTTTTTGATATGCTAAATTCTGCACACAATCGATGATATGCTACTTTATTATATGGATTATTGTTTATTACAAAGGGTTGCTCATCAGTTAAGGGAAGGCATAATTCATATAATATCCGTCTTATTGTGAAATATATATGAAACTTAATGAAGCTATTCACTACTTTAGGATAATTTAGACTTTCAAAAGGACTAATCCCACAACCAGATGTTGCACACCAAACTGCAAAGTTAAGTTGTTGAGGCCAATAGTTCATATCAGGTCCGTTCAACCATTTTCTACTCTGCTTTCCAAATTTGAAAGTAACAACTTGATTGACAAATATGTTTCTCATTTTTGCTGTGAATTTCTTCGTATTTGAAACGTATATATCTAGAGAGGTTAGCATTTTTGTTACATCAGTTGTAAAGTCATCAAATTTAATAGCAGGTATTGGATAGCTTTGGTTAGTCGTGGTTAAACTCTTTGGGAATGAACTCAAGTTATTCGATTCACGCAGTCCTAAATTTTCCCATAAAAGTTTTTTCAAATTAGGAGAAAGATCATCAGTCCAGGTTTTTCCAGTAGGATCATCATTTGACATTATCGTTATACCATTCACTTTCCATTTAATGTAACCACCATACTGATCATATACAAATTCAAATTCACTTAGATCAGCATTTGGATACCTTTTTCTGAAATCCACCCATAGTGTCATTTTATTACTTTTAGAATAAGATGAAAAGTCTTTAGACCGGTCTATCCGCCAAGCTATGCTTAGATCACCTCTTTTCTAATACCAGCAAAACAATTACATCCTACATCAGTTTTCTCATATGAAATTTTTAATGTGTGGGAGCGGTTAGCTCTTTTAATAGATCTGCACGAACTTCTCTCCTTATCTGCGACATGTTTAAGTTTTTTTCTGTATCTCTCCTAAATTTTTGACGAACTTCTAGTTTTAGTTTTTGAAACTTTTCCAACTCTGCTAAAATTATAGAAAATTCTTGATCAGATATAACATTATCTTTCAAAGCCTTTGAAACACAGTCGTTAATGGTGTTTAATTTTGATTTCGCTATAGAAGCAGTCTGTTCATGTTTGCTAACTTTATTTGAAAGTCTTTTTGAGGCCGCACCAAATCCAACAGATACTCCGCCACAAATTCCGCCTACAACGCCCAATGGAACACCAATAATAGCCCCAAAACCGGTAAGAGAAGTTCCAAGTCCACTTGCAGATAGAATAATTGAAAGCATTCCGCTACAAACACTGATTTTTGTAAATATTCCTCTTGCTCTATTGTATTTTTTCCTTACATCTTCATAATGTTTAATTTCTTTCTCAAGATTTTGTAATACTTCACTTGATTTTTGTAGTCTGAAATTAACAGGATCTGAATTATTAGGTAATCCTGGATAAATTCTATTGTAGTCATCCATATTATATTTTACTACTCAACATGATATCTTTAAATTGATACGAATACGCACGGTATTAGAAATTAACTTTGTTCCATTTTTATCTAGAATCCATAATGTAAAGTGGTTCACTGGATTTTTGGTTTGTGTAATTCTTAAACTTGGATACTTTTTAGAAGGAATAACAGCTAGTAGTTGAGAGGGATTGAGTTCTACATTTCCACCGCTAGGGATACGATTGTAATATGAAGATTTTGGTTCAATAAGATCACACATTAAATACAAAGGATTTTCAGACATTGCATTAGTACCAGAAAAATCTAACATTTGTATATCTTTTACATTATATAATGACGGGTCAAGATAAATTGTTGTTTCTGTAGTTAACATTGTTATGGATAAAAAAGTTATTATTTCATCATTACATCGATCATTCATTATTTTGTTTTAGATCTACTTTCTCTTCTTTTTAAATTGTTCCACAAAATATAGAACCACAGCCATTATCAAAAGCCAAGCATTCTTACCTAAAAATCCAATAACCTCACCAGCTGTTTTAAATAGAAAGCTAACTATTGCACCAACCATTCCTGGTAATATTTCACCCAGTTTTTTACCAAGAGTTTTCAAACCATTACCAACACCTTTACCTAATGTTGATAGACCTTTAGAAAGATTAGAAACTATAACACCAATTATAACAGCTACAGCACTCACAACAGCAAATACTGTAAACCCATACTTTTTGAAGATATACTTTAACCTCTCTCTTAATGGAAGATTTTTAATTATTTCATCTTTTCGACCCTCAATATCTGATATTTGTTCTAACTTGGAGATTGTATTCTTTCTAATTTGTTCTTTTAATGAATCAATCTCAGATTTTAATCTTTCATTACTTTGTTCTAACTTTGATAGATTGGATTTACCCTTCTTATATTTATCTATTTCTTCTTTGTATAATTTTGTTTCATTTAAAAGTTTTTCTCCCTGTATTTTTAATTCTATATTCTGTTTAACAGTTTCATCAAAAAGACTTTTATTTTCTAATTGTTGTATCTCAATGAATTCACGAAGTTCTTTTTCTTTTTCAATGAATTCACGAAGTTCTTTTTCTTTTTCAATATATCGATCTATCTCCTGCGGAAATATTTCTATTGTTGCTCTCAACCCCTCTGCGATATTATTTAATTCCTTATTTTTTCTTTTTCTTCATTTAATTGTGATATAGTATCATTATATTTTTCCAACATTGTTACATAATCAGCACCTAGAGCTTTTCTCATTGTTTTTGGTAAATTTTCAATATTAGTATTACCATTTTTATCAACTAATATATGCCACACATTATCTCCCCTACCAATTAATTTTCCCATTAAACTACCATCTTCTCCAAATTTTACATTAAATGTACCATCATCAGGGTTATAATTTGGTAAATAACGTTTGAGTTGTTGTCTGGCTTCTCTCCTTCTATCATATTCCTCATCTCTTTTTTTCAAAACATCACTCAGGTTCCTGGCTTCAGTCGGTTTGACCCATCCAGCTCGCTTCCTTCCTTCATCATCTTTATATTCATCATAACCGGCATAATCTTGTTCAAAGGTTGTAGATGTGTTTGGGCTTTGATAAAATGTATTATCTTCATTATCATTATCATCGTCTGATCCTTTTGGTAAATCCTCATCACAAAGCAAACATTTTCTAAAATAATTTACTAACCATATAACCTAATGCTAACATACCACCACCTACATATGCCATTTCACCCATCTTTTGATTGTCACTAGGTCTATAATAATCCGCAAATTTTGGTTCATGCATTTCAGCGAAGCTGGTCCCGATCTTCGATCGGCTTTGACTATATAATTCTAAAGCTTCATCTGTATTCGAAATATTTTTTGATGCTTGATATTTATCATCTTTTTGTTGTACTTTCCAATCAATTAGTTTCTGTCTATTTTCCTGATATTTTGCATAATCTTTTTGATATTTTTCTAATGCCTTATCATGTCGTATTCGTTCTGTATCTGTTTTATCTCCTGATAGATATTTTGCAAGATATGATCCACCAACAAATGTTGTTGCATTCAATATAGCTCCTCCAACAAGCATTGCTATTGTTGCCATGTTTCTTACTTAATTTGGTAAAATCTTTTGATCCTCTAAATATGTTTTTAGATACATACTACCTGTTAATACAACTACCCATTTTGCATAATTTGTAATACTTGAGGATGGGTCGTTCATAAATGATTCTTTAAGAGCCTTTTTAGCTACATATCCAACTCCAGCTGCTAATCCGATAATAACGGCAGAATCAGTAACAGTTTTCACAAGTTTATTTTCGTTTGACATAATTTATAAGATACTTTGGCTAACCTTTAAATATTATAACATTCCTATTTTCGGTAGAGAAGGTGGGATATTTTGAGATATTTGAGCTTCTTCAGTTTGTCTCCTCACTTCAATTGGTTGTGTTCCTCTCTGTGAACGGTATCTCATATACAAGTCAATTGCTGTAAAACCAATTCCTATAACAGATAAAACAGTAGTAAAAGACAATTCTGGAATCCATGCTTTTTGTTTACTTTCTGGTTCCTCTCTTTCTTCAGTTTGGTTGACCATCTCAGCTTCTCGTTCCATTTCTCTTTTTAATGCTTCTCTAGCTTTTTTATTACGTTCTGCTAATGCCTTACCGGCTGCAACTTTTTTAGGATCTTTCGCCCGGTCGGTTCCACTCTTTTTTGAGGTATTATCTTTAGATGGTTCTCTAGTAATTTGTTCAACAACTTCTTCTGACATTTTTTTACATATCATTTCTAAATCTTTAAATTAGTGAACGGTATCATACCCGCTATCATCTTGCTCAGTAGTACTTGCAACTTCTTTTAATTCATGTTCATATGTGTTTACAATCTTGTTAACATTATCTGTATTTTGTTGAATTTTGCTGAATTTTATGTGTTTGCAAACCTGAAATACCCCACTAGCAAGTGCTACCAATCTACCACCTTTCAATGCTAAAAGTCCTGCAAAGTTTGTAAGTTCGCGATTAACCAACTCATCATTTTTCAAATCCTTACAAAGTGCTTCCTTATCATCCACAGGAACTAAATAAGAAATTATAGCAGCAACCAATTGTAAAGATGAATCTACCATTCCATCACTAACTTTTTTACCTAATGCTGTTTGGTATCGATTAAAATATTTTTCAATATCTTTTTCTGATAATTTTTTTATATCGCCTAAACTTAAATTAACACCTAAATATTCCTTTGTTGTACCTAGAGATGCTAGAATTGCAAGTGATTCTTCTTTTATTTCAACTTCATCACTATTCCTCCCTGCGGCTGGTCGCTCAGCTGGTTGGTTATTATCTTTTATGTAATCTTCAACTTCTGTCATCTTTTATGGTGATACATTTACTATTTTTAAATCGCTATTCCCCGTTCGGAATCTCCAAATAGCAATTAAATGGGTGACGTAAAGATAAACAAAGTCTAGAATATTTTTCAGTTTTTAATAATTGCATAAATTTTTTACATGATTCATAATCCAAATCACCACCATAATCTTCGAAAAACATCTTCATACTTTTTTGTGATGGGTTATGGAAAGTAACAACACAGGCTACATTTTCACGGAATGGTTTTGCTATAGATGTTAATTGCTGAGTGAGGGTCCAAACTGATAATCCGTGATGTCTTCCAGAGAATGCTAAATCTATAAACTTGTTTGATCGCTTCTTCAGATCATTAGATACAGCACAATCATCTAAAATTATTAGTGTATTTGTTCCAGAAAATAAAGTTTGACAATCAGTTAATAACTCATTAATCTCATCAATGTTACTAGCATCTGGCGATAATACAAAGAAACGTTTATCTCCTCGAGCAAAATTATGATAAGTTTTATTTTTAGAATAAGTTGGACATATTAGAACAATGTAATCAAAAATTTTTCGGAATGGCCCTCTTAACTGATTCATGAGGTACTTTGTCTTTCCACAATTTGTTGGGCCTGTTATAATACAATGGAATGGTATTTTTTCTCGTAATTCTTCCATGATTTTTGTATCATAACATAAGGTTTTTTAAGTTAGTACTTTATGGATCGCAAACCTGAATTCATAATCTCCATCATTGCGTCAGCTACAACAAACATATGACAGGTTATAGTACCAGATCCACTTTGTTTTCTTTTAATTTCTAGTTTTACACCATCTTGTGTATTGTTTAATGCTAGGCCACCGCCATGAATACCATTATCAGGGTGAGTTCTCATATCAACCCAAAGAGCAAACTTATCAGCATAAAAATCCTTTTCCTTTACCGACCATCGGGCAAAGCTCTCCCCGGCGAAGCCGGAACGGGAGGAACCAACCTCTCTCCCGAAACGTTTCTTTACCGACTCCCATAGATCTGATGGTATCATCCCCTTAGAGTATAAACGATTTGCCACACCATCAACATCTATATTAATCGAGGTTATACCTGGATTGTAAAAAAATTCAGAGTTACGTGCTCCTGCTGCGATTGGTAATGTAAACAAACATAATATCCCTGTCATTGATCTTCTAGGTAAATTAATATGCTGATTTATAACACCATCACCACCTATGGAAAAGGTAAAAGTTTTGTGTAGAGTGACATTTTCATAAAAGAATCCTTTACCAACCTGATAAGCTGCTTGTGCCTCGCGAGCCAAGTATTCACTTGAAATAGAAGAATATTCTAACTCAAGGTTTTTGATTGAATAAGATGGAGTCTTAGTAGTGTCAGAATAAACAACAATATCATTAACTGGAGCAAGTGTAATCTCAAAGATTAGATGATTATCTAGTGCCTTTGGATAGAAAACTCCATGATCATTTAGAATAGGATGGTTTAGTGGTATACGATACTTGGTGTTATGTACTTTTGAAAGATCCACTTCCTTTGTATCTTGTGTTTTCCCATCACCTGCTTTTGTCCTAAGTTTTCTCATGTTTACAGAAGAAATACCTTGTTTTAATCTATCTTCACGTTCTTCATCTGTTAAGAATAAGTCATGATATGTTTGAAAAAGATCATATCTTTGAGTATCCTGTAATGTTTCACCTCCAAAAAGAACTCTAAGTCTAGATACAAGATTACTACCTACATTATTTACAAGTGTATTATTAGCATGCCCATCTACATCTAAATCAAATAATAGAGATACACTTCCTGGTACAATCACTAAATTCTCAGAAAGTTTTGGTATATTTATATATAATGTTTCTCCAGGGCTAGCAGATGATGGATTGAGAGTAATTCGGTTCATTGTTGATTCCGCTTTCAAACCAAATGGCTCTCTAGGAATTCTATTTGGATTAATTTTTTCAGACGTCATATTTGATTTATAAGATACTTTGGTTAATCTTTAAATGAGTTCTACCTTATCAAAAATATCGGCGGAGCCGGGCCCGACTTTAAGTCGGATATATTATTCAACTGAGGGATATTGGAAAGGATATTCTGCGATTAATAAATTAGCTGAAAAAGCAAAAGTAAGTGAAGATGTAGCAAAACAATGGTTACAAAAACAAGCAATATGGCAAATCTATCTTCCTCCTCCCAAATATATACCTAGACCGCACTGGTCTGTAGATAAACCTAATCAGATTCATCAAGCAGATTTATTATTTTTACCGCATGATAGAGTTGGAAGAAAAACATATAAATACGCATTAGTTGTGGTTGATGTTGCCTCGAGATATAAAGATTCCGAACCATTAACCTCAAAAGAAAGCCATGAGATATCTAAAGCTTTTGAAAAAATATATTCTAGAAAGTTAAAATATCCTAAAACATTAATGGTTGATCCTGGAAGAGAATTTATGGGTGAAGTTACAAAACTTATGAATTACCATAATGTGAAAATACAGAGAAGTGAAGCTGGAAATCATAGAGCTCAAGCATTTGTTGAAAGTGCAAACAAAATATTAGGTGAACGATTATTTAGTCATCAATATGCACAAGAAATGCTGCAGAATGAAAGATCAAGAGTATGGGTGAAAAGATTACCATATATTCTAAAAACTTTAAATAATACACCAACGAGAATAACTGGTAAAGAGCCTGATAAAGCTATAAAACTGAAAGAAGTCGAACTTGAAACTAAAAGATATCATCGAGTTGTGGGCCTTGATGAGGTTAGATTACCTCCTAGTGTTAAAGTTAGATATTTATTATCTCCTGGGGAACTTGAAGGTGGTGAAAAAAGACGAGCTACTGATCCTATTTGGAGTATCAAAGTTTATAATATTTCTAGAAGTGTGATTTCACCTAATCAACCAGTTTTATATTATATCTACCTGGAGGGTGGGCCCGGCTCCACTGATTTAGTGGATGGGCCAAGACGTGGGTTTGTAAGGGAAGAATTACAAGTTATACCCTATGATACTGAACTTCCTCCCAATTCTGTTTTAGTACGATAATGACCAATAGCTAAAGTATTTATTCCATCTTCACAAATTATTCTCTTATCATCATCAGCAGATAATGCAACCTTATTAACAGTTTCAGTATAAACATCATGTAAGCGACTTCTAAATACATTCATCTCCCTCATTTGAGGTATTCCGGTGAATAGACAATCCTTATAATCATTATGAGTTATTGTATTTTTTACAACTGATTGCGTAATTCCTTTACACTTATTTATCTCTTCATTTTTATCTGTTAATATAGAGTATAACTTAGACCTTAGACCTAAAAACTCTTTTACCGGAATTCCTTCCATTTCATCTTTGAACATTCCTATTACTTTTTTGTTTACACCGATCTCGATTCCTGAAGGATGATCTTTAGGATAATTACTAGTGTCAAACTTTTCTCTAACATCAGGACTTATATCTTTGTAGAAATCTGGAGTTTCTATTTCATATACAAGCGAATCAGTATCAGTCATAAGTAATTTAGCCTTATCTCCATATTTCTTTTTAATATAATTATAATGAAAATCATACATTACTTTTTTACTTAAATCCAGAATACACATACCCAAGTAAACAGGCTTATTAAATTTTATCTTTTTTCTTTTCATATGAATAGCTGCTAGATTTTTAGAAAAGATAGTACGATGTTGATAATTAGGTTGTTTTATTAGTTTTCTAGCTTCTTTTTTATTTGTAACTAATTTAATGTCAACCCTATTTCTAATATTTTCCATTGTTTTACCAAATACAGCGTTATTCATTAACTTGAAAAAATCCTTTTCAAAATCATTATTTGCTTTAGCTCTTAGATTAGTATTAAAATCAATGTAAGGTTTTAACCACGCAGACTCTTTGAATTTAATTCCTCTATGAATCTTTGTTATTTTTAATCCTAAACTTTTATAAAGTTTTAAAGTTTTACGGTGAACAATATACTTTTTCTTATTTTTTAAGTTTGGGATTAATTTTTTCACCTTGTTAACAGTAAGTTTGTCTGGGGCTAGAGAATAATCATTATGTAAATCATGAAGATGTTCTGGATATTCTAGACCAACCTCAACTACGCATGGGATATCTCTCCAGTTTTTACACTCTTTCTTAGACATCCATTTAAAACCGTGAGTGGGTAATGGTTCACTCATTGCTTTTCCGTATAAGTTATTTGCGTCAAGATAATTAATATATGTTGTTGGTAGATTTGAATCATATTCTTCTATATATGGATTATTAGCTTTAGCATATCTTTTTGATATTTGTGCTACACCCCCTCTAACACCCTTCTCAAACATAAGTAACATATTAATGTCAGTTAGTAACTCCAATTTCACTTTAGTAAACTTTAACATTGCATCCCAAGCTAATCCAGGTGATGTATAATAGTGGGCAGGATCTAAACTATAATTCTTCATACAAGCATCCCTAAAATTCTCGAATACATCCATTAAAAATAGTACGTCTGACAAAAGATATAGATCGTGGTATTCCCTCATTGTTTTTATATTAAAAGCTTTACAAACATTTTGAGCATGTTTATAATCATCTTTTGATATATGTTTGCCATTTAGTTTTGAGAAAAATGCTTCTATTCGTGGAAGTTGGGTTTCATTTAATTTATCAAGGCTGTCAAAATAGTCGTATGGAAATACTCCTTTCCTCAACATTAAATACGTCTTATCTACAAATACTTTTTTCGTTTCTTTTAATTTATCGTCTCTTGGAGAAAGACATCTACTTCCAACTAACTGGCAATTCTTACATTTTCCACATCTACCAATACCTTTATACTGAATGATTTTTCCATCTTTTATATATCTCTTAATACAATCTTCTGGTTTGCATGCTCCACATTTTCCACATTTTGTAAGATTAGCGACTAAATTGTCAAGACTTGTTGACATAAATTTAAATGAATCAATGAATCTAATATCCAACTTATCTTCTTTTTCCTCACCTTTTTTATCAATATATTTGCCAAGTACAATTTGTTTTGTAAAAGAAATATATTTTTCCTCATTATTAGGTATGCAGTCTACTTTACTTTTTGTTATACCAATATTCTTAATAAAAAGATGTGCGTCATATCCTGATAGGTTGTGAAAAATGATTGGTATGAATTTTTTATTCTTGAAATTTAAATTACACGCACTATGTGCAGCTCCTCTATACTTTCCTGTATAATGACAGTGATCTTTTACCTTATCTTTTTCTAATAATTCTTCTTCACATATATGACATTTGTTGGCTTTTTTATGTTCGTATTTTTCTCTTTGCGTCAGCCAATTCATTTTCTTGTTAGGCTTAATTTTTTCACAAATTTCTCTAATATCCTTTTCTAATTCAATCATAAATATTTTTCCTATATCTTCGTCTGGAGATTTAGCGGTATATCGCCTAATAACAGGTTCATAATTTTCATCGAAAAACTTTATTATATAACAGTAACCAGTCGGTTTATGCTTTGCATATTTATTTGTAAAACTTTTACTTTTGTCTGGTGAGCAAGTATCTATTCATTCTCCACAACACTCAAAGTCGCCATATACAACAAATGGTACTTTTATTTTTTTGTAAAAATTAATAAATTTAAGATATATAGGTTTTCCATGTTTATCCTTTGGCATTTCGCACCTAACAGCTTCATGTTCTTTACAATATTCTAGATGCTTTTGCAATGTTTCCTCTTTATGTGTATGATAAAGACATCTAGGACAGAGGTAAATCCTTTCCTTATGTTTAGTAACTTGTGAAACTGTCAACCTGCAAAGATTCTTTATCCAACAATAGTGATCTGTTTCACCGTTTGATATTAGAAGTAAGTTTATTAAAAGCCCTCTTTCTTTATCACTTATTCTTAGAGGATATACTTCCTCATTATCATTATCATATCCATAAACATTAATCCTGTAGTATAGGTTTTGTTTCTCAAACTTATCAATATCTGTCCATTTGGTAGGAAATTCTATTCCTTTCCAGTTAAAAATTTTAGAGTTTTCTATCAATTCTCTATTTACTCTTTGCGGATTTTTCTCTCTTGGATGTACTGCTTCAGTTACTGACCACTTAAAACATTCATTATCATTCTCATTCCTGAGGTTTATAATCGAGCCTTTGTTTGCTAATTTTTCTGGTAGTGGGATATAACTACTTCCTGAAATTGGTTCAAATGGATCAATTTTTATATCAAAGTATAGCACACTATCAAATTTCCAACCGCTACCATTTTGTGTAAAATTTCTAGAAAGCTCAAGTATATAGTCAGTCATCGTGTCGAATAAGCTGGATAAATCTGTTGACTCTGTTACAACCTCTGGTTTTTTACTATGAAATATTGGTTCTACTTCAATCTTTTCATGAAATATACCTCCATTTTTCAACATTTTCTTAAAAAATCTACAACAAAGTGTAAATTTCAACTTTAGAGGCTTCTTTTGTTTATTATTTATATCAATAACTTTTTGTTTAATTTTTCTTAAAAATGTCCGTTCATCATATCCTTTCTTTCCATGTATTCTATACGTTTTCAGATATCCATCAAGCCCTGTTTCTTGTTCTATTTGAGTAAAATCTTCATCATGTTCTTGATTAGTTGGCTCATCTTCTGTAGTAGATGTTGAGGTTTGAGGGATAGATTGTGTTTCATTTTTCTTTTTTCTAGGAGTTGGGATTGGTCTTTATGGTTGTGTGTTATTATTCAAAAGATTTTTAAGATCATCCCCTTTAGATTTAACTTTATTAACCACTTTTGATATTTGATTTTTTATCCAATTAAAAGTTTTATCTTTTGTTTTTGTTTCCTTAATTTTTTTCATAAAACTCTTAGCCTCATTCATAAAACTAGATACAATATTTCTTCTTGGTGGCAGAGGACGGGGAGGAGGTGTTCGTTTAAGTTTAGGAGGCGGAGGACGGGGAGGAGGTGTTCGTTTAAGTTTAGGAGGTGGAGGACGGGGAGGAGGTGTTCGTTTAAGTTTAGGAGGTGGAGGACGGGGAGGTTTAATTTTTGGAATTAGGGATGGAGAACCCGGAGGAGTTCCTGGCCTAAATCGGTGTGGTGAACCTGGTGGAGGTGTTTCTGGGTTAAATCCATTTGGTAAACCTGGAGATACGTCTGGCGGTGGAGTTGGTAAATTTGGTTGAGGGGAAGTGGAATTGGAAGAGGAGTATTCTGATCGGGTCTATGTGGGTCAGCATGTAATGACGCACTAATTTCTCGAATATTATCGATGATTTCTTGAACATTATTAACTATTTCAGGAATATTAATCAAAAATTCAATACGTTTCGCTTTAGTATTATAATATGACTTTCTTGGTGGGTTATACCAGTAAACTAATTTTTTTAATTGATCAGCACTTAATCTATTTAACTGTTGTTCCATTTTACAATATTTTTTTTTTGTTTTTAAAAAGCAATTAAAAAAACAATTTTATTTTTTATGAAACATTTGCATTTTTTCTTGTATTTTTTTTAATTACTAAAATATGTGCTGGCCCCCCCATAAAGCCTACTACTAAGACTGACTACGACTTTGCGAAGGCGGCGAGTAAACCAACAAAGATGGCTCTTCGCCTGGTCAACAAACTGTTCACCCAGGAAGTTCTCCTGCAGTCAACCTTGTACAGAAAGAAAGACTTTGGCCCTCTTGATGTTACCATCATTATTGCAATAAAGGGTAAGCTCACAGAGTCATTTGCATGTACTAGAATATAAACCTGCACATAATATTATGAACCTGGGTTTTTTCAAGTTAGCCTCAATAGGTTCTTATATAAATGGTGTTTGCTGTAGAATTGGGCCACCTAGGTTAATCAGGTTATCGAAATAAATAAAACAAATTGTGAATGGTTCTTCTGTGAAGGGTGGTTAACTAGGAAATTGTAGGAAACTGTTATGTCACATGTATTTTAACTTGTCATTGAATATTTGAGCGATGTTTGCAACCAGGCCAGACTTAAAATTATTATTTCTAAATAAGTTTGCAACTTTGACTAGTTTCAATATTATATCTTATGTGTTAAGAGGACGTTGATTTCCAGCTGAAGTGCTCAGATCATTTGGTTACCAGTGCTGGAACACTGAGGATTTCAACCACATGTGGGAAACATGTAAAATAAGTAGAGACAAATGCTGCCAAAATTGACGTTTTTTTTAATTGCCTTAATTATAGAAGTGCTCAATTATTGAGCCATTTATTTAGTCATTCCTCAAGTGAATGTATTTTTTAGGTAAAAACAAAGGATAAAGTCTACACAAACATGGCTGTTACGGACGTTCACCATATATTTTTTCGTATTTTTCGTAAGCGATTGTCGAGCGAGTATCCATTAGTTGTGTTATGTAATCAGATCAGTACATGTGAACGAAGAACAGTCAACAACGATTTTGTAAGTACACTTTAAGCATTTTCTTTTGGTATAGATTTTAGTTCAGAGTTCTAATCGAATTATATTTCCTTATTATTGTTGTATTAGGAACCGCTGATAGCTCTGAAATTTGAATGTAATGTGAAAGGAGGCAAGTTTTCGTCGACAGCTGTGGAGACTGTGTGAAAGTGAAGGTCGATTAAAAACATTTGCGACGTTTAGAGCATTAAAGTGCATTCAAATTGATACAAGTTCTTCGCGTTTTATTTGTGGTCACTAGATCATGTTACTGTGAAATTGACAGTCACATCAGTTCAAAATCGTTGTCAAATTGCTTGTTGGGCGAGTATTTGTGGTGATATCAGAAGGGTGGAAAAGGTGACCTTGGATAATGGGGTGTGAAAGGTGAAAGAAACAGCACCTACATGTGTATTGTTCACCAAACATGCAATGAAAAATGGAAAGAGTTCACAAATTTAATTTTCCTACATTTTTGGAATCTTGTTTTTCTTGTTTACCTGGTTTGAAATATGCTGAGTGCCATGAATCAAAGCCAAAGCAGGAATAAACCCAAAGGGGACCAAACAGACGTATAAAATGTGTCAGATGGCGAAGAAGATGGATGTTATGGGTTTGACTGTCCTCTCCTATAAGTGGAAACAAATGAACGTTCAGTATCTTCACTAAGGCACTGTGTCTTACCGGTGATAATTTTTTGTTTATCTGGAAAGGTCCTTTTTTCACAAAGTCCTGTTTCATAGAATAAATGGTTTAGTGCTAACCACTTTTTTTACTAAAAGAAGTCACTAACATAGTTTTGCACTAAGCCACTCAATTATCTTTGAATTCTGTAATACCAGATTCTATAAATTCTATAAATTCTATAAATTACAGAAAATGCCTCCCGTAAAAGTTGAACCTTCCAATGTTCGTCTCCTTGACTACTCCAAATCCATCATCCCAACTGGAGGTCAAACCACATTGCACTGTACTCACCAAGGCAAAATCTATGATGTACTGGTTCAAGTTATAACAGCACAAAGCTACTATGCACCCCTACTCGCATAGTCGCGATAGTACTCGCATGGGTATCCTGAATTATGATGTGGACACTGTCAATCAACTCCATGTCACCTCCACACCTTCTTTACCTCCTCTTGGTGAGTTGACTTTTGATTCTATTAAAGTTAACTATCTCCATCTATTTGAGGGGCTGGGTGAACTGGGAGAACCTTACTCACTGACACTCATCCAAGCTGCGCCCCATCGCTACGCTGCACCAAAGCTACCCATCATTAAAGAGGCACTGGACAAACTGATCGACACAGGTCAACTAGTTAAAGTGAATGAACCTACACCCTGGATATCAAACATGGTGGTACGTGAACGCCCACCATCAGCAACTAAGCCCGCCAAAGTTCGCATTTGTTTAGACCCTTCCCAGACCATAAACAAAGCTATTCTCAGACCAGTATACCCCATCCCCACTCTGGAGGAGAACCTTCATCGCTTTCATCAGGCTAAGATTTTCTCAACTTTTGACATTAAAGATGCTTTTCAAACAATTAAGTTGACAGAGGAGTCCTCTAAGTTGACTGCTATGCACACACCCTGGGGACATAACCGCTGGACTCGACTTCCCTTCGGCATCAGTTCAGCTCCTGAGGAATTCCAGCGTCGCATTCATGATGTTCTCTGTGGTTTGGAGGGTGTTGTCAACATTGCCGATGACATCATCGTCATAGGTCGGGGCACATCGCTAAAAGAGGCCACACATGATCATGACCGCAGAGTAATTGAGCTCCTAGACCGCCTCTCTCAGCATCACCTAAAGCTCAACCAGACAAAGTCAAGTTAAAGACCTGCTCTGCGCCCTTCATGGGTCACACCCTCACGCCTGAAGGACTAAAGCCCGGTAATGAGATTGCCAATGTGGTCCTGAACATGCAGCCTCACGGCGTTTCCTGGGCACAATTACTTATTTATCAAAGTTCTGTCCCCACCTCAGTGAGGTGGTACGTCCTCTCCGTGATCTCACTCACATTGATCAGAAGTTTCTGTGGGCTGACCAACACACAGAAGCTCTCCGACAAGCGAAGGAGTTAGTGTCTCAAGCTCCATGTCTCCGTTACTTTGACGTCAAAGCCCCAGTGGTACTTCAAGTTGATGCCTCGGAATATGGCCTTGGTGCAGCACTTCTTCAACCAGCCACTTGTTCTTTAAACTCCTCCGATACCTTGTGGCAACCAGTAGCCTACAGCTCAAGTTCGCTCAGCCAAACAGAACAACGATATGCTCAAATTGAAAAGAAAACTCTAGCCATCGTTCATGCATTCCACAAGTTTGACCAACTTCTCTTTGGCAAATCGGATGTGGTCGTACATAGTGATCACAAGCCTCTGGAGACCATCTTCAAGCGCCCTCTGGCTTCCACTCCACGCCGTCTTCAAAGCATGATGCTTACTCTTCAACGCTACACATTCTGCGTTGAGTACCACAAGGGGTCAACACTCCACATCGCTGACACTCTCTCTCGAGCCCCTCTACCCACCACCACTCACAAACAAGTGCATGACGAGGTGGTCTATCAAGTTGAATTTGAAACAGACACCCCTCAACTTTCTGCATTTCAAGATGCCACACTTCAAGAGCTAAGAACAGCAGCCATGACAGACCCTGAACAAATTGCCCTGCAATCTCTCATTAAGGCTGGCTGGCCCAATGACAAAGCCGCGGTTCCTGAACTAGCACGCCCATACTGGGCCATCTGTCATGAACTCACCTCACATGATGGGCTCCTGTTTAAACAAGATCACGTCATTGTCCCCTCTTCTGCTCGTCCGACCATACTCCACAAGCTGCACGCTACTCACCGTGGCTTCGAGTTCACCATCTGACATGCTCGGAGTTGTGTCTTCTGGCCAGGGATCAACAGTCAGGTTTCAGACATGTGCCAGAACTGTCTCATTTGTGCACAATATAAACAACAACACCCTCGGGAACCGCTCCAACCTTACCCTGTACCCACCTTACCTTGGCAACCGGTGTCACAAGACTTATTTGAGCTCAATGGCATACCATATCTGGGAACAGTTGATCACTACAGCGACTTTTATGAAATTGACCGCCTCTCATCTATTCAATCAACAGCTGTAGTGCAAGCCACCAAGCAACACTTTGGCCGACATGGAATTCCACACATGTTGCTAACGGATAATGGAGCTCAATACACCTCAGACTTGTTCAAAGAATTTGCTCAAACATACAAGTTCAATCACATCACGTCATCTCCATACTGGTCGCAATCCAATGGTCGTGCTGAAGCAGCTGTGAAGTCTGCCAAACATATTCTCCGCACAGCTAAAGATGTAGACTTGGCTCTCTTGTCAGTACGCAACACTCCCCTGCTGGTCACACCTCTCCAGCTCAGTGACTGTTTGGCCGGGCTCTCCGCAGCAATTTGCCTCAGCCATCAGTTACATTGGAACCATCCAAGCTTCAACGCGACACAGTAGTAACCGATCATTTGCATCGCAAATTACAGCAAAAGCAAGGCTACGACAAACATGCAGGACAACTCCTACCAGACTTTCCACCCGGAAGCTATGTCTATGCTAAACCTCGCCCTAATTCACCTTGGAAGGCATGGATCTCTGGACAGATCATTGGCTCTGCTGGCCCTAGATCTTACGTTATCAAAACTGGCTCCAGACAAATTAGGCGAAACCGTGTTCAAGTGCAACTGGCACCTCCCTCAAGTGCCAATGCCTCACAACATCAGACTAATACCACTCCACTCCTTCCTGACAAGCTTCGACCCAGCCCGTTAAACCCACGTCCATCATATGTTCCATCCGCAGTTTTCACAGCATCACCGAATGATGCTCGTCCATCTCCTATGCCTTCAAATGCCACTCCCTCGACACCAACGGTTCCACCTGAGCCAGGTTCTGAAGCACCTTCATCACTCTGTCCCGTCAACCCACGCCTGCATCCCCCTCTCCAATTCCCCGCGCTTCTCCTGTGTCACCCAGTCCACCAGCACCTCAAACAGTTACTCGTAGTGGTCGAGCCATTCGACGACCTGCCCGTTATGCTGACTGAGCATTGACAAAGAATTTTCATTGCAGGTGAAGAACACTACCCAATGCTGTAAGCGTGGGTGTTACTGTCAGTGGAACTGGATGCTGCTGTCAAGTGGGAGAAGGCCTTGAACATTAATGACCCTTTATGATCAGACCATTTGGAACTGTCTTAGACATTAATGACATTTTAATTTTTGTTTGTTGTTTTCCTTTATTTCCTTGTTCCTGTTATCGTTATTGTTATGGTTGTTAGCATTCTGGTGATCAGAAAGCAACCTTGATTTTAAAAACAAAAGAGAAGAAAGCATGTTACATGTCATGCGTCACGCGGGTCATTTACCCATAACACCCTTTGGTGTTATTGCTCAATTACCATGTGCTCAACTCGGATCAGCCATCTTGATGAACATTAAATAATTCATATACGTTCATGAAATGTGAGGATTTACTGAACCTTATTACACACATTACTGAGAGGTCCACATCTTCCAAAACTTGGTTAGGTATTCAAATTTTTTTTTGGAACTATTGCTTGAATCCTTCAAACATATTTCTTCCTAATTAAGTGGCACAATTCAAGTAGTCCCACGTCTGTATTATGGTGTGTTGGAAGGCTATAGTGAAAAACATCTAATTCATGAAGATGTAAGAGAACCATTATATCACATGATAAAAAATAGGACCACCCTTAAGGTTACACATATAACACACCGATTTTCCAGTCTGAATAACTCTGCGGACTGATTCAACCACAGCGTTATGAGTTCGGAGCACCATATCAGTGGTATAAGGCCAAACTCTATGTAATCCACCAATGCAGACTGTCTTTCCTTTATCTTCACACTGAACAACCTTCTTCTCCATTGTGTTGTCTCATGTTGGCCATCAGAGCTTTCCCAGGAAGATCTGAAGATGACAGCAGAAGAGTTGCTCTAATATTTTGTTCTCCTGCAGGTGTAGTAACTTTGAGTCCTGATTAGTAAAAAGAAGTAAATGTGTTTATTACCATAAAAAAATTATTGTGATCTCTTACTTTACAGCTGTATCTAATAGGCATATATATTAGCTTATTTTCAACATTGATATAAAGAAACTTACCATTCTGATACAAGTCACTGATGCTCTCAATAATTGGCCTGCAGAATGTTTGCATATTTAACTTTTTCTTTGAACACCAAAGACCAGCAAGGAACATATATTTTCTTGAACACCTGTGTGCATGTGGACAGAGTGGTCATTAAGCTCATGCTCACTCAACTTCAACCATAAATGAAATATAAAACACTACTGGTGGTAGTACTGCAGATTTGATTCTTATGAGAATCAAAAACGAGTTGTTATCGAGCAACTTTCCCTTCATTACCTTATCCTTGGGGGAAGTTCATTAATGACCAGAAAAATTGGCCAGAAATTCTGCTTATTTAAGGACTTGTACGGCGCCACGCCATCAGTATTGAATGAGAAAGAGATGTTCAGTGCATTATCCTTGCTAAGGAAGCCACCAGGCTCCATGAGTTTACGGTATTCTTGTCCACTGAATACATCACAGATGACATCATTGTTAAGAAAATCCCTGTCAAAACGATATCCAAGTAGTTTGATGAACTCTGCATCTGTTTAATCATATAATCAGAATGATATCATTAACATCAATAAACAGTTACTGTATTGCATTTGGTGTTTGTGATATCCAGAATAATCAAGACTGAGGTAACAATTAAGTGGTACCACTTGCTCAGTCAAAGATAGGAATTGACGATTGTGCCATGTATTTACATTGCTGCATGCAAGACATTGCTCGTGGAAATCATGCACTGTGTGCATAACCTAGAGATTATTCACTAATCTGCAAGCAGATTAGTGAATAATCAATAGGTTGCACTGACTTACAGAATTAACTGTAAGCTCTTAGCTAGTAAGAAGGCAGATAGTGACTACAATGTATAATAATAATTTACCTTGGGGGCTAGCTATAAATGCAATTCTTCAGTAGACTTATCATGGCAATGCAGGCGCCATGACAGGCATGTGTAAATTTGAAACATTTCAGTTATAAAAAGAATAATTGTTGAAAAGCCACATAATGCCATAAAAAAGGTATACAAAATTGTTTGTAAACCATTGAAATTTATGCTTAAACGAACCATGCAGATAGGCTAAAATCTAGTCCTGAAAAATTTAAAGCAGTTTGAACCAGTATTGGAACAATCCTTATTTTTTTATATAAAGGATATACTAATAAAAACAGAGAGACACTATGTTAACATTGTACCTCTATACAGCTGACATAAACGCACATGTATATCCATGAGATCGTTGAAGGTTAGCTTGAAAAATATTTTACACCTTTCAGTGCTGCCAACAGAACTATAATTTAATGCACCAAGTTCACACTCCTTATGAAATGAAAAGCGATATATCAATGGAACTGCTAGCCTGACAGCCTAAGTAAAATCAACTACATAGTAGATCGCTGTATATTTGATAAATCGTGTTACAGTTAAGCGGCTTCGTTTTGGATGTTAGGTTTCAATGGGTGTTGATTTCAATGGATGACGGTCGCATGACTTTTTCACTGTGGAATTTTGATCATAATACCAATTCCGTATTATTTATATGTAATGTCAACCTTAAGTTGTAGAAGCAGCCAAGAGTTTTCAAAAAGACCGCCAAACGCCAGCTTGAAAAACCATGACAACGATGAAGAGGTAATATATATGCTAATAAGAAAGCTTTTGTGAGCAAAAATGCAAGATACTATTCCATCTTATCCTAGCTAGTACATACATTTGGCAGAGCATATGTTAATTTGGAAGACAGCTTTTCTCTACTACAATATGAACAGTTAGGTAAAAAGAAAAACATACCATTAATTCTCTACTTTCGCTTAGGCAAAGGCAGCTAAACGGTTGGCCAACAAAGAGAAAGCTATGGCTGAAAAAGCTAAACAGGAGGATAACCTCACCCAGAGTAAGGAGTTCCTGGAAATCTCTGATGAATCAACAGTATGGATATATCAATTCATGGGTTAGGCCCAATTCAGACGCCGAACTTTTCATGAGCCGAACCTAATATGTTGAATTAAGTACATGAAAAGTTTGGCGTCTGAATCAGTTAAGAACAGCTATTTGAATTGGGAACGGCTCAGCCGTTCTTCCCGCCTGGCTCAGCCGGGAATTTCGCCTTTGGAACAGCTTTGATTCAGACGCCGAACTTTTCATGTGCTGAACCTAATGCATAAATTATTATAACGTATTTTACAAGCAGTTTCTCGAAGAGAGCATGCGTCATAGAGCGCGTTTATTATCATCATGGCGACTTGGAGAGCTGCACTCGCTAACACGAAGTATGTTTGTATTGAATGTCGCATTCCGATCTGTAACAAGTGTTCTATTTTCGTAAACAATGAAGATACTGTTGGTTGGACGGCAGGAAGATCTGTTGGGCATTGTGAACCGTGCTTCAAGGCTAAGAAGTTGCCGGAAGAGAATGGTTATGGCGGTAAACGAAGAATGGCAAATAATGGGCGAGACAAGCCGTCCAACAACCCAGAAAAATACGTGTTGAATTAACTTTTCCAACTACCTTGGGTGACACTTTTATTCCAAGTAATGTTTTATTTTCGGCATTCTATAGATTTCCGTACTTTATAAAGTTTCTCATTTATGGAGAATGGCGGTTTGCAAGGAAACGGGTTTCCTCGCCCCATTGTCAGACGATAAAGGCAAATAGCTAACCGATATTCTGGCGATATCGGCTCTTCGGTCACTGTTACTCTTTGAAGGACATGCCTGATCCGATTTAGGATAAAATGAAAAGTTCCACGTGAAATTCGAAATGTTTTCTTGAAACGTTCTTCAGAATAAGTATTCCAAATACAGTTAAACCATCCCATGTTTCTCCCAAAGCGACGGCAGGGGTGAAGCATTTTCTCGAGACAATAACAAGAGCACAGTGACTAAACAGACATTTACCAGTTGTTGTCTTCTTGTCAACATGAGTAGTGTAAATAAGCGGGGTCTGGGACATGTTGAAATTTTTGAATTATGTTGATTTGCGGATCCGCAAAAAGTTTTCGCAGGGGAGGTCTGGGACATGTGTAAATTTTTGAATTATGTTGATTTGCGTATCCGCAAAGTATTCGCAGGGGAGGAAGCCCGAAAATACAAAACAGAGATTTTATCAGGTCGTTACAAAGCCGATGCCAAGCCGATGCCAAGCCGATGCCAAGCCGATGCCAAGCCGATGCCAAGCCGATGCCAAGCCGATGCCAAGCCGATGCCAAGCCGATGCCAAGCCGATGCCAAGCCGATGCCAAGCCGATGCCAAGCCGATGCCAAGCCGATGCCAAGCCGATGCCAAGCCGATGCCAAACCTTATACTGCACCCCCCCCCACCCCCACATAAGTATCCGTAAAATAAAAAAATTTGATTTTAATATTAGTTTAAAGAATAACTTACGAAAGTATAAATGGAAGAGTTACAAAAGAAAAAAGTTGTAGAATTGAAAGAACTTGCCCGAGAACACATTGGTAGGGGATTTTCTAATTTGAGGAGTAAACGCGAACTAGTTGAAGCATTGAGTGATATTCCAGAAGTTATGGAAGAGATGCGTAATCTGCAGAGACAAAGACCTATTCTTGATGAGCCAATACCTAATATTGACGCCAAAATTCTAAAACCTAAAAAACCAAAACCCCCCAAAATTCCAATTAAAAATTTGGAAAGCAGAGTAGAAAAACCAATAATTAAAGATATTAACGAGTTTGCAGATTGGATACAATCTTATATACCAGAACCTTCCAAAAAGATTGTGGACAAACGAATAGAAAGTATGAAGGAAGAGTTTAACAAAATATTTAAACGTTTTAATCAAAAAGAAAACTTGAGTGAAAAGGCTGATCAAATAAGAAAACGTTTTACACCAAAAGAAAGTCTGAAGGAAAGATTTACACGAACGTTTAAAAAACCAGTCACTGAATATGGGAAAGAATTTTTCACATTTAATGAACAACAAACAGCATTGAGGGGATATCTGAAAACTTATAGGATAGATGGAAAGATGGGGTATGGTCCAAAGAGATTTATCATTAAAATAAAACCAAAAGTTCTTAATCTAATTAACCAGAAAAAGAAACCAATCAAAATTAAGTTCATCTTTAAATGTAAATTTATAAAAGAGAATCCAGATACAGGACAGATTGATGAAACATCACCTCCCTTTCATACCAAAAAACCAGAAACGATTACTGACTCAACAGATTTCTCTAACTTATTCGATACAATGACAGATTACCAACTTGAAAAGGTTGCAAAGTTTCAAAAAAGAAAGTCTGGATGGATATTTGATAAAGTTGAATACTTTGATATTAATATTGATCCTTTCGAACCTTTTGTTGGAAGTTCATATATTGAATTACCACCAAAATTAGCAAAAAAGAAGGCCATTATAAATGTTAAGAATGAAAATGATCATGAGTGTTTTAAGTGGGCTGTAACCTCTGCAGTTTACATACAAAAAATTCATCCAGAAAGACTAAACAAACAAATGATGGAAAACTCAAAGAACTTTGACTGGTCGGGAATGGAGTTTCCTACCTCACTAAAACAAATTAACAAGTTTGAAAAACAAAACCCCTGCTACACTATTAATGTTTACGGATATGATAAAGGTGATGTATGTCCACTAAGAATAAGTAAAAAACAAAAAGGTTATCTAATCAACCTACTTCTAATATCAGAAGGTGAAAATAATCACTACTGCTGGATAAAGAATATTAGTAGATTGTTAGCCTCAAAAGTTAGTAAACATAAATCAAAGATGTACTTTTGTCCTAGATGTCTAAATGCATTCCAGTCAGAAAAATCATTGGAAAAACATCTTGAATATTGTGCAGCAAATGAAGAAGTAAAGATTGTTATGCCTATGGATAAAGATGGAAATCCTAAGTTTATTAATTTTAAAAACTTCAATAGAAAAATGCGAGTACCATTTGTTGTATATGCAGACTTTGAGTGTTACCCAGAGAAAATACACACCTGCTCACCAGATGAAAGAGAAAGTTTTACTAATAAATACCAGAAACATAAAGCATCAGGATTCAGTTATCTCATAAAATCTTTTAATGATAAAATATTTCCATCCAAGCTTGTGAAATACACCGCCGAATCCCCAGATGATGATATCCCACAGATATTTGTAGATAATTTGGAGCAGGATATTAAAAAAATTTACAATAAGACAAAATATAAAAAGAAGGTGGGTGATATGTCAGAAATGGATAAAAAAGAATATGAAAACGCCACCCACTGCCACATCTGTGAGAAAGAATTGGGAAAAGATAAGGTATTAGATCACTGTCATCTTACAGGAAATTATAGAGGAGCAGCTCATAATGAATGCAACTTAAATTACAAGATTCCAAAGTTCTTTCCTGTAATGTTTCACAACTTGTCTGGGTATGACGCACATCTTTTCATCAAGAATCTTGGTGTAACAGAAGGTAAAATAAACTGCATACCTAATAATGAGGAAAAGTATATTTCTTTCGCAAAAAAGATTGTGGTTGATACATTTACAAATAAAGAAGGTAATAAGGTTGAGGTAAAACGTGAAATTAGATTTGTAGATACATTTAAATTTATGGCAACAAGTCTTGATAAATTAGTAACTAATCTTCCAAATGAATCTTTCAAAAACCTAATGAGTTTCTATGAAGGTGATAAATTAAAGTTATTGTTGAGAAAAGGAGTTTTTCCATATGATTGGTTTGATAGCTTCGATAAACTCAACGCAACTCAACTTCCGCCTAAAGAAGCGTTCTTCTCAAAACTCAGCGATGAAGATATAACAGAAGATAACTACCAGCACGCAAAAAAGGTGTGGGAAACCTTTAATATGAAAACAATGCGGGAATATCACGACCTATATCTTGAGTCGGATGTACTACTTTTGGCGGATGTATTTGAGAACTTTAGAGATGTTTGTAGTAAAAACTATGGATTGGATCCCGCTTGGTATTATACAGCGCCAGGACTGGCTTGGGATGCTGCATTAAAGATAACAAAGGTGAATTTGGAGTTGCTGGCTGACATTGACATGCTACTTATGATTGAAAAAGGTGTGCGAGGTGGGGTATCCATGATATCTACTAGATATGGGAAAGCTAACAACCCCTATATGAACGAATATGATCCAAAACTACCTACAAAGTATATTTCATATCTCGACGCAAACAATCTATATGGTGGGGGAATGAGTGAAAAACTACCTACACACGGTTTTAGATGGATACCTAAAGAAGAGCTAAAAAACTGGAAAAATATCCCCTGTATAATAGAGGTTGATTTGGAATACCGAACTAACCTTCATGATTTACATAATGATTACCCTCTCGCTCCAGAGAGACTTATCATTAATAAGGTTGAGAAATTGATTCCAAATCTAAACAATAAGGTAAAGTATGTTGTTCATCATGAAACCCTTAAAGTTTACGAAAGTCTTGGATTAAAAGTTACAAAAATTCATAGAGGTATTACATTTGAAGAGTCAGCTTGGTTAAAACCATACATTGACTTGAATACAAACCTAAGAGCTAAAGGAAATAACGATTTTGAGAAAGATTTCTTCAAACTTATGAATAACTCCGTATTTGGTAAAACAATGGAAAACATTAGAAAAAGGGTGGATGTGCAATTGGTTACTAATGAAAAAGATGCAAAAAAATTAATATCAAAACCTAATTACCAGCATCGCACCATTTTTTGCGAAAATCTTGTGGCCATTCACATGAAGAAAACAAAGCTAGTATTCAATAAACCCGTTTACTTGGGTATGTGCATTCTGGATCTAAGTAAAACAATAATGTACAAATTTCACTATAATTATATTAAACCTAAATATGGAGAAAAAGCAAAATTGTTGTTTACAGATACGGACAGCCTTGCATATGAAATAGAAACAGAAGATTTCTATAAAGATATTAGCCCCGATGTGAGAAAAATGTTCGATACCAGCAATTTTCCTAAAGACCATCCGTCTGGTATTGAGACTGGTGTGAATAAGAAAGTTGTTAATATGTTTAAAGATGAGACCGGTGGTAGGCAAATAACTGAATTTGTGGGACTACGAGCAAAGCTTTACTCCTACAAGATGGATGAAGGTGAAGAAGAAAAGAAATGTAAGGGAGTAAAGAAGGCAATCGTGAAAAAAAGCATAAAATTTAATGATTATAAGGATTGCCTTTTCAATAAAAAACCACAGATGAGACGGATGAATGTATTAAGAAGTCATAATCACGACGTTTTTTCAGAAACAATTAATAAAGTTGCACTGTCTTGTGATGATGATAAGAGAGAAATTTGTAAAGATAATATACATACTTTTGCATACGGGCATTATCTTTGCAAAACAGAATTAGGAGGTAACTCAGTATCATAGGGTATAACCTGTAATTCTTCTCTAACAAACCCACGTCTTGGCCCATCCGCCAAATAATATAAAACTGGTTGATTAGGTGAAACGACGCTGCGCGAGATATCATAAACTTTGATACTCCAAATAGGATCTGTAGCTCGTCTTTTTTCCCCGCCCTCAAGTTCACCAGGAGATAATAAATATCTAACTTTAACACTAGGAGGTAACCTAACCTCATCAAGCCCTACAACTCGTTGATAATTTTTAGGACTAATATCTACCTCTTTCATTTTTATAGCATCATCAGGTTCTTTACCGGTTATTCTCGTTGGTGTATTGTTCAAAGTTTTCAAAATATCTGGTAATCGTTTCACCCATACTCTAGATCGATCATCGCTTATCATTTCTTGCGCATATTGATGACTAAATAATTTTTCACTTAATGTCCTATTTGCTCTTTCCACAAATGCTTGGGCTCTATGATTACCAGCTTCACTTCTTTGTATTCTTACATTATGGTAATTCATGAGTTTACTAACTTCACCCATAAATTCTTTTCCAGGATCAACCATTAATGTTTTAGGGTATTTTAACTTTCTAGAATATATTTTTTTAAAAGCTTCTGATATCTCTCGACTTTCTTTTGAGGTTAATGGCTCAGCATCTTTATATCTCGAGGCGATATCAACCACAACTAATGCATATTTATATGTTTTTCTTCCAACTCTATCATGCGGTAAAAATAATAAATCTGCTTGATGAATCTGATTAGGTTTTTCTACAGCCCAGTGTGGTCTTGGAATATACTTGGGAGCTGGAAGATAAATTTGCCATATTGCTTGTTTCTCTAACCATTGTTTTGCTTCATCTTCACTTACTTTCGCCTTATCAGCTAATTTACTAATAGCGGAATATCCTTTCCAATATCCTTCAGTTGAATAATATATCCGACTTAAAGTCGGGCCCGGCTTCACCGATATTTTTGATATCTTTTCGTTACTCATTTAAGGATTAACCAAAGTATCTTATAAATTATAATGGAGGAAGAAAAAATAAATTTTAGTGAATATAAAATTAATATGATGAAAAAAATTATTATTCAAAAAATTCAAAATATGGAAGATTTTGGTGAACTTTTTAATTTGTTTATTGTAATTAAAGGAGTAAGAGAAAGTTTAGTAAAATATATTGAAGAATTAGAGAATAAAAAAAAAAATACCAATTCAGATGCCTATGAGGTTTAAAGATTAACCAAAGTATCTTATAAATTACAATGACGTCTGAAAAAATTAATCCAAACAGAATTCCTAGAGAGCCATTTGGTTTGAAAGCAGAATCAACAATGAACCGAATTACTCTCAATCCATCATCTGCTAGCCCCGGAGAAACATTATATATAAATATACCAAAACTTTCTGAGAATTTAGTGATTGTACCAGGAAGTGTATCTCTATTATTTGATTTAGATGTAGATGGACATGCTAATAACACACTCGTGAATAATGTAGGTAGTAATCTTGTATCTAGACTTAGAGTTCTTTTTGGAGGTGAAACATTACAGGATACTCAAAGATATGATCTTTTTCAAACTTATCATGATTTATTCTTAACAGATGAAGAACGCGAAGATAGATTAAAACAAGGCATTTCTTCTGAAAACATGAGAAAGCTAAGGACAAATGCGGGTGATAAGAAAACCCAAGATGTTAGGGCAGTTACCCTTGCATCAGTACATAACACCAAGTATCGTATACCACTAAACCATCCTATTCTAAACGATCATGGAGTTTTTTACCCAAAAGCTCTAGATCATCATCTAATATTTGAGATTACACTTGCTCCAATTAATGATATTGTTGTTTATTCTGACACTACTAAGACTCCATCTTATTCAATCAAAAACCTTGAATTAGAATATTCTTCCATTTCAAGTGAATACTTGGCTCGTGAGGCACAAGCCACATATCAGGTTGGTAAAGGATTCTTTTATGAAAATGTTACTCTCCACAAAACTTTTACCTTTTCCATAGGCGGTGATGATGTTATAAATCAGCATATTAATTTACCTAGAAGATCAATGACGGGGATATTATGTTTGTTTACATCACCATTTGCAGCAGGAGCGCGTAACTCTGAGAATTTTTACAATCCAGGCATAACCTCGATTAATATAGATGTTGATGGTGTACCAAATCGATTATACTCTAAGGGGATGATACCATCAGATCTATGGGAGTCGGTAAAGAAACGATTTGAGAGAGATGATGTTTATAGTCCTCCATCCGTAAAAGAAAAGGATTTTTATGCTGATAAGTTTGCTCTTTGGGTTGATATGAGAACTCACCCAGATAATGGTATTCATGGAGGTGGTCTAGCATTAAACAATACACAAGATGGTGTAAAACTAGAAATTAAAAGAAAACAAAGTGGATCTGGCACTATAACCTGTCATATGTTTGTTGTAGCTGATGCAATGATGGAGATTATGAATTCAGGTTTACGCTCCATTAAGTACTAAAACCCTCTGGGCCCGCGATCGGGCAGAGCCCTCCCCAGCGAAGCTGGAAGCGAATTTAAAAAAATATTATGTTATGATACAAAAAATCATGGAAGAACTACGAGAAAAAATACCATTCCATTGTATCATAACCGGACCAACAAATTGTGGAAAAACAAAGTATCTCATTGAACAGCTTCGAGGACCATTCCGAAAAATTTTTGATTACATTGTTTTAATATGTCCAACTTATTCTAAGAATAAAACATATCATAATTTTGCCCGAGGAGATAAACATTTCTATGTATTATCACCAGATGCTAGTAACATTGATGAGATTAATGAATTATTAACTGATTGTCAAACTTTATTCTCTGGAACAAATACATTAATAATTTTAGATGATTGTGCTGTATCTAATGATCTGAAGAAGCGATCGAACAAGTTTATAGATTTAGCATTCTCTGGAAGACATCACGGATTATCAGTTTGGGTTCTCACTCAGCAATTAACATCAATTGCAAAACCTTTCCGTGAAAATGTGGCTTGTGTTGTTACTTTCCATAACCCATCACAGAAAGGTATGAAGATGCTTTTCGAAGATTATGGAGGTGATTTAGATTCTGAAACTGGTAAAAAATTTGTACAACTCCTGAAAACTGAAAAATATTCTAGACTTTGTTTATCTTTACGTCACCCATTTAATTGTTATTTGGAGATTCCAAACGGAGCGTAGCGAAGTGCGGAACTCAACCATCGAGCAAAGCTCTACCCGGCAAAGCCGGAAAGGTAGTAACCTGAGGTGATTTAAAAGAATCTTTGTATTATTAGAAAATTATAAGATGACAGAAGTTGAAGATTATATAGAAGAACAACCTGAGGTAAAAGACAATGTAAAATCTGATGATATTGAAATTAAACAAGAATCACTAGCAATTCTAGCAGCTCTTGGAACCACAAAGGAATATTTAGGAGTTGAAATGAGTTTGGGTGATATAAAAAAATTATCAGAAAAAGATGTAGAAAAATATTTTAATCGATATCAAGCGGTAATGGGTAAAAAAATTAACGGTGGATTGGTTGATTCATCCCTTCAATTAGTTTCCAAACTTATTTCATATTTAGTTCCGGTTGATGATATAGAAGCTCTTTGTGTGGATTTGAAGAATGATGATTTGGTTAATCGTGAACTGACAAACATTGTAGGCCTCTTAGCATTGAAAGCAGGAAGACTGGCAGCACTTGCTAGCGGTATATTTCAGGTTGCTAAACACATAAAATTCAACAAAAATCAACAAGTTACAAGGACAATTATAGATAATGCTAACACAACTGAGCAGGATACTAAGCAAGATGCTAGCGGTACTGATACTGTCTACTGAGCATTATGTGATTGATTTAAAGATTTCTTAATGATATGTAAAATAATGTCTGAAGAAGTTGTTAATCGGGGCGAAGCCCCTCCCCGCTATGCGGAGCAAATTACAAGAGATCCTCCAAAAGAAGAGGAAAAAACTACAGGAAAAAAGGCAAAAAATCCTAAAAAAGTAGAAGCTGGTAAGAAATTAGCCGAATATAATAAAAAAGCAAAAGAAGCATTAGCCCGGGAAATGAAACGTGAAGAAGAGACACTACGGACGGCGGAGCAAAATGAAAATATAGAAAAGACAAATAACGAATCGAAAGCTTGGCTACCGGAATTGTCTTTTACTACTGTTTTATCAATTGTTGGAATAGGTTTTACAGCATTTGATATGTTTATGAGATATTATAAAAACAGAATACCTGATTTATCTCAAGTTCCTCAAATACCGTCGCCATCAAATATTCCCTCTCAACCACAAACGCTAGATCGACCAAAAATTGGAATGATGTAATTATAAATTATTTTTTACTACATAAAGTCATTTAAAAGTTTCTTACTGATGTAGTAAAAAATCATGTCAAACGAAAATAAACTTGTGAAAACTGTTACAGATTCTGCAGTCCTTATTGGATTGGCAGCTGGTGTTGGATATGTAGTCAAAAAGATGATGAAAGAATCATTTATGAACGATCCATCTTCAAGTATTACAAATTATGCAAAATGGGTCACTGTATTATCGGGTAGTATGTATCTAAAAACATATTTAGAGGAACAAAAGATACTTCCAAATTAACGAATATAAAAATGGCGTCAATAGCATTTATGATTGGAGGAGCAGTATTAAATGCAACAGCTTTTGTTGGTGGAAACTATCTTGCAAAATATTTATCAGGAAATAAAACTGATACAGAAAAAATAAGACACGATAAAGCATTAGAAAAATATCAAAGAGATTATGCAGAATATCAGGAAAAAAGACAAAAACTAATAGATTGGAAAATAAAGAAAAAAGATGAAAAATATCAAGCATCAAAAAATATTTCAACTACAAATGAACAATTTGCATTATATGAACAAATGAATGAACCTAAATTCTCTGATTATTACAGGCCAAGTGAAAATCAAAAGATGGGTGAAATGGTATATGTAGGTGGTGGTATGTTGGCATTGGGTTACATAGCTAGTAAATTATTTTAGGTAATTGTATGTGATTAGTTTAAAGATTTCTTACTGATGAGTAAAAAATCTAAATATGGCAGAATATATACCATTAGATGATCTACCAAAAGAACCCGATGATGATAATGATTATGGTGATACTCCTCCCCCGGGTGAACCTCCCAATCGTCGGCCGGGCACTCCGCCTCCAAGGCGATATTTAGTCGATGATGATAACGATCCTTTCGGGTTGGGTGAAGAAAACGAACAAGAAGATCCTGATGATATTGATGAAGGTGATATACTACTTGGTAGAAAGCCATCACCAAAAAGAGTCATAATAAAATCATCTACTACAAAGGGTGCTAGGCCTAAAACCAAATCAGGATATACACAATTACCAAGTGAAGATATAGATGAGATCGAAAGAAACAAAGATGAAGCTTGGGATAATATTTTAAAAATGTGTCCAAGGGCCAAACCTAATTTTCTTTTCAAATTCAATGAATGGGGTAAAATTGAAGTTGCAATCTCTAGAAAAGATCCAAAAAAAGTAAAATGGTATTATTTTTCAGATTCTTATGGCGATGTAAACAAAAAATTACCAAAAACAATTAAAGATGCTTTAGGTCCTACAGTGGGAGAAATTGCTGAAGTTAATGAACGTGAGAAAGAAAAGATAGAAGAATTAAAAAAAAGGGAGAATGATAGGATAGAAGAATTAAAAAATAAACCGATGAATACCCCAGAAGAACTTAATGAAATTAAAACTAGAGAGAGAAAAGTTGTTGAGTATGATAATGAGTTAGATAACATTGAGCGTGAGCAAGAAGAGGTAATTCAAAATATGTCATTACGTGATCGTGTGAAGCACATCTTCAAAAAGTATGGTTTTACAGTATTTGCGGTTGCGAGTGCTGTTGGTGCTGTTATTGGTGTTATCGTTTCTAATCTTTCAAAAGGTCTATCCAAATTAGGAAAAGGTGTTGGTAACGGGTTGAAAGCTCTTGGTAAGAAGCTCGGTGAAATATTACCAGGAATGGTTGGCGCAATAGTTAGCTTTCTATTCAAAACAGCTGGTGAAGTTATTGGATTTTTAGGTAAGAATGCTTGGCTTTTGATAATGGCTGTAGTTCTATATTTTGTGGAAAGTATAAAGAGACCCTCCGGGCCGCGAAGCAAGAGAAAGTAACAAATTTAAAGATATCATGTTGAGTAGTAAAATACAATATGGATGAATACAATAGAATTTACCCTGGATTGCCTAATAATCCAGATCCTATTAATTTCAGACTGCAAAAATCAAGCGAAGTATTACAAAATCTTGAAAAAGAAATTAAACATTACGAAGAAGTACGGAAAAAATATAATAGAGCAAGAGGAATATTTACAAAAATCAGTGTTTGTAGTGGGGTGCTTTCAGTTATTCTATCTGCAAGCGGGTTGGGAACTTCTCTTACTGGTTTTGGAGCTATTATTGGTGTTCCGTTGGGTGTTGTGGCCGGAATTTGTGGTGGAGTATCTGTTGGATTTGGTGCAGCATCAAAAAGACTTTCAAATAAAGTTAGTAAACACGAACAAACCGCTGCAATTGCAAAATCAAAATTAAACACCATTAACGACTTGGTTTCAAAGGCATTGAAAGATAATGTTATATCCGATCAAGAATTTTCTATAATTTTATCAGAGTTGGAAAAGTTTCAAAAACTAAAACTAGAAATCAGACAAAAATTTAGGAGAGATACAGAAAAAAACTTAAACATGTCACAGATAAGAAGAGAAGTTCGATCAGAGCTATTAAAAGAGTTAACCACTCCCACTCATTAAAAATTTCATATGAGAAAACTGATGTGGGTTGTAATTGTTTTGCAGGCATTAGAAAAGAAATTAATTGATAATAATTTACATCTTATTCTTAATCTAAAGACCAGATTATCAGAAACACAAAGAATAAGATGTTATTAAACGACTTCAAAAATAGATATCCAAGCGCTAATCTTGATAAATTTACATTTGTGAATGATTCATTTGGAGGATATATTAAGTGGAAAGTTAATGGAACAACAATCATGTCCAATGATGATCCTACTGGGAAAACATGGACTGATGATCTTTCTAATAATTTGAAAACATTGTTATGGGAAGATTTAGGGTTGGATGATTCTGAATTGAGTTCATTCCCAAAAAGTTTAACTATGACTAATCGATCTTATCCAATACCAGCAATTGATTTTGATGACTTTACAAGTGACATAACAAAAATGCTAACCTCACTAGATATATATGTTTCAAATACAAAGAAATTCACAGCAAAGATGCGTGATGTTTTTACCAATCAAGTTGTGACTTTCAAGTTTGGTAAACAAAGTAGAAAATGGCTGAATGCTCCAGATATGAATTATTGGCCTCAGCAACTTAACTTTGCAGTTTGGTGTGCAACATCTGGTTGTGGTATAAGTCCTTTTGAAAGCCTAAATTATCCTAAAGTAGTAAATAGCTTCATTAAGTTTCATATATATTTCACAATAAGGCGAATATTATATGAACTAGGCCTTCCCCTACCCGATGAGCAACCCTTTGTAATAAACAATAATCCCTATAGTAAAGCAGCATATCAACGTTTGTGTGCAGAATTTAGCGTATCAAAAAACTCAGACTTTAGATGGAAAGGCGGTAGAAACGGGGGTTTAGGAGATATATTCCTTGATTATGGCGCAGGATACCATGGAAAAGGTGGAGGATATCAAAATGTTCATGTTGTAAGAAATTATGATCATGAAGCAGATCAATGGCCCGGTGAAGTCGGTAAATTCGCTGATGAAGGTGGTAAGAAAGAAAAGGGTAATCTAATATCATTTATCCGTAATGATGACTTCGCCAATTTCAAATATGCTTGGTTTATTCCTACAAATGGACATGGACTCACTAAAGCTGGACTCGGTAGATTGAATCGGTCCGCTGAAGCTTTTGTTTACTGCATATTGGGTGTGCAAGTTAATACTAGAAACTCGATTTATGGTAATGGTGGAGGAGCAATCGAGACACAACAAGAATTCTTAGCTTTATTTGAAAGTAGTGTGATTGAGAATGACATTTCTAGCTCTATCCAAAGATATCAATTAGCTGTACAAGAAGCGAAATTACGCCTTGATTTAGCTATTGCTCCTGGTTTGTGGTTGATGCCAAGTAATATGATAATCAACACTGAAAGCGTGGTTGGATATAATAACAAACTTATGAAAGCGACTGGTGATATGAAATTTGGGGTGAATAATTCACTAAACACTGAATCAAAACCGGTCGGAATAAGTCATAACATGGGATCTTCAAAGGTAAAGTTACCTCATATAGCTGAGACAAATCCAAAACCTTTACTGATCGAAGGGAAACCAAAGGAAAACCCCGTAGGGAAACCAAAATCCACAACTCTGAATGAAAAGTCCGGCTCTGCCGGGGAGAGCTTCGCTCGATCGGACGTGACCACGCAACATGAAGATAATATATTAGCAATTATAATTGCGACTGGCGTATTTGCGTGGTATCTATTTCGATAGTTCATGGCCATTTCACGTGATTATCATTGTTTTTGGATTAGTGTTCACGTGTAGAACAATAGATTGCATACTTTTACGACATAGCAACAAGCAAAATGTAAAGTGGATTTGAAATCGAAAAGTAGATTTTATGTTTACTTCAAAAAGGTCGGTTTCTAACGTCGCTCAGGAATGTGATTACGTCAATGCAAATTTAAAAAGGTGAATATGATGTAATCAAAAAATCGGTCTAAAGACCTCCCCGCTACGCGGAAAATGTTGAGTATTACCATGTATGAGTCTGAAACAAGGATTTATTTAGATCCACCGCTGAAAAATCTTCGGGAGATACAGCTCCTGGATTGTAATATAAAAACCAAAAGATTGATTAATTTCAAGGATCAACAGATATTATACAATGAAAAGAATCAAGCCTTAATAATAATTCAACCCGGTACATATTCGTTGCGTGATATTCAATCGATCTTTCTTAATGATACTGATAAGGCAAAGATAGCAATCATTGAGACTGATACTGTTGACTATCTATATTCAAATAAGAACTTTAACATTAAACTTACGAGAGGGTTAGCGGTTGGTTTAGGTATACCCGAAGTTATAAATCCAGGTAAATTATACCCCATAAATATACAGATTAAGGAACCGCTGAGACTTATGTGTAGTATAGTGGATAATAAGTCTTCATATATGAATAAAACCAAATATGGCGAACTTGTGAAACTCTCACCATCAAACCTACTTGCAAACATTCCCTCAAAGGATTACCCAACAATTCCAGTTCGAAAATATGATAGCGTTATAAACCATTTTGATTTAAGCATCTTAGATGTTGAATGGAAAAAACTTGATCTGATGGGTTCTCCCATAACTTTTAGTTTAAGATTTAGGTAATTTTTGTTATGTAACCATTGTTTAGGTTATATAACATAATTAGTTTTAATTATTACTCCATCTTTCTTTCAAATCTCTTAATTCTTGAAAATCAAGATACCAATTTGGATCCCAAACCGCCTCCGTTATTTCGTCATGCAGGGGTTTGTAAAATTTCTTTTTATGTTTCATTTTATCAGGATCTACATATAAATTAACCTCTAAAAAACTAACAAAAAAATTTTTATCAAAGTTATTAATATCACATTCCTTATCATGATAGGTTTTATCAACATATTCTCTACAACCTTCATCTTCTTCATATTCAATGGAATTAATACTTTTTTCATAATCTTCATTAAA
Source organism: Ricordea florida (assembly GCA_949710005.1). NCBI lineage: Eukaryota > Metazoa > Cnidaria > Anthozoa > Corallimorpharia > Ricordeidae > Ricordea > Ricordea florida. Next base: position 18,671,538 of record OX453272.1, read on the forward strand.
AATTTTTAATATCTCTTTTACAAACTTTCTTGCGTTTATTCCATTTACACCAAAATTTTTATTGTTGGTAAATTTACCCCCGTCCGCTAGATCTTCATCCTCAAAAGAATCATAAACAATATGAAAATAAATATGATCGCTTTTTTCATCAATAAAACCTCGAATTTTTGTTAGTCTTTTTAACAAATCTTTATTAATTATAAACTCTATAAAATCACAAAAACAAAGTCTTTTTTTATTGTAATACCTTAAAGTAATATCTACTTCACCAATAAAACAACATAATTCTATTTTTTCGTTCTCTATAATTATTGGTGTAATGTCAACATCATCGTCATCAAAATTATCATTGTATTTATTAAAAAAATCTATTTCTTCCATCTTTTTTATATTTTATTTTATTTCTTTAAATAACATTAAAAATCATTTTTTATATTTATCAACATTCTTTACACTGTCTCTTTTGTTTATTATGTTCACATATTCCTTTTCCTTTACACTCTTTACATATATACTTTTGTAATTTGTGTTCACATATTTGAGAGCCTTTACATTCTTTACAGTATGACTTAATTTTATTGTGTTCACATATTTGTGTTCCTCCACACTCTCTACAGAAATATTTATACTTTCCATGAATACAAATATAATCATAATTATTGATAGTGTCTTTTGTTATTAATTTATTAATCTCCTCATCTGGACATTTTTTTAACACATTAATAAAATCTACTTTTCGCATTCTAGATCGTCCTTTAATTTTCAACTCTTTTGCAATATTTTTCAGTTGTACAAATTTCAATTCATCAAGATTCAATCTTTCTAAATTCTCCATTTATACTTTCGTAAGTTATTCTTTAAACTAATATTAAAATCAAATTTTTTTATTTTACGGATACTTATGTGGGGGTGGGGGGGGGGGGGGGTGCAGTATAAGGTTTGGCATCGGCTTGGCATCGGCTTGGCATCGGCTTGGCATCGGCTTGGCATCGGCTTGGCATCGGCTTGGCATCGGCTTGGCATCGGCTTGGCATCGGCTTGGCATCGGCTTGGCATCGGCTTGGCATCGGCTTTGTAACGACCTGATAAAATCTCTGTTTTGTATTTTCGGGCTTCCTCCCCTGCGAATACTTTGCGGATACGCAAATCAACATAATTCAAAAATTTACACATGTCCCAGACCTCCCCTGCGAAAACTTTTTGCGGATCCGCAAATCAACATAATTCAAAAATTTCAACATGTCCCAGACCCCGCTTATTTACACTACTACATGTAATGAAATAGGGCCTGCATCCTTTTCCTCCTAATTCTAGCTCTCTCCATCATTGTTCGTAAGAGAAACTCCTTCGATATGGGGCGATTGCCGCATCTTCTAGCATAGTCCGCCATGTTTACACTTTGCCTGAAAACCGCTGACATTTCGATTTGTTTTGGTTCAAAGTGAATTAAGTTCGGCGAATTAAGTTCGACATCTGAATCAACAGGCGTACTTTTGTTAATTTGGGTCGGCCTAAATTCGAATTACGTTCGGCTCATGAAAACTTCAGCGTCTGAACTGGGCCTTACTGCAGGTTACATGAATTTGAGATAAATGAAATACTTGAAGCAAAGTGCTCTGATTGTTTGAAGGCAACAACTCAAGCATGGTGGTGTTGCACATGTAGTAATATGCACATGCAATTATATGCATCAGCACATTCCATCACAATGGCACGCACTATGTATAACTGATTAGTATGTATAATGTAGTTTCTTGAATAATAAATCATTTGATCGTTTACACACCACTGTGTAACAAGGTGGCAGCGGTGGCGGTTTAAGCCGGTTTTTTTAAAGCGTTCTAAAGCATCATGGCTTCGCCAAGCTCTCCATTCCCGTCTCTTAAAACGACGGGCGACGATAAACATGACATGGAAGTGTACATCGAAGATTTAGTGGATTATTGTGTTATGCACAACTGGTACGACCCAGCGAAGGAAAGTGACGCGGAGAAATGGACTAAACCGGACAAAGCGATGGCTTGTCTACGAGCATCCCTTTCTCCAGCAGCGAGGTCGATATACAAGTACAGCTTGGGGCTGTCCGAGGAGAATCAGAAGAAACCTCACTTGGTTGTTGCTGCGTTAAAAGAATTCTATGGCGCTAGTATCGAGGTTTCTGGCGAACGACAGAAATTCCTCGGCCTCATTCAGAACGAGAGCGAGTCGATCGCTTCGTGGGAAACAAGAGTCCGTAACCAGGGCACACAATGCGAGTATGAGAACTTTGCGGACGAACTCATGAGAGACCAGTTCATCGCTGGTTTAGCGTCCGAAACGCTTCGCGTCAAACTGATCGGTAAAGGGCACAGGCATCGTGATGTGTCACAAACAAAGGTTATCTTGAAAGAAGTGGTCGAAACCGCGAAATGCTTTGAAGCCACTACCTACACCAACCAATTGATGAAGACCGCTCGAGGCAATCAAGAACAGGTGAACTACACAAGCAAGCCAAAAGCTGGAAAGGAAGTGCACCGGCAATCGACACCTTGTTATTGGTGCAATGGCAGTCATCAACAGCCTCGCCAGCAGCACTGTCCTGCGTATGGCAAGAGATGTAATAAATGTGGAATCATGGGCCATTTCTCTCGTGCTTGCAAAAGCAGAGCAAGTCATCAGAAACCACATCAACAGTCGAATTTCGTCGAAAGCGAACCGAGTGAGGAGGTTTTTGCGATCGATGGCGAGAAAACAGCGTGGTCTGACAAGAGGCCTGGAAGAAAATTCTTCGCCCATCTTCATCTGATACACGGTGGCAAAACAAAAGTTGTACGAGCTCAGATTGATACTGCATCCACGTGCAATACTATGCCTGAAAGTTTGTTGCGAAAGCTGTTTCCCGGCGCTAAGATTTCAAAGACAAAGACCACAATCAGCACGTATGGAGATCAGACTTTGCAGCCAAAGGGTCAGGTAACTCTGTGTTGCGAAAGGAAAGGAAAACTACACATCTTAGAGTTCCTAGTAGTGGACGTTCCACAAGGAAAACCACCACTTCTCAGTGGTCAAGACGCACAGGCCCTGCACTATTTAAAGATCTATGCAGACGAAACTCATGCGGTTGACGGAGAGGGCACCGATAGTAAGACAGCAACGCCCCGTTCACCTCTCCAACCTGGAACGATTACAAAGGAAGACGTTCTAGAACGCTACACCTGCGTGTTCAGACCAGGCCGCGGAGAACCACTAGGCAGCCCCTTGCACATCGAAATGGACCCTGATGTCACCCCTGTCCACGCCCCAAGGCGTCGTGTTCCAGTGGCCAAACTTGACAGAGTCAATGACGAACTAAAGAGGCTCTGTGACGACGGAATTATCAAGCCAGTAACGGAACCTACGGAATGGCTGTCCAATATTCTAGTCAAAGAGAAACCTAATGGAAAGTTGAGGATATGCATAGACCCAAGTCAGACGATCAACAAGGCAATCAAAAGACCGATCTACACCATCCCAACAATCGAAGAGAAGCTACCACTACTGACAAAGGCGAAAGTATTCACTATTGTGGACGTATCGAAAGCTTTCCACACCATCGTACTGGATGACGATTCGTCACTGCTCACCACATTCCTGGGGCCAAACGGACGTTATCGTTACACACGCATGCCATTTGGTATCTCTTCGGGACCTGAAGAATACCAACGTCGACAGCACGAGTTCCTGGATGGCCTTCAGGGTATCATTAACATTGCTGATGATATCTGCATATTTGGATGAGGTGACACTAAAGAAGAAGCGGATATTGACCACGACAGAAATTTGATCGCCCTATTAGACAAGTGCAGTGACTATGACCTACGACTTTCTGCGAAGAAGCTCCAATTCAAGGCCAGCTCGGTTACCTTCATGGGACACAAACTTACTGACAAGGGCGTGGAGCCTGATCCGTCTAAGGTGACAGCCATAAGAGAAATGCCAAGGCCAACAGACAAAGCCGCTGTTCAACGTTTTCTGGGCATGTGTCAGTATCTCAGCAAATTTTGTCAGAACCTGTCTGAAACCGTCCTACCCCTCAGGGATCTAACCAAACAAGACGCAGTGTTTGTATGGTCTAACACACATGAAAACTCGTTCAATTCAGCAAAGCAGCTCATTGCCTCAGCAACTGTCCTTCGATACTATGATCCGTCTTCTCCTGTAACCCTCCAAGTTGACGCGTCAGAGAATGCCATTGGAGGAGTACTCTTGCAGGACAACGAACCAGTGTGCTTTACTTCGCACATTCTTAGCGTCACAGAAAGTAACTATGCCCAGATCGAAAAAGAATGCCTCACGATAGTCACCTGCATACACAAGTGGCATCAATATCTTTACGGAAAGAGCAACATCACAGTTCACATGGATCATCAGCCTTTGGAAACGATTTTCAAAAAGCCTCTGAGCCTGGCCCCACGCAGGTTACAAAGGATGATGTTAAAACTCCAACGGTATCAGTTCACAGTCAGCTATAAGAAAGGGAAAGAACTATACGTAGCAGACACTTTGTCGTGTGCGGCCGTCAACGATCCAACTTTAGTTGACATTCAGCAAGTGGAAGTGTTTCACATTGAGCTAGCTGAAATGAACCTCAAACCAAGTCAGGTTACAGCTGACACACTACAACGCATCAGAACCGAAACCAGCAAGGACACCGCCATGGCAGCTCTGCACGAAACAGTAATGAATGGTTGGCCTGACGAGAGGAAAGAAGTTCCTGAGCCGCTTAGGTTGTATTGGAGCTACAGGGACGAATCTCAGCATACGACGGTGTCCTTTACAAATCGCACCAAGTTATCGTGCCCACTTCGTTGGGACCCGAGATGCTTAAAAAGATCCACAAGGCACATCAGGGCCCTGATAGCAGTATACAACGGGCCCGTGAAGCTCTCTTCTGGCCTGGGATGCAAGCTGCTATTCGAGAAACGTGCTTGGCCTGTGGAACTTGTGCTCAGTATCAGGCTGAACGGCCAGTCGAACCCATGCTCTCGCATGATGTACCTTCACGGCCCTGGTCCAAGATAAGCGTGGACTTGTTCCAACTAGATGGAAAGCATTATCTGGTGATGGTAGACCATTACAGTGATTATTTTGAGCTGGACTCTCTAAGGAGTACAACAGCTAGCGCCGTTGTAAGAGTTATGAAGCGAAATTTTGCCCGTCATGGCATCCCGGACGAGTGCATTAGCGACAATGGGCCGCAATTTGATAGCTACGAGTACTCGCGATTCGCCCGGGATTACGGCTTCAACCTTGTCAAGTCATCTCCATACTACAGCCGCGGTAATGGGAAAGCGGAATCCGCTGTAAAAATCGCTAAGAATATCCTGAAGAAGTCACGTCATGAAGACCCATATCTTGCCCTCTTGGCCTATAGGAACACTCCTCAGCAAGGACATGCCTACTCACCAGCGCAGAGACTTATGTCCTGAAGGCTACGTGACCTTATTCCCATGGCTACAAGTCAACTTCGGCCGCAAACAGCCTCGCCAAGAGTGGTTGTGCAGGATATTGTAGGAAGAAGACAGCGATCGAAGATGCAGTATGACAAGAAGGCATCAATGCTACAGAGGGAGTTCTCACCAGGGGAGAAAGTATTTGTGAAGCCTAACCCCAAGAATAAACACAAACCATGGATTTACGGCAAAGTAGTCGGAAACCCAGCTCCAAGGGCTTGCCTGCTAAGCACCCCATTGGGGCCGATTCGTCGAAACCACAGTCAGATCAGGAAAGCCCACACGAAGCCTGTTCACCACTATCAAGCAGAGCCGGCCGATTTGGAAACAGCATCCTTGACTGGGGCAGACGACGTGCCAACGGAACAAGGCCAACAATCAACCCAACCGATCGCAGAACAAAACCAACAGACGGACCAAACAGCCGTAGAGCAAAACCAACAGGCGGACCAACGAGAACCGGGGGCGCTGGATCTAGAACCCACACAATCTCGTGTCACACAACGGAGATCGACAAGGCGTAGAAATATGCCTTCTAAGTTTAAAGACTATGTTATGAACATTGTGCACTCTCTCAGACCAGTTAAATGAACATTAACATTGACCGAACATTGAACAGTAACATTGACCGAACGTCTCATGATCACCGTTATTATTTTTTTTTATTTATTTTGTTTTGTTTCTTTCAAAAGGGGAAGGGTGTTGCACATGTAGTAATATGCACATGCAATTATATGCATCAGCACATTCCATCACAATGGCACGCACTATGTATAACTGATTAGTATGTATAATGTAGTTTCTTGAATAATAAATCATTCGATCGTTTACACACCACTGTGTAACAGTGGTACTTTACTTTATTTATTTATTTATTTAACATTTCTTTATACACGGTTAAAAATCATCAGGTAATACTAACATTTAATATTTAAAAATTAATACTAATAAACTACTAATTCAGAGGCAATGTCCCTAAAAGCGTTCCACTCGATTTCAGACTCGAAAACACTTTTGCCTTATATTTATATCATCAATACCACTACCCATCCTTATAACGAAATTGCAGTTAGAATGAGGAAATAGTTTATTTTACTGCCATTATCAGCATTTCATCTCCGAACGACCATTACCAGCTAAAATATGCAAATTCTAGACGCTGTTATTCAGGTTTTTCAACGATCGTTCAAAGCTGCTGCGGGCCATTAAAACCTAGACCATTTGCACTCATTTGGAAGTACAGTATCGTCCAAGAGTAATGCAAGCGATAATCGCCGAATATTGCGCTTTGTTCTCGCGATTTCTCGCTGATAAATCCGCGAAATATAGCAGGAATTGGCGAGTGTCGAAACGATAAATCAGTGATAAATCGGAGCGATTTTTGCGATATATCGCTGTAATATTGTTCTAGCGAGAGATCGCTGCAACGATAACTCGTAAAGGGAAACGATATATCGTAGCGATATATCGTTGAAGCGAAGTTCACTTTAACGATATATCGTAGTGAAGCCAAGTTCCCTGCAACGAATTATCGTAGCGAAGCGATTGTGTGCGATGAATTAGTGTTGAAGTTTATGCACATGAAACACGGCCACGGTCGAGCAATAACTGATTCGACGAAGTGCAAATCTTCTCTCTCTTCCCTTAAGCTATGATGGTTCCACAACCCAGAAGCATCGCAATTTTTGTTTTGTTGTTGGAGTCGAGATAGCGGCGGAAATTAATCTCGCTTGCCTTGACACTATTTTAGCTGTGTGTAATACACACAAAGTTTCCCCAATTAAGCCCCAGTCTCTGCGCGAAGAAGATATACACCATAGCAACAGCTTTTATGCGTGTCAAAATCGCGTATCATTTGCTCTTGTGTCCACGTCGTATTGTTTGCTGCCATAGCAACAGCTTTTTTAAGAGTGAACCCAGATGTTATTTGTCATTCACTTTCAAACAATCTCGAGGTTATGGCTAAAGTTACGAATTATACAAGAACTCGAATCGAGCTCTTGCACAAGCAAGGCCTTCGCCCGGCCGAAATCTTCAGGTTATTAAAAACCGAAGGTTTAGCTGTCAGTCTTGCTAGCATCGGTCGTATTATCAAGAAATTTAAAACCACCGGCTCCGTGGCGAATCTACCACGCTCTGGACAACCAACGAAGATATCTGATGAAGCAAAACATTTCATCAATCGGCAGATGCGAAAAGATGACGAGATGACTAGTCGCATAATCAAGAAGTTGGCGGGAACGATATATCGCTGAACGAGTAAGATACATCGCTTAGCGGGAACGATATATCGCTAAGCAAGAACGATATATCTCTCAGCCAGAATGATATATCGCTAAGCAAGAACGATATATCGCTGAAGGGAAACGATATATTGCAAAGTGTAAACGATATCTCGCTGATAAATAAAACAATAGCTGTTACGATATATCGCTCGATATATCGTTTGAGATAAATTATCGTTAAATATCGCCGATATATCGCGATTTTCGTCGATTATCGCTTGCATTACTTTTGGACGATACTGTATATTGCTTCTTCTTACTGTTCCAATACGATTTAGCCGTATCTCTCTGTAATCAGCAAAAACAGGTTATCTTCATTCTCGTAATTAAGCAAATGGCACCAAAATATGCCTCAGAAATTTCACAAAATTCTTAAAAGTGGCACTTAACCTAGACTTAAAAACATGTTTTGGTTAAAGATAAAGAGGTATTCTATCAATTTATGCAACAAAACTTGTGGCACAACGCGATTCAGAATTAAAATTTTTGATTCAAATTTGCATATTGATGCTGAATTTTCATTGGGTGACACCGGCTGCTTTGACAGAAAAATTTCTCGTCCAGTTATCCAAATATTTGCCACAGCTTCTATTTTCCAACCAAAAACTAATGTATCTCTATCGTCTTCCTTCTTCAATCATACCTGTTGTTCTAAAATTCCGCAGGTGTACGTAAGATGCAGTTTTAAGCTTGATAAAATACCCAGTTACCCAACATTTGTGTTAAAGTGCAGTGTTCTTTAAATTGTCAAGATGGAGTTTCAAATTTCTTTTCAGAACCAAACCTCTTTTACTTTAAAATGTGGTCCAGTGTGAAGCAACTGCATTACCCAGTTTTTGATATGACTTAATCTCCATAACATTTTAAAAATTAACGTTACATGTTAAAAAAGTAAATCTCCCACAGCGTTATCAAATATGCGTGAACAGGTCAGAAACTTTTGGACAAGAACTACAAGAACTGGAATGTGGACCGCGAATAAATAGTTTTGCTTTATTTAATTATCACTTAACAGGAGCACACATTTTATCTCATTTAAACACCTTTCCTAATGAAATTTGAATAAGATGGTTTCGTCCTTTCACTGCCTGTTTCTTCTTTTGAGAATGGTCAGCTTTATTCCACACGCTCCTTGGTCCACAGTCCGGGATCCAACGCTACTCCCCTTACACAGCCAGTTGGCAGTGAAGTTGGCACCGAAGTTGGCACGCGCAAATACTACAGCCGCTGATACCACAACTTCAACATGAACCTTGAATCGTGCACCTTTAGGCAAATTAAGAAAATAACGTGTGGAAGTTCGCGCAATTTGTTCCAAATGGTTAAAGTAGATGAATGTCAGGACACAATTACGACTCAGCTTGAAACCTGTCATCTATCAAAGTCTGGACTCAGTGAAGCGGAACTGATACTGTCAAGGGCCGGTCATTTTGACCTTACGAAAGATCAAGTACAACAGATGGTAATTTGCCCACAACATCGGCATAAACTCGGAAATTTTGGCGGCCACCTCGTTCTTGCCAGTATCCATCGCATAGTGGACCAAGAAAAAAACATTGTAACGAAAGGCATGTAATTGGTTTGGAGACTGCGAAGAACATACAGTCGGTTTTTAAAGTCACCGTGGGAATAGGATCACGTAAGAATTAAAAATCGTATAGTACCGTAAAATTCCGAAAATAAGCCCCGGGGCTTATATTTTTCAAAGACCGTTTTTGGGGGGCTTATTTTTTGAGGGGTTTATATAAGGAGGAAAATTTGCATTTTAAAATCGATTGGGCTAGCCATGGAAGTATATTTACCGTTTTTGCTTTGTTTTACTTTGTATTTAAGGGCAATTTTCCAAGTACAAGCCCCCCGGGGAGGGGGGGGGGGCTTATATTTGGAAGGGCGATTTTACGGAGGGTTTTTGCGTTACCGGTTTTCGGGGCTTATATTTGGAGGGGCTTAATTATACACGGACGGGCTTATTTTCGGAATTTTACAGTAATTTAATTACTTATTCTTTTAATATCAAGATGAGTGTTTTTCTTCTTTGAGAAGACAAAGAGAAAAGGGAAAAAATTTTGATGATAATGAAAATGACGACGACGATGATGATGACGAAGTACTGTAATTGTTACTGTTGTCATAAAAATTGCAAGACCATGATGACTGAACTCAGTAGTTCACTCAATCTTTTCCATTTAGCAATATGTGGGAAGTGTGGAAGTAAACATAAGGAAGTGATGGACAAAAGTAGGAAACTGCTTAAGTTAGATCCTGATAATCTAATTGTTTTCTTATAAACCCACTAATCAAACACTGTCGAGCTCACTTCACTCACTGTCCATCCCGGAATAACCAAAGTTCCATAAATCAAAATTCCAACTTGAATTCAAGGCTTCCTCTTCAACTGTCCAGTCTGTCTCGGAATTCCAAGAAGAGAAAGCACATAGAATAACAGACCAAATACAGACTGAAATATGACGATTATGACTCATGCTAGAACTTTCATATATCGAACCTAAGCTACTGACAACGTGTAGCACGGCCTATTATATTGGCGATTAGTCGGTGGTTGATTCATCACGCCTTAATAAAGTACTATATGACCTACTGTTACTAAAGTTGCTTAAGTTAAGGTATCTAGACAATGACTGTACACATTTCACCGTTTTCAAGCGAAAATAGCAATCAGTTTAGTCGTGATAGGAATTCATAAACATGTAATTAAAATGTGGACTAGACGTGAACAGACACCCTATTCTGGTTTTCGATTTCTCGGCTTTTGGGGTCCAATCCTCATTTTCACAACTTATCTTTAAGGACTACCGTGTACTCTCATTCAATACAGCGTAAAGGTCAGTTCGTGAAGGACTTGCCCACTGTAAAATGTACATACTTAATTTTACCTGAAAAAAAATGTTCCCTAAAAACGCAACTGTTGTATGTCGAATAAAGCACGTACGGAAGGGCGAGACTAAAAAATGTTACTGGCAAAGGTAAGTAAATTTAATGGTCTATACTTCTGTTCAGATTTCCTGTAAATAAAGTAGATAAAGAGTTGCCTAGTGGTATTTTTTATTATTTTTAAGCGTAATAACATCAATAATTATAACAAAATATTACAACAAGCAAATGCGATGACCTTTCTTAAGTCTCGCCTGTGACTATACTTCCAATGAAAGCAATAAAACAATTTATTTAGTAAATGAAAATTAAAGTTTGGCTGCTGAACTTTTAAGAATAATTATATTTCTGAAGATATATTTATTGAAAAAGGAAGAAGAGGAAGAAAAATAATTTTTTTCGGTTAAAAAAAACATATTTTTTTCCGAGCGGCAAGTATTTGGAGAAATTTCCCGTCAAAGCAGCCAGTGTCACGCAACGCGAATTCTGCATCAATTTGTAAATTTGAGTCGAAACCTTCAAGTCTGAATCGCGTTGTGCCACAAGTTTTATTGCATAAATTGATAGAATACAATTTATTCTATCAATTTATGCTTTTTTTAACATGTTTTTTTAACAAAAACATGTTTTTACGTCTGGGTTAGGTGCCACTTTTAAGCATTTTGTGAAATTTCTGAGGCATATTTTGGTGCCGTTTGCTTACTTATTTGAATTACGAAAATGAAGATAACCTGTTTTTGCTGATTACAGAGAGATACGGCTAAATCGTATTGGAACAGTAAGAAGAAGCAATATACTTCCAAATGAGTGCAAATGGTCTAGGTTTTAACGGCCCGCAGCAGCTTTTAACGATCGTTGAAAAACCTGAATAACAGCTTCTAAAATTGGCATATTTTAGCTGGTAACGGTCGTTCGGAGATGAAATGCTGATAATGGCCGTAAAATAAACTATTTCCTCATTCCAACTGCAATTTCGTTATAAGGATGGATAGTGGTATTGATGATATAAATATAAGGCAAAAGTGTTTTCGAGTCTGAAATCGAGTGGAACGCTTTTAGGGACATTGCCTCTTAACAGTCCATTGTAAATATTAATTAATAAAAATTTAAAGTAGTAATTCCTAATTACCTAAATATTAAACTAATCCTGTTTTCCATGAATGCCGTGTCTAACTTTACTTTTAAATTGATTAAAGGATTTTATCATCCTGAGATTGCAGGGTAGGCTGTTCCAGAGAATTGCACCACTGTAACTAAAGCTATTTTTCATATAGTTAGTTCGTGGATGAGGTACAACCAGTTTGTTTTCGGAATCCCTTAAAGAATAGCGCATTCCACTACGTTTTAGAAATTTAGACGATAGGTATTCAGGAACCAAGCCATTTAAAGACTTGACACTGGGTACACAAATCTTTCCAACCCAGTTGTCGTATTAGACCTTTGGCATCAGTATCATAACTAGAAAAAGTTAACACACGAGCAGCGCGGTTCTGAAGCTTTTGTAGCCTGTCCGACAAAGTTTTACCGCAATTACCCCAGACAAGATTCCAGTAGTCAAAATGAGGTTGAATTAGAGCACTGTATATATAAAGCAGTGTAGCTGGTGGAACAAAAGGCCTAACTCGTTTTATGGCACCAATCCCAGATGCAATCTTTTTAGACAATTTATCAATATGGGTTTGCCAAGTTAGGTTTTCGTCGATCAACACACCGAGCGATTTGACTGAGGAGACACGGTTTATTGGAACATTATTAATTAAGAGCTCAAGTGTATCTTTGTCAAGAACCAATCAACATAAATTCAGTTTTTGTCGCATTTAAAGTAAGTTTGTTAGAAGTAAGCCATTTGTTTAAATTACTTAGTTCATGATTTAGATTAGACTGTATACAGCTCAAATCCGCTCCCGCATATGTGATGTGGGTGTCATCAGCATACATCCGAGACTGACATGATGATAAGCAGTTGGGCAAGTCGTTAATGTAAATAAGAAATAATAGGGGACCTAGGATTGTTCCTTGAGGTACCCCACATTTTAGCGAACAGGGTTCAGAAAGAGAACCATTAACAAGACATCGTTGTGTACGGCTAGTTAAATATGAGTTGAACCAGGCAAGAGCTATTCCTTGAACTTCGTAAAGGTTCATTTTAGTTAAAAGAATTTCATGATCAACTGTGTCGAACGCTTTTTTTAAATCGAGAAAAACTACAGCATTGACATTTCCGCGATCGATATTAAGCGCCCAACTATCGGTAGTTTCTAATAGAGCAGTAACAGTTGAATGCAATGAGCAAAAGCCCGACTGTTGCTTAGAAATTACGTCCTCTTTAGTTAGAAAGCTATATAGCTGGTCATACACGATCCTCTTGAATACCTTAGCAACTACTGGAATGACTGAAATTGGTCGATAATTATTTATATCAGATCGCTCACCCTGCTTAAACAACGGAGTAACTAGCACATTTCCAATTGTCAGGAAATATACCAGAAGTCAAAGACTTGTTAAAGAGGTCAGATAAAGAGACCGAGATAAGATCAGCACATTCACGGATTAATCTAGCAGAAATGTTATCAAGACCTGTTGCTTTAGATCTAGATAATTTGTTTAGATGAGAAAAAACAATATTACTGCTAGTTGGACAGAAATGGAATGTTTTGTTGCGTTACAAGTGATAAAGTTAGTGTAGCTCGAATCATCATTTTGACCTATTGGAGGTATTTCATTGGCAAGTCTGGGCCCGATTGTTGAAAAATGGTCATTGAAAGTATCTGAAATTTCACTAGAATTATTGATTATAACATTATTTACTTTTAGTTCTTTCACAGTCTCATTGCTTTTACGCCGAGATGTAAGTTCATTAATCGTTTGCCAAGTTTTCTTAGAGTTGCCCTCAAAATGCATAAACGCTTTTGAAAAATAAGATGCCTTAGCAGTTTTGATCCTATTATTTATTGAGTTTCGCAGCTTTTTATACTTTGCCCAATCGCATGGATCATTTGACTTAACAGCTTTTCTCTTGGCAGCGTCACGATCACGCATACCTATCTTCAAGTCTGAGTTGATCCAGGGTGCCTTATGTGATCTTATATGTTTAGTTCTAAATGGAGCATGAATGTTGACAATGGTCAGAAATTTTGCTTTCCAGTCAGCCCACAAAATATTTGGATCATCAGAATTACAGCTCCAGTCTTGTTGATAGATATCATTGCGAAATTTTCCACGATTAACGTTTTGAAAATTTCTGTAAGATATGGTAGAATGCCCCTTTGATGGGAAAGCAGGAGATAGTTTACGATAAATATAAATAAGGCTATGATCACTGATGCCAATATGAGAGACACCACAACAGACTACCCTGTCAACATAGTTCGTATAGATTAAGTCAATTAATGTTGATGAGAATTCAGTTATACGGGTCGGTTCACTGATGAGTTGTTGGAGCCCATATAAATCAGATATTTCACATAAACGACAAGTATTCGTATCATAATAGGGAGAGGCCAAATTGCAGTTAAAATCGCCTACTAAGTAATATCCAAAGCCAAGAGAATCTAATTTACCGATAAATGATTCATAATACGAAAATAACTCTATCGAGGAACAAGGAAGTCTGTACCAAGTGATTACAAAAAATGGCTTTGAATTGGGTTTACGAATTTCTAGACATAAATTTTCAAGGGTAACTACATTCAAGTCAGAATGAACCACGAAATTAATCGAAGTTTTTAAATAGAAGCACACACCTCCGCCATTTCTATCTCTATCATGACGAATAAGTTCATAGCCTGGAATATGGAGCTCACAACTTTTGATAGATTCATCAAGTTTGGTTTCGTTACGTGATAGAATATCTACAGAATAATCATCAAGAAGAATTCTAAGTTCATCAATATGCTTTGTAAGACTATTGATATTTAAACCGGCAATTTTAAAACCGCGTCCGAGCGGTAGAGAATAAGAGATATTTGAAGAAGTGGCCGTTGGGGAAGAGGTATGATTATTTTCATTAATACTACTGTCATGGAAAAATTTGAAAAAAAATTGAGTACTTAGTTTTGAAATAGGAAAGTAACCCTCAAAATGATGGATTCAGGGGAAATAAACAATTTCTAGACTAAACAAATGAGTGCTTGGTTTTAAAACAGAAAAGTAACCCTTAAAATGATGGATTCAGGGTAAATAAATCATTTCTAGACCATGTATCAGTCTCCCAGTTTTAACATAACAAATTTTTTCAGTTTTAATTATTCTGCATATGACTATATTATGCTAGCCCGTACGAAAATCCTCGGCGAGACACGGGCCAGATTCAGGCCATAAAAAAAGATGTTATCCAGCGAGACTCGAACATGACAAGTCATGGCGAAAATTTAGCTGACACGAGCGAGACAAAAACAAGCGAGAATAGAGCGAGGCGTGTATCGCCGTGACATTTGGATCGCCAGACTTAGCGATAATCAGGCCATTTTCAAGCCATAAAAAAATCACGTCAATAAACGATAAAATAACTCCTGACAATAAATACACCGGCAAACGATTGGAAAAAAGACAATGTAACGAGATTAGAGGGAGACATTTGTATCGCCACGACATTAGGATGGCAAATAACATCAGCAAAATAATAAGAACAGCCGCATGGAATGCTAAATATCGAATAAAATATAAATATAGAATAAACATCGACATAACTCAATTTAAAATGCCACATTCCACACGATGCAAAAATGATCCAGTATCACGTACAGCCTTCACAGTCACAAATATGATATTTATTCAATCTTAAGACATCTCAAACGAAAACCGTAGTAGTTTTCTTTATACAGGTACATGAATTTAAACGAAAGGAATACTTGTATAGCATATTGGCTACTTCATTCCTCGCGAAGCGAGGCCGAAGGCCGAGCGTAGCGAGGTTACTAATCGTGTTGCTTCCGGTCAGACCACGTGGCTCGCAAGCCCGAGTAAATCGAGCCGAGAGTTTTTATATATGTATATTTATATATATATATATATCTATATTTTAAAGGTGTCCGTTCGCAGGCCAGGTTACCAGGCAATAGTAGCGCACTTGAGAACTGCTGAACCGCCATTTCGAATTCTGTGATGCCTTTTTGAAAGAAATGTAAATTTTGTGGAAACCGATTTCACTCGTCCTGGAAGTACATCCCAGCAAGATGATCTCCGAGATATTCAAGAAAGATTAGCACGAGATCGTCGCCGAGTAAGTTCGAATGCCGTGAAAATCAACACAAGGAAAGCACGACTCAAAGCAGGGATAGAGAAACGACAGCGGGGAGAATAACGACAGACATCCGTCATCGCAGCAAAGACAAAAACTGCTCGCCCTAGAAAAAGCCAAACGAAACAGCAGGGAAAAGGACCAGGAATTCAACCAAGTTAGTTTGGAATTTGAATGTGTTATTGATAGAAATACAGAACATGAGTGAACGGTTACATAACGAAATATATTAGCGTACTAAATTTAGCAAAACGGCTTAGAAGGGAAACCGAGTAGAAACAACTTCAACGATTGGAGATGTCTCTGGAAAATAATTCTATTAGTCTAAAAACGGAATCGGAAGATGACCAACAGATTATAAGAGAATGTAAGTAGGTATTTTTCATATTAAAACGATAGCGTTTCCATTTTGAAGAAATTCCTAACACAGAGAGTTACAGTTGTTATAACAATCATTTACAACGATGTGATCTGATATCATTGCAACAGTGAAAATATTGTCAATTTTCTTGATCTAGCAGTTATGTTTAGCATTTTCAACAGAATATATACCCAGTGTCACTATAAAGTACTGGTTCTGCAATATCATCAGTGAACAATGCGATAATTTGAAAATAAAGCAAATGTTATAACTTACTTCTGAGTAGTATTTCTCTTTGCTATATATATATATATATATATATATATATATGTATGTATGTATGTATGTATTCTCTGATTGGAAGGTTTCAATAATATTACGCATAGACAGCAAATTTCATAGCCTTTTCACAATGGGTCAGTTTTACCTTAGAGTTCAAGGATCCCCCCCCCCCCCTGATAATATTGCAATCTAAAAAACCTGGCCCATTTCCCACAAATGAAATGTTAATTCAAGCCGTAATTAAGATATTAACCTTGTCACTTTGTGCTGTTTACTTCATTTTTATGATGTCAAATATCAATATTTAATAACAACTACAACATACAGTTAACATTTTACGTTGGAAAAACTTTATAAAGAATAAAATAAATTTTGTAATGCCAAAATGTTTGTGATCTTTCTCACATATTCATTGCAAGTGTGCTGTATGTAGTAACAAGTGTTTCAAGTTTTTTAAATGCCCTATGCTTTCAATAATGATTTTCCACACAAACTTTATAGACAAATAACCGCACTAGATTCTAAGCCTTTAAGAAGAAATGGTATTGTTTGGAGCTGTTTTGATTACTACCACCTCTGATGGAAAGCCTATTAAGAAGATTTTTGTATTGCTTGTAGTAGTAGAGTAACAATACCTTTACAAAGGTTAGGACATGCATCCCACCCCATAAAAATATATTATGTTTAACGTAAAAAATATAACAATAGTAATAATAATAATATAAATACCAGTAATAATAATAGTAATGATAATAATAATGATAATAATATAATGATAGTCCTTCTCATTACTATATATCATTGGTAACAGTTCAATTCCTCTGGCTGCCATGACTTTTTCGATGAAATGCCATCCTTATATTAAATCTTTCTTCTGCAGTTTTTATAATAGAAATTTGCATATATTCAAAATAATATAATCTTCTCTTGTTGGGTATGGATATTTTGCCTGTTTCTGTAACAGCACAATTAAACTTTCATGTGGTATATACTTTTGACTGATTGATGTTGATTTCACATTATTTTTTTACAGGAGTACATAGTGCAGCAATCTTTTTCAACATATTTAGATTTCAATAACTCTTTCTTACATGTATTGTTTTTATGATATGACCTAAAAGTAGCGCAACCACATACTATACAGTCGGCACTCACTATTACCAAACCTTTATTCAAAGCTTTTGTAGAATCCAATTGTTTTACCCCCAATTTTTATTTTTTGGATGTAATGAGATTGTATCTCACACTTCTGTTGATATGGCATCTCTTTTGAGGGAAGAGGAATTTTTCTATCTACCACTGGGGGTACCATTGCAACTGAAGAGAGTACACAAATTGAAACATGCACTATTCATAATGCTCTCAATTGTGGTTACCTAGGAATGAAATAATGACTGTAGTAGACAATAAAATATCTAATCAGAAGATTCTTCTTACAATGATTCTCATGCAATTATAACCAAAAAACATAAACAAAAAAATAATTAGAGCATTCAACTCATCCTTGGTGTAAGAACGTATTGTGATTAAAAGGGATGTGCAACAAAGAAGACAAAGCAGTAGAGACTAAGAAAGTAAAACTAAAAAAAAAACAGGTTTTTACACCATGGTTAACACAAGCATTCATATAAACTCTTCAAGATTTCACCTGCAAAACATTTACAATCATTTTCAATTTGTGTTAAGTGAATATTATTGTGGTACTTCATTGACCCTGTATTCCCTGTCAAGATAATAAATAATTTTACTTCTATTCCCTCTGGAGCAATCTCTGTAGCAGTGAAAGAGCTAAATGAAGGTCAATTTTTAAGCACTGTGTTGACCGGTATACTGATCATGTAATTTGCACCAGGTGTCACTAATTATGTACCAAACACAGCATAACAAATAAAATAATGGGGACTACGCTGATATAAAAAATAAAATATAAAAGCATTGTGACTTCTTCAAAAACTAGCTTCGCGAGGTTTTTGCGGGAGTCGTATTTCTAGTTAATATTGAAAGAACGCAAACCGGCGTAGTACAATATGGCATGTAAATAATCGTTTGTGTGTGGGAAAACTAAATTTCGTTAAATATGCATATAATTAAGTATTTTGTATTTACATATGGTTTCCGGGTGCCTTCTTGTATTTGGTCTCATTCGATATTCCATTCAGTGTTCTCTCCTTCGTCGATTGTTCGCATAAACTCTCCACTGAATATTTTCTCGGTTAATGAATGTAGAAATGAAATCCGGATAGCCAGACTCTGCGCGCGGTCCACCCTACTGTAAACACACGTATGTCACGCACGTAAGATAATTTGAGATTTGCGTAAGCTCTAAAAACTACAAAACTACCCTCCAAGAATACTTTTCTAACTTTAACAACCGACAGAAGCAATTGCTTTTGAAGTGTCTCATGTTCAGAGACAAAGCATTAGAAAGAACCTAGCTACAAGAAACAGAACGGTTTATATATGTGTTATATCTCTCGAACATCAAGTCAAGCATGTTACATTGTTCACTTTCTTGTAGAGGGTAGCAAAATAACATCGTAGCTCCTGTTTTGGTCGACCGACTAAACAACCCAACACAGGACCGTATCACAAAAGGTGCTAAATCAAGCTGTGTACTCCATCATGATCAGCGATTCAAGCCAAGATTTAAGTGTTCTGCAACCTCGTAACACATGGTCAACTATCTAATCACTCGCAGACGCATGCTATTTCTACAAATAATCCTTAAAAGGTTCTTAACTGTTTAGATTGTTTGTTTAACACTGAACACGAACTTTGACTTGACAATGGCATCTTGAAGATGTCGATACGGGGTTTCCCGCGCTTATTTGTGAATGGAAATCCAAGTACAACGACATATATTTGTGGCACTAAATTGCATAAAACCAAGAAATGGGGCAAAGATACTTTGGCCTTTGTAAGAATTAACACAAATGTCTGAACAAGAGTATTAATAGAGTGCAGGCGTATGCAACTATTCTGGAGCTGTGTAGGTATCAGCCGAAATGCGCGCCATCAGCAACGGTTTATACTGTAATATTAATTTGGGAAAAATTAAGAGTCGGACAAAAGCAGCAATAGTTAAGCGGCTTCAAATATACTTCCGATTTGCATGTTTACTTACATTTTGGGCACACATGGAGGATAGTCCCAATAAACACTTGCTGCTTTCCCTGAACGCGCCATTTCACTCCTACTTTCTCCTCCAAAATGATTATTCTATTTCACGTAAGTTAATTATTTACGATTCAATTATCTTCACGAACGGCAGCTCTGCAACCAGAACTGATTTTATTGTCGTGTTTGGGACACGCTTAAAGCCAGCCATATTATCGCCGATATGGGAGCATGACAAAAGTCATGGTCTCGAAACACAGAGACACTTCATAATTTTAAACCATCACGTCGATGTATCGTTCCATTCCTGGTCATAATACTGCCAGACGAATGTCACGTTAATCATCGTAAACAAAGTGAAATCAGACTCGCTCGATCACGCTAAATTCTGGCCATATTATCGCTCAGAACATAGTGAGTCAAACGTCTCGGTCGACTACTGTAGCGGGAAAAATCTGGTGTCTCGCTTTGCCTCGTTCAATTCACGCCGCAAAAATGACATTATGGCCAGATTCAAGCCCGATTCTCCCCATGTCAGGCTATAAATTTTCGTACGGGATGTAATTGACATGGGATCATGCAAAATTAACAGCTTTCCAACAACAACTATTTGTAACTGGATACCTGTGATTGGACATCTTTGCTATTTATGCCTCAGTCACATACATTGAGATGGGTTCTTTCTTGCTGTTTTCCTATTTTGTGCAAATTTGATTGATATTTTTGACCTTTTCAAACAAAACGGTTTGTAAAAGACTTCTAAATGTCAAAAATTATCTTCAGAGATGATTGGTTAGAATAAGGCCACATGTAGCGTTCTTTAAATCTACAGGATATGCTGTTTGACTTCATGGGACAAGTTATGTCACATCTGGAAAGCATTGAAAAAAAAGTGGAAGCAAATCAACAAATCCTGGACAAACATGCAAACAGTACTTTCAAGATTAACTTTGTTGACTTATAATTACATTTTTTTTCTTGACAGTTATTGTTGGAGATCCCAAGTATAATGTGAAGACAGACAGAGAGTGCTTCGACAAAATCGTCAAGCACTCTTCCTCACCATCTGCATTTGCGCTAAACCTCTTAGACAATCTCATACCAAAAGAGGTTCAGCGTATCTCCAACATTAAGGGGTCAAATGGGAAAGCACCCTTAAATTCAATGGTTCTGGCAGCCATTAAAGGTACAATATAAGGGTACCAATTTTTGTATTCTCTACTTTTAATATCTTGCAGCCTGGTTCAGTACCATTTTTTGTTATCGCTGTAAAAACATTAAATTTGTGATACATATATTCTAAGAATTAGTACCAAGTTCAGTTGTTTCTCTTACTCTTACTATCATTAATCACATTTTTTTATCTGTAGGACAACTGAAGAGACAATATAAATGGAGTGACCAAGATTCAGAGAAGAACTGGGGAGGAAAGACTGGCATACAGCAAAAAATTGCTGATAAGTGTAGAAATTTAAACAAACCTCGGAAAAAGAACTTATGATGAAATAACATTTTTAATGTTGGCAAGCCTTAATTTTGTGAAAATGATAATGCATTGTTTTAAAATTGTTTTTAGCAGAATGTTCTACAATGTGGCGCATGCCAATATTGCATGTACATGCATGCATGCATGCATTCTATAATGTTGTATTTTATTCAAAGAAATAAATAATTATGTAATTCTAGTTTCCAAATAAACTCGCAGGTTTAGTTTAAAACATATATGGTACAGATGTTATAGGACTTCCCCTGAAATCCCTTGATTATAGTAATTTCCTGTATATGTGGCAGGATTACATGCAGCTGTGATCCTGAGTGGGATTACAAAATCAATATGGTAATAACAACCTGCAGTATTTGATTATATGGCAATAAAAGCCGGGATTCCAAATGAATTCCCAGGTGGGATTGCCAGGAATTTTATGATTCCCAGGTGGGATGGCTTCTTTGGTCCTTCAGTGGGGATCCAAGGTGGGATCCTGGGTGGGATTGCTGGGATTTTTACGATTCCCAGGTGGAATTTCAGGCGGGATCCCAGGTGGGATCCCACCTGGGACAAACGTAGGTTGCTAGGTGGGATTGGCGGGATTTTGTGTGCAAGGAAGCTGGGATCCCGGGTGGGATTGGTGGGATCCCACCTGGGTACCTGGAATTGTAGGCGGGATCCCATGTGGGATTGGTGGGATCCCACCTGGGACAAACGTAGGTTGCTAGGTGGGATTGGCGGGATTTTGTGTGCAAGGAAGCTGGGATCCCGGGTGGGATTGGTGGGATCCCACCTGGGTACCTGGAATTGTAGGCGGGATCCCATGTGGGATTGGTGGGATCCCACCTGGGACAAACGTAGGTTGCTAGGTGGGATTGGCGAGATTTTGTGTGCAAGGACGCGGGGATCCCGGGTGGGATTGATGGGATCCCACCTGGGTACCTGGAATTACAGGTGGGATCCCACCTGGGATGTTCCATAATCCCGGACGGGATCCCAGGTGGGATCCCACCAAAAATTGGCGGGATCCCACCTGGGATCAACCTGGGATCCCAGGTGGGATTGGCGGGATCCCACCTCACTGTTTTACCTGGGCAGTGCGCATATGTAAAGGGAAGGAATATTTTTGATGCAGTTCGGACTATAGGCGACATTATGGATTACACAAAATTACGCAATATCCCCGGACTCATTGTCACCATCGATTTCGAGAAAGCTATTGATTCTTTAAGTTGGAGTTTTTTATTTAAGATCTTGGAAAAGTTTAAATTTGGACAGTGGGTACGCATTTTTTATACAAACATATCGAGCTGCATTATGAATAA
This sequence comes from Ricordea florida, assembly GCA_949710005.1. NCBI lineage: Eukaryota > Metazoa > Cnidaria > Anthozoa > Corallimorpharia > Ricordeidae > Ricordea > Ricordea florida. Next base: position 18,693,996 of record OX453272.1, read on the forward strand.
CGGAATAGCTACTCTGCTCTTTTCAGTCGGAAGAGGGGTTAGACAGGGGGATCCTCTTTCGCCCTATCTTTTTATTTTAGCTTCTCACTGCCATCAAACAAAACAATGACATCACAGGTATTGAAGTAGAAGGTAAAGAAATTAAGTGTACCGCCTTTGCAGATGACTTAACTAATTTTCTTAGAGATAAAAAATCGTATGAAGCGTTGAATTTATTGTTGAATACATACGGCGATTGCTCTGGCCTTAAAGTCGACAAGGAAAAAAAAGAAGCCTACTGGCTAGGAAAATCTCACAATAATCATGACACTCTTGATATAAATAAGGTAAACGAACCAATCAAAATACTGGGTATCTATTTAACTTATGATCACCATAAAAGCAAAGAACTTAACTTTGACTCAACTTTAAAATCTATCAAAAAGTCTTTGAACTGCTGGCAATGGAGGAATTTAACACTGATTGAAAAGATCCAACTTGTCAGAACCTTCACCATTCCAAAATTCATGTACTGTGCCCCCCTTATCTCTTTTGACAAGGATATAATTAAAAGCGTAAATTCGGTGATTTACAATTTTGTGTGGAAAGGAAAGGATAAAATTAAGAGACTGGCGTTAATCAGTGAATATGAAGATGGTGGTCTTAAGATGCCGCATATAGACTCCTTGATTGCTACACAAAGAATTGGATGTGTCAAAAGGTACCTTGACGATAGTGTTACCCCGTGGAAAGTCTTTTTATCTCATTACATTAACAATGTAGGATTTGAATTTTTCCTCAAATGTAATTTTAAATTATCTTGTCTACCCTGCAATATACCAATGTATTACAAGGATTGTCTCGAAGCTTGGTTGGATTTTAAAAGGTATACACCCGTTACAAGACAGGAAATTTTAAACAAGACTATCCGGAACAACAAAAACCTCTTGATTAATAAAGAATCGATATTTAATGAGAAAATTAAGGATGCAGGTTTTGTACATTTGAGAGATATTCTTTTAGATGACAGAAAACTAAGAACTTGGGACGCTTTTAAGGAGAAAAATCTCTCTTTGTCTGACTATTTCCTTCTACTCGGCATTTTTAGTGCTATCCCGCCTGAGTGGAAACTCCTTCTCAAAAATGAAGATGATGGAAATCAAATCGATATTATGGTTCCCGACGATGACCTTAATGATATTACCAGCATGAGTTCTAAATCGATTTATTCGGCCCTGGTTAAACGCGTCCAAATCTCTCCTACTGCTCAATCTAAGTTTGATTGCTTATATAATATTTCGGACTTATTAGAGTGGAAAAGTATTTATCTATTACCTGGTTGAGTCACTCTTGATACTAGAACACGAGCCTTTCAATACAAGATCTTAAATCGTATCCTCTACACAAACAGCATCTTATACAAAATGAAATTAATTCCTTCTCTGTTATGCACCTTTTGTGGAGGTCACGAAGAAACTCTGGAGCATCTCTTAGTAAAGTGTGCGTATTCAAAAGAATTTTGGTCTGCCACCACTTCTTGGCTAAATAATCACAATATACAAGTTCATAATCTTGACGAGATAACCATTCTTTTTGGTTGTTTCGACAATATTCCAGATTGTATTTTGTTAAACCATATAATTCTTTTAGGGAAATATACTTTTTACATATGCCGTAGCAAAAACATCATGCCATCGCTATCCTTACTGAAAGCCAAAAACATACAAACTCGAAAGCTGGAGCTTCTCATTGCAAAAAAGATTAAGTGGCAGTCCCACTAAAAGCGGTCCACTCGACTTCGGGACCAAAAATAGTTTTCCTTCATTTTTTGCCAATGAAAAGTATTTAGTGCATACGTATAAAAAAACAATTATTTATTTTCCAATTCCTTATTTTCCCTTCGCTACAAGCTAAAATCGAGTTTTGGCCCACCTGGGCTTGCCAACAGTGATAGAGAGGGTAAAATTCACCGATTTTGTGAAGCGCGCTATTTCATTAAAATAAAGCTCATGAAACTTTTCTTTCATGTGCATTCTAAGGTACATTAACTACCTTGACTGACGAAATATGAAATCTTTTCCAAAAATTCTAAGCTGATCAGCGAGGCTGGAAGACACCCTACTCTAAGGCCCTTATTCGCCTACTAAAATTTAGTCAAATTTGAGAGAAAAGATCTCAAAAGTTGGGTCTAAATCGAGGCTAAAAAACACATCACAGTAAATTTCTTACCTTGATAAAGTGTTTTATAACTTCAAACTGGTGGGTATCTCCTGGGATTGCACGCGAGAACTGATTGAAATCTGTCACAGTCAGCGTGTTTACATAACTATCGCACGAGTAGTAGCAAAGTGACAGTTCTGGGACAGCTGCTTAAAGACAAACACACAAAAATCCTGCAAGCGTGCTGGATCCAAAATCGATCCTATCAACTTAAAGAAATGTTACTGTACATCCAAGAACTCATCATGCCAAAACAAACTGTCAAAGAGCTACGCGCCATTGCTAAAGAGCGTAAGATACCAAAGTATTACAAGATGCGTAGAAACGAGTTACTAGAGGCGCTGGGGATGCTTGAAGAGGTACCTAGTGTTAGTAGTGGGGGAACATCGCATATTCTCGATGAGCCTGAAGAGGTACCTAGTGTTAGTAGTGGGGGAACATCGCATATTCTCGATGAGCCTGTACCAGAAATAAGCGTTCCGATTCTTAGGCCTACCAAATATGTATCTCCGAGTGTCCCTAGTCGGTGGAAAACACTTGTTTCGGAATATAACAAAAGAGTACAGAAGAAAATTAACAAGTTTGCGAATTGGATTTTGAATTATGTCCCAAAGAGAATCAAAAAGCCTGCTAATGAAAGAATCAGGAAGTTGAAGGAGGAAGTAAGAAGCATCTGGGCTGTACTAGAGCCGTTCAGAGTGAAAGAAAGGGAACAGGCATTGAAAGGGTTTTTCAAGACCTATCGGATCGATGGTAAAAAGGGGTATGGTCCTCAAGACTTCATCAAGAAAATAAAACCAAAGGTTCTGGATTTACTTTATACAAGAAGTAAACCCATCAAGGTGAAGTTTGTATTAACTTGTACATTCATAAAAGAGAATCTTGCTACGGGTAAGATTGAAGAGACTGAGGGGTACTTTCATACTAATCTTGAAATAGTAACGGATTCAACTGATCTATCTAACTTATTCGATGCAATGACGGAATTACAACTTGAAAAGGTTGCGAGGTTTGAAGGTGAAAAGTCTGGATGGCAATTTGATCGAGTTGAGTACTTTGATATACACATTAATCCATTTGAGCCTCTCTCTGGGACTTCTTACATACCTCTACCAAAGGTTTTGGCTGAGAAGAAGGCTATAATCAATGTCAAGAACGAGAAGGACAATGAGTGTTTCAAGTGGGCGGTGACATCTGCTGTATTGTAAGAGAAGCACGGTGAAAGACTGAATGGTGAAATGAAAGAGAACTCTGAGAAGTTTGATTGGTCGGGAATGGAGTTTCCTGTTACACTAAGGGATATTGCTAACGTTAGGTGAACGTTTTGAGAATTAGTAAGCGGCGAGAGGTGACAGTGATAAACTTACTTTTATTATCCAAAAATGAAACGAATCACTACTGTTGGATTAAGAACTTGAGTAGGCTTTTGTCATCACAAGTCGATAAACATGATGGTAGAAAATACTTTTGCCATAGATGTCTTAATCCATTCAATACACAATCCTCCCTGGACAAGCATCTAGAGTGTTGGAGCAATCATGAAGCAGTTAAGATGACGGTCCCTATTAACGAAGACGGAAGCCCGCAGTTCTTCGGTTTCAAAAATCGCAACAGAAAGATGGAGGTCCCGTTTGTTGTGTATGCAGATTTTGAGTGCTACACTGAAAAGATACATACGTGTTACCAAGATGAGTGTAGAAGCTTTACCAATAGATACCAGAAACATAAACCATCAGGTTTTTGTTATCTGATCAAGTGCTTTGATAACGCAATATTCGAACCCAAACTTGTAAGTCACACAGCTGAATCACCAGACGAAGATGTACCCAAGATGTTTATGGAGAGTTTGGAGTCGGATATCAAACAAATTTATGATAAGTTCAAGCTACCCAAAAATCCTCGTGTTAGTGAGGATGAAAAAATAGCCTATGAAAATGCCACACACTGTCACATTTGTGGATTGATGATTGGCCATGATAAAGTATTAGACCATTGCCATCTTACTGGAAAGTATAGAGGCGCCGCGCATGAAGAGTGTAACTTGAATTATAAGGTGCCTAAATTTGTACCAGTTATATTCCATAACCTATCCGGATACGATGGTCATTTATTTGTGAGGAACATAGGGGAATCGAAAGGTAAGCTAGATTGCATACCAATCAACGATAAAAAGTACATTTCGTTCACGAAGGAGATTGTTGTCGACTCTTACAAGAACAAGAAAGGGAAAACGGTTAACATTAAACGGGGAATTATGTTCATTGATAGCTTTCGGTTTATGGCAGCGGGCCTCAGAAGGTTGGCTGACAATCTACCACAATCTTCTCTTGTGAATGTAACGAGTTGGTATGAAAGAGTAATGGAAGAAGATGCCCCAGACCTGCAGTTACTGACTAGGAAGGGTGTATTTCCGTACGATTGGTTTGATGGATTTGATAAGCTCGGTGAAACTCATCTCCCACCAAAGGATGAGTTCTACTCGAAGCTCTACGACGCAGAAATATCGGAAGAGGATTATCAACATGCACAAAACGTGTGGAAAGCCTTTGGGATTAAAAGCTTCAGGGAATACCATGATCTTTACCTTGAGCTGGATGTCTTATTGTTGGCTGATGTCTTCGAGAACTTCAGAGATGTTTGTAGGAAGAACTACGACTTGGATCCAGCTTGGTACTACACTGCACCTGGATTGGCGTGGGACGCGGCCCTGAAAATGACCAATGTGAGTTTGGAACTTTTGAATGACCCTGACATGCTTCTAATGATTGAGAAAGGTATTCGAGGGGGTATCTCCATGATCTCCACTAGGTATGGTAATGCCAACAATCCATACATGAAAGATTATGACCCATCATTACCCACAAAGTACATCACATATCTGGATGCAAACGGTTTGTACGGATGTGCAATGAGTAAACCTTTACCAACACATGACTTTCGATGGTTGACTGAAGAAGAGCTTGTATTGAAGTGGAAAGATATACCATGCATACTAGAGGTTGACATGATGTACCCAAAGCACCTTCATAAATCGCATAATGACTATCCATTAGCACCAGAAAGAGTTACGGTGAATGGTGTGGATAAGCTAATTCCAAACCTAAGAAACAAAAGAAAATACATTGTTCACCACGAGACGCTGAAACAATATTTGAGTCTCGGGCTGAAAGTCTGCAAGATACATAGAGGCATCACATTCAAAGAGTCCGCATGGCTGAAGCCCTATATCGACTTGAATACCGAACTAAGGACGAAAGCAACAAACAACTTTGAGAAGGATTTCTTCAAGTTGATGAACAACTCAGTCTTTGGGAAAACTATGGAGAACGTAAGGAACAGGGTGGACGTTCGTTTGGTCACGAATGAGTCAAAAGCCAAGAAGTTGGTATCGAAGCCGAATTACCACCACAGCACGATCTTTTGCGAGAATCTAGTTGCAGTACAAATGAAGAAGACAAAGTTGGTGTTGGACAAACCCATTTACCTAGGCTTTTCAGTCCTGGAACTAAGCAAGACTATAATGTACGACTTCCACTATAACTACATCAAGCCAAAGCATGGTAGCAAGGCCAAGTTGTTATTTACAGACACTGATTCACTGGCATACGAGGTTGAGACGGATGATTTCCACAAGGAGATTAGCCCAGATGTGAGAGAATGGTTCGACACCAGCAACTACCCTGAAGATCATCCATCCGGACGACGTTCAAGGACGAAGCGGGTGGTCAACAGATCATAGAATTCGTAGGTCTCCGGGCCAAACTATATTCATACATGATGGATGAGGGAAAGGAGGAAAAGAAGTGTAAGGGTGTGAAGAAGGCGGTCGTGAGAAAGAGCATAAGCTTCAACAACTACAAGGATTGCCTCTTCAATCAAAAACTACAGAGGAGGACAATGAATATCATCAGGAGTCATCTGCACGACGTGTACACAGAGACTGTGAACAGGGTGGCAATATCATGCGAAGATGACAAAAGGTTAATCAAAGAGGATGGGATACACACATATGCATATGGTCACTTTAGGACTCTAATTTCGGTAAAAACTTAAGGACTTATTTATACATATATCCAACTAGACAAAGTCGGTATGGATTACGATTCAGAGGAAACTTATCACAGCCTTGCCGAACATTTCCAGTCTATGTTCAAGAAAGCTGATGAGGAAGACGAACAGGTTTGTAAGCATGAAAGTGTGTATAGGGATAACTCAGGGATTGTTCTTTGTAGCCTCTGTAAGACTGAACTAGAATCAATGGACTACTCTAAACGAGAATGGATGTACGACTTTTCAGCTAGTAGGTGTGATCTTCACAGATCAAGACTAAAGGGAGTTCGTAATGTATTCGAGAGACATGACTTGAATGTGTCTTCTATGATGATCGATATCATAGAAGCCAAGTATCAAGAGATTCTAAAGTTTAAGTGTAACAATCGCGGTCAGATTCGTACGTCTTTGGTGGCTTCATGCTTGTTTTATACATACCAAGAATTTGGTGAATATCGTACGTTAGATTACATTAGAAATTTGTTTGGACTCAAGCAAAGAGCCATGACATATGGTTTACAAATGTATTTGGAAGCATTCCCAGAGGTGAGAACCAACCACATTACACCAGAGAAACTTATTCCCTGGATAATGAGAGTTACTGGGGTTGATGAATCTCATCACAGACGTATTCTGTCCATTGCCAAGTACTTTGAAGCAACATCACAGATTCTTGAGCACAGTACTAGCAGCATAATTGCAGCGAGTATTGTCTTCTTTTACTTATGTATGAACCAGGAGTATAAAAATCAAATAGGTATGACAAAGAAGATCTTTGCCAGCAAAGTTAAAATTTCAGAGATTTCATTGATGAAGACAGTTCGTGAAATGGTGGACATCTCAATGTCACTTAAGTACTCTAGAAGGTGGTAATTCAGTATCATCGGGAACAACTTGAAGTTCCTCGCGCACAAATCCTCGCTTCGATACTCCATCTAAATAATACACCACTGGCTGATCTGGTGAAATTACAGTTCTCGCTATATCATAAACCTCAAGGCTCCATATAGGGTCAGTGGCTCTTCGTTTATCACCCCCTTCATCTTCACCAGGCAAATACAAATACCTAACCTCAACTCCTGGGGGTAACCTCTTCTCATTCAAACCCACAGCTCTCTTGTATTCCATAGGCTTAATATCAATCTCTTTCAATTCCAACGCTCCATCGGGTTCTTTACCTGTTATACGCGTGGGTTCAGAATTCAAAGTCTTCATAATAGCGGGCAGCCTTTTCACCCAAACCCTGGACCTAACATCACTCACCATCTCTTGTGCATATTGATGACTAAATAATTTTTCACCAATCGTTCTATTAGCCCTCTCGACAAAAGCCTGCGCTCGATGATTACCAGCTTTACTTCCCTGTACGTCTACTTGATGCTTGTTCATCAAGTGAGTGACTTTACCCATGAATTCTTTACCGGGATCCACCATTAATGTCTTTGGCCACTTTAGCTTCCGAGCATAAATTCTCTCAAACGCCGTGGCCACTTCACCACTATCTTTCGAGGTCAGTGCCTCAGCATCCTTGTACCTAGAAGCGATATCAATCACAACCAGCGCATAGCGGTATGTTTTTCTTCTCACTGTATCGTGAGGAAGAAACAGCAAGTCCGCCTGATGAATTTTATTTGGCTTACCAACGACCCAATGTGGTCTGGGTATATACCTCGGGGGTGGGAGATATATTTGCCACAATGCTTGCTTCTCCAACCAATCTCTAGCAACACTTTCAGTTACTTTGGCTGCACTCGCCAACTTTGGTATGGCCGAGTGTCCTTTCCAGTATCCATCAGTAGAGTAGTATAATCGACTTAAAATATCATCATTAGACATTTACAACAAGATTCAGTGCATTTAAATGGCTGGAATATCAGACATTCTTGATCCTAATCGTGTTCCTAGGATGCGTAAAGGTTTGAGGGCAGAGGCCTCATTAAATCGGATCACGCTAAATCCCTCATCAGCCAATCCTGGTGAGACATTATACATTGAAATACCAAAACTGACCGACAACCTGGTGATTGTGCCTGGCAGCGTGTACATCACTTTCGATATGAGTGTAACAGGTCACAAGAACAACACACTTGTCAACAACTTGGGAAGGAACCTCGTTTCACAATTCAAGGTTCTATTCGGGGGTGAAATCATAGAGGACGTTAATAGGTTTGATTTATTCAAGACTTATCACGATTTGTTTTTGTCAGAGACCGATCGAAATAACAGATTGAGACAGGGCATATCATCCGAGAATGTGAGGAAAATTAGAACCAATGCCGGTGACAAAGTTACCTCAAATGCAGCAGAAAATACTATAGGTGCGTTACATAACACCAGGTACGAAATACCATTGGACCACACAATACTGAAAGATCATGGAGTCTTCTATCCAAAAGCCTTACCACATCCACTCAAATTTGAAATAACTCTAGCTCCAGTTTCTGATGTCGTCGTTTATTCAAACATTGAAACACTACCTGATTACAAATTAACAAATATGGAGCTGGAGTATCATTGTATATCAAGTGACCGATTAGCCAATCAAGCTATTGCCTTGTACCAGAATGGAAGGGTTTTCTCGTATGAGAAGATACTTCTTCACAAAATGTTTCCAATCTCTGAGAATACTGATGGTGTGATTAATAAGCATATTAACGTGCCTAGGAAATCCATGACTGGCATACTATGTATTTTCACAGCCCCATATGCAGCAGGTGCTAGGGACTCTGAGAGTTTTGCAAACCCAAAGATCACATCAGTCAAGATCGATAGAGATGGAGTACCAAACCAACTTTATTCGAAAGGCATGATACCAACTGATTTATGGAAGGCCATAATTAAACGAGTTGGTATCGATGATTCCATCAAGGAGGCTGATTTCTATACGAACAAGTTTGCTTTGTGGATTGATCTGAGGAGTTACCCAGATAATCATGTTCATGGAAACGGTTTGGAGCTAACTAGTACTCGTGATGGCATAAGACTCGAGATTAACAGGGAGAAGAGAGGAGGCAGGGTTCTTACCTGCTACATGTTCGTGGTTGCTGACGCTGCTATGAAAATTATTAATTCAAACTTAAGAGAGATAACGTACTAGATATAATCCAAGTATGAATGAGTTAGTAGATAAAATCCCATTCAACTGTATCATTACGGGACCTACGAATTGTGGAAAGACTCAATACCTGGTGGACCAGCTTCGAGGACACTTTAGGGGCGTATTCAACTATATTGTCTTGATTTGCCCCACTTATATCCATAACAAGACTTACAGAGGCTTTGCAAAAGGGGACAAGAGATTTTGGGTACTCTCACCAGACTCTAGTGATCAGTACGAGATTGACTATTTGCTAACGCTTTGCTCAACGTTATTCTCGGGTGAGAACACACTCATAATACTGGACGATTGCGCTGTTTCGAAAGACTTGAAGGATCGGACAAACAAATTCATCAATCTGGCGTTTTCCGGGAGGCATCTTGGCATATCTGTGTGGGTTCTCACCCAACAACTCACATCGATCTCGAAACCGTTCCGAGAGAATGTCGCATGTGTTGTATCGTTTTACAACCCGTCTGAAACCGCGATGAAAATGTTATTTGAGGAATATGGTGGTGCTTTGGATGTTGATAAACGCAAACGGTACAAGAAGTTACTCGAGAGTGAAAAATACGCCAGACTTTGCTTTTCACTGCGCCACTCGTTTGAAAAACATTTAGAGATACCCGCATCTGGGGTATAAACATGGCTAACCCTGAAGAGATATTGAACGGTGAAGCATCAGTTGGTGAAACAACACCAATCATTGATTTGGAGTCAAAGAGGGAATCTCTTTCAATCTTGGCGTGCCTTGGTTCGACGAAAGAATACACGGGTGTGCTTATGGACCTCTCTGACACAACCAAACTATCGGATAAGGATGTGGAGAAGTATTACAAAAGGTACCAAGTCGTGTCGGGCAAGAAGATTGCTGATGGCTTGGCGGACTCTTCTTTTCAATTGATAGCTAAGGCTGTGGATCGGGGTTTGAGAAATTTCGGAAATATAGATGATCAAGACGCTCTTGTGAGAGATTGTAAGAACGATGAGTTGATAATGAAGGAGATCTCAAATATATCCGTATCACTTGTACTCAAAGGTGGAAGATTCACGGCATTACTTTCGGCATTTATTCAATTTGCAAAGCACTTCAAGTTAAGAGAGGATGGATCCAACACTACTCGAACACAACTTGAGCAAGACCTAAGCACAACTCCAACACAACTTGAGCAAGACCTAAGCACAACTCCAACACAACTTGAGCAAGACCTAAGCACTACTCCAACACAACTTGAGGACTAAAATGGATTCTAGGAAAAGTGTCTTCAAGATTGGTTGTACCAAAAGCACAACAACAAGATGCAACAAAACGAATTTGATTTTCACGTATTCACCATAATTATATGGTGAGAATGACTCTGACTTTGAGAAGTTCTTCGAGAGAGTAAGGCCAGAGATTGTTAATGCCTTCGAGTTAATCAACCCTAGTTTCACAAGACTTGAAGTTAATTTCAAGCTAGACCCGGATCGACAACCATATAAACAACCATATCAATCCGTAGTAGACCATTATGATGATGATGATGAGACTGACTCTGCAAATACGCTGATCGCGCGTACTGTGAGAGTTTTGAGAGCGAGATTGAGATATAATTTGAGGGATACACTTCAACCCCATTTTCGTTATATTTACAAGGACATCTACGATAGACGGTTTGATGAATCTATTAACCACGAGGAGAGATTCAGAGCAATGGACAATGGGGATTGGGATGGGGAAGAGGGTTTGGAAGATACTGATATGTATGGCTTTTGTGTCAAGGAGTTTGCAAAAGATATGGAGTCTGAAGTTTCACACATTACAATCAAAATGTTGAATGCATACAAGCACTACCATAAATCAAACTTCTACAAACGTCTGTGTGATGAACTAATGCCCATAGCGTGGCACCCCGATCGTGTATGGGATTGGTGCTTCGATAACGAGCAAAAGAGAGAAGCCGAGCAATTATGGACGTAATGACCCAACTTTTATATGAAACACTATTGTAAACCTCTTAGTAGAGGACCTACTAAGAGGCTTAAAGATAGGTATGTACTATGTCATAACCGAAAGGTACTTGTTGAAAACATGATGACTGATCCAATCTTCATTTCACTTGACTCTGGTTTTGACTGGAACACCATCGTTGTGTCCGAACCTAAGAAGAACTCTTTCACCAAAGGCAAAAGTAAAGTACCAAATGAATGGGTTAGTTCAGATGTTTATGTAGAAGAATGGCCAAACGGTCCGAGACGTCCAGTATTCATTGAATTGGCCAAGCAATTCTTTCCAGGCATATCTGGCATATGGCCATTTGGAACCGAGAAAAAGGATCGCAGACTTGAAACATTGGAGGGGTTCCAGATCTTCTACCCAATGACATCGATTGAGACTATGGATAGCCCCACAACCGAAGAGATGAAGACTCGTGAAGCATTGGATAACGTGATGAAGATCACATTGAATTCACTCAAAAAGTTCTGCAAAAAACCCAGGTCCGAGCGTTTAGTACCACCCGCCACTTTCAATGCATATACAACTGCCAAAAGTGAAAATGATTGGTCTTCTGCTGTAAAACCAATATACGATTACACAAACATCACAAACCAACTAACAGGTGAGAAGACAAAGGATAAGTCCAGTCCACAGCGTGCCTACCTAAAGTTCATGAGCTGGGGTAAGGGTAAGGACATAAAATCCAAAACTTCTGTATATGACCCAGATGATAAAATGGTTAACCCACTTGAATACATGTGGAAGCCTGATAATTATGTAACCGGTTTTGGTCATCCTGTTGTCCATTGGGATGGTATATTCTGGGGATCACACGGGCAGACCAGTTATGGCGCTTCAGCTCGTCTTCGTGTTTCTGAGATGAATTTCACTCCAAGTGATTACAACAACATGACTCGTTTTCGTATGTTACCCCCCAATAATGCTAAGGCACAAGAACCAGAACCAGAACCAGAACCAGAACCAGAATCAGAAGATGAAATTGTGATAGAACACTACTGAATAATTAAGATTTACTTCTCCTAATAGACACCCTATTAGGAGAGTTAAAGGTAAGTAATAATAGGGATACAAACATGGCTAACACAGGAGTTACTGAAGTTATTGATAGAGCGACTGTGGATGAATATTGTAAAGAATACTGTGTAAAATACTGTGAAAAATATGTAGGTTGGCAGTGTCGGAGTATAATAAAAGAGAAAGATAAGGAGTTGGCTGATAGATTATATTCACATTTGAAAGGTGCGGTGCTAGGATTTGGAATATATTGGTTGTGTACCTGTCGTTGGTTTCGGTAGATGTTAGTTCAAAAAAAAATCTCCTAATAGAAGCCCTATTAGGAGATTTAAAGTTAAGTGATGACAGGGATACACAAATGGCTGAACAAGCTGTTGAGCAAATCACAAGGGAGCCCACTGTCAAGGATAGAGGGAAGGATCCCAAGAAAGTGGAGGCCGGGAAGAAACTGGCCGACTACCACAAGAAGGCTAAGGAGGCATTGAAGGAAAAAGAGCAGCGGGATGCATTGATAGATAATCGGAAAGAAAAGGAGCAGCAGCAGGATGCATTGGTAAATAATCAGAAAGAGGATAATGAAGGATCTTCCATGGATGTTGTTAATGCCTGGATACCCAGTTTATCCTTCGGGGATGTGTTTTTAATCGGGTCCATAATAGGAATAACTGCTTATTCCTTATACATGAGATACAAAGACAGAATAGCCAACTTACGCGTACCTTCTGTAACCTTCGAACCACCTCCTGTCAGGAACATGAATGAGGTCAAAAGCGAATCAAAAAGAGAAAATAGTTTAAATGATGAGTTGATGTAATTACACAAAATGTCAGAAAATAAGCTTGTAAAGACTGTTACAGATTCTGCATTTCTCATAGGACTCTCCGCTGGTGTGGGCTATGTGGGTAAGAAGGTCCTGAGAGAAAAAGAATCATTCATTGGCGATCCATCGTCCAATATCATGAATTATGTCAAATGGGTCGTTGTTTTGTCCGCGAGTATGTACCTCAAAACTTATTTAGAAGATCAAAAGATCTTACCAAAGAGCTTTGAGTAATGATTACAGTGAAATTTGATCATACAAGATTCAAAGTGGCATTGGATAGTCATATGGGAGACGAACCCATTTTGAGGGACTTCATAACTAAAGATGGCAATGGGTACGTAATATCCTTTGACGAGAAAGGATTCGGTATGGCTGTAGTCGATCATTTGAAGAACACTCCCAAGTTGGAGCACTTCACGATTGAGTGAAATGAAATGTATTAAGAGATCCCACAATAGATTCATAAATGGCGAGTATAGCGATCATGTTTGGAGGTGCAGTCCTCAATGCAACTGCCTTCATTGGTGGGAATTATATAGCAAAAGCACTCAGCGGGTCATCATCCGCCGATCTCCAACTCGAAAGGGAAAGGGATGACAAAGCAATGGAGAGGTACCAAAAAGATTACGCTGCGTACCAAGAGAAGCGCTTGGCATATATTGACTTTATGAATAAGAGGAAGAGTGATGCTGACCAGGCCTCTGAGAACATATCAAAGACGGATGAAGCGCTGAAATTGTACAATCAAATGGGAAATTCTCCCAAGTTCTCTGACTATTACCGACCTAATGGAGACCAAAGAATGGGTGAGATGGCCTATGTCTCCGGTGGGATGTTAGCCCTGGGATATATAGCTAGCAAGTGGGTGTGATAAATCAACTTAGAAGTTCCCATATTCGACATCAAATATGGCAACTGCTGATCCTGAAGAAAGCGATCCTTTCGGGTTGGGGGAAGAAAACAAACAAGAAGATCCTGATGATTTCGAAAATACCCCACTACTTGGTAGGCAGCCCACACCAGACAAAGTCATGGAAACATCCACAACTAAGGGAGCTAGACGTAAATCAGGGTATATTCAATTACCACGTGAAGATATAGAAATGGAGGCTATGGAAGAAAACAAAGATGCAATCTGGGCTAAGATTGTAAGTAAATTCCCCAATGCCAAACCTAAGTTTCTTTTCAAATATGATGAATGGGGTAGAATCGTTGTAAAAATCAGTGGTAAAGATCCAGACAAAAATGTATGGCACCCATTATTCGATGCGTATGGTGATGTGAATAAAGGATTACCCAAAACAATTACAAAAGGGTTAGGCCCAAGCGCAGAAGAAATTGTGGAAGCCAACGATGATGAGATAACTAAGAGAAAAGGGTTCGTTAGTAAATTGAAAGAGACGGTGGGATTCCATCGAGAAAAGGCATTGAAAACCCCGGAAGAAGTAAGTCAAATAAAGACTATCGAGAGACAAATTGGTGAACAAGAGCAAGAGATAGCTAACTTGGAGGGGGAGAATGAGCAAATCCAGGAGCAAATGTCATTGCGGGACCGAGTGAAAGCGATTTTCAAGAAATATGGGTTCACAGTATTTGCCATTGTGAGTGCCGTTAGTGTGGTCATTGGTGTAATCGTGTCTAATCTTTCCAAAGGCCTATCCAAGTTGGGTAAAGGTGTGGGGGACGGGCTGAAGACCATCGGTAAGAAACTCGGTGAGATATTGCCCGGTATGGTGGGGGCGATCGTGAGTTTCCTGTTCAAGACTGCCGGCGAGGTCATTTCATTCCTAGGCAAGAACGCTTGGCTATTGATCCTCGCTGTTGTAGTGTACTTTGTAGAGGAATTAAAGAAGAGGCGTCGTTGAATGTAAATGTTGAGCATAACAATGTACGAGTCTGAAACCAGGGTGTACTTGGATCCTCCCCTGGACAATGTTCGAGAGATACAACTCCTGGATTGTAGTATACAAACCAAACGATTGGTAAATTTCAAGGATAGCCAGAGCGTAATGAAGAAGGAGGATAACCAACTCATAATAAGATTCGAACCTGGTACATATTCGCTATGCAATATAAATGAGATATTTATGACCGATACGGATAGGGACAAGCTCTATATCATTGAGACTAATACTGGTGAATATCTTTACTCCCACAAAAGATTCGACGTTAAACTTACGAGAGGGTTACAAATTGCTTTAGGTGTACCTGAAATCATAAGTTCTCATAAACTTCACCCCATAACTTTCAGGATCAAAGAGCCACTGAGACTTATGTGCAGTCTAGTGGATAACCGTTCATCCTATATGAATAATGCTCAATTCACAGACCCAGTTAAGATCTCACCCTCACACCTCCTTGCCAACATACCATCACAGGATTATCCAGTCATTCCCGTTCATAAATCTAAAACCCCCATAAATCACTTCGATCTGAGCATCCTCGACAGTGAATGGAACAAACTGAATCTGAAGGGGTCTCCAATCACCTTCAGTTTGAGATTCAGATAACATTTTAAAAATACGTGAGATCCGTAACTAAACATGGGTGAGTACAAAGGAATCTATCCTAAGCCTTGTATGATGTAAACTGGCCGGCATATCTCAGGGTCACTGTCCGCCATCCAAACAGGACTTTAAGATCATCTGCAGCTGTGAGCCTGGAGGTGCCAAAACACTCAGGCACATTACAAGACCAGGCGGCCAAAGTTTTTAACAGCTTACCAGTCTCATATAAGAACTGCACAGAATATAAACAGTTTGTATCTCATTGTAAAAAGTTTTTTATCAACAAGGCAAGGACAAATCTATAATTTTCTCCTTTTTATCTATTTATAATTCATATACAATCTATAGTTTTCCAATATAATTTATTTTTCAAATCATTATATAAATATATCTTTTAATATCATAGTATTTTGTTTGTATATATTTTAGCATAGAAGAGCCATTTTTTACGTGGAATGCTAATAAACCGTTATTATTATTATTATTATTATTATTATTATTATTATTATTTGTGATCCCATACAATCCTTACACTGAACCTTACGTATACCACGTTCGCATATGCCCTTTCCACCACACTCTTTACATCTGTACCTAGTTCTACCATGAGAACATACTTGAGAACCCCCACAATCTTTGCAATAGTACTTATTCTTGCCATGAGTACATATACCCTTACCACCACACTCTTTGCAAAATGCTCTCTGTCTTAGATGAGGGCATATTTGTGATCCCATACAATCCTTACACTGAACCTTACGTATACCATGTTGACATTTCCCTCCACTACTAACACTAGGTACCTCTTCAAGCATCGCCGGCGCCTCTAGTAACTCGTTTCTACGCATCTTGTAATACTTTGGTATCTTACGCTCCTTGGCAATGGCGCATAGCTCTTTGACAGTTTGTTTTGGCATGATGAGTTCTTGGATGTACAGTAACATTTCTTTAAGTTGATAGGATCGATTTTGGATCCTGCACGCTTGCAGGATTTGCAGGAAGACAGCAAGCCCCATGTCAGCAGCGGATGGCAGACTTGCCAGTGGAGAGAATTACGCCAGACAGGCCTCCGTTTACATCTGTTGGCATCAACTGTTTCGGTCCCTTCATGATCAAGCGCGGGAGAAGCAAAATTAGGCGGTACAGCGTAATTTTTACTTGTCTGACTATGCGAGCAATACATTTAGAAGTCATCCACAGCATGGACGCAGCATCATTTGTAAACACATTAAGACGTTTCATCGCAAGAAGAGGTGTTCCAGAAGAAATAAGATCAGACAATGGTACAAACTTCGCAGGAGGAGAGAAAGAATTAAGGCAAGCGATCACAGAGTGGAACCAGAAAGAGATCTTTGATTACTTGGTGCAAAGTGATGTTCGGTGAATTTTCAACCCACCAGCCGCATCTCACATGGGAGGCGTGTGGGAAAGAATGATCAGAACTGTGCGCAAGATTGTAAATGCACTGTTGAAGCAGCAACGGCTGGACGACGAGGGATTACTCACTTTCTTTTGTGAGGTTGAGGCCATCGTCAACGGACGCCCCTTGACCAAAGTGTCGGATGATCCCCAGGATGTAAGTGCCCTGACTCCTAATCATCTGCTGTTGTTGAGGGCGGGTCTGTCACTACCGCCAGGCATCTTCAGGAAGGAAGACGTTTACGCCCATAGAAGATGGAGACAAGTTCAGTACTTAGCTGATGTATTTTGGCGCACGTGGATTAGGGAGTATCTCCCCTCCCACCAGACACGTTCCAAGCGGCTTTGGATTAATCGCAATATCGCCATTGGAGATATCGTTCTCATAGTAGATGATATGCTTCCACGAAGTGTGTGGTCTCTCGGGAGAGTAGCAGAAGTCTTCAGCGGTAGTGATGGGTGTGTTCGACAGGCTCGTGTTGAGACGAGGTCTTCACTGTTGTTGAGACCAATTGACAAATTGTGCCTCCTGGAAGGAGACGGCGACGGAAGCAAACAAGAAGACAAGGCCCAAGATTAGTGTTCGAAATCTGTGTCATGTTACCGAGGTTCAATTATTGGTTGTTATTAGAAGCAGTTTCCCTAATTGGTCTCCTATTTGGGGCCGGGTGTTACGGACGTTCACCGGGTGTTACGGACATTCACCATATATTTTTTCATATTTTTTCGTAAGCGATCGTTGAGCGAGTATCGATTAGTTGTGTTATGTAATCAGATCAGTACACGTGAACGACGAACAGTCAACAACGATTTTGTAAGTACACTTTAAGCGTTTTCTTTTGGTATAGATTTTAGTTCAGAGTTCTAATCGAATTGTATTTCCTTATTATTGTTGTATTAGGAACCACTGATAGCTCTGAAATTTGAATGTCATGTGAAAGGAGGCAAGTTTTCGTCGACAGCTGTGGAGACTGTGTGAAAGTGAAGGTCGATTAAAAATATTTGCGACGTTTAGAGCATTAAAGTGCGTTCAAATTGATACAAGTTCTTCGCGTTTTGTTTGTGGTGTCACTAGATTATGTTACTGTGAAATTGACAGCCACAATGGCTGATAAACATCTTTTAGTTTATTTGTGTAGTTGATTGGAAAATCATCAAATTCATAAAAACTTAATTATATCGTAACTGATACACTGTGCCAAAACTGCTTAGAAATGAACACAAACATGTTGATTGGCTTACATGTTAAGGACAGTGACCACAGAAATTTGGAGCTCTTGATACACACAAATGGTTTGAATTTCCAGAGAGATATAGAACTTTTTCCACTACGCAATCCACTGGCACAACCATGCGCTGGTCCTCTTCACCTGCAATTCTTAGGAGATGATGTGGCCTCTCAGATGCTAGAAAAGGGTTCGCAAAATCTAAAAAAATCCGCTTTACCACAGCAGAAACTTTTGTTGAATTACTTTCATAAAGAAAATACTGTACAAAGGCCATTAAATTTTCTTCACTATGCTCAATGAGAACTGCATATCCACAATGTTTTTACATCTTTTCATATATTCTTGAATAAATAACATGGCCATTGACGATAACACGCTTTGCTTCCTGAACGTCACGCCTTGTTGTACAAAGCAAGTCAATTAATAAGGAGGCTTGTTCATAAATATCAGTTTTGACTGGCCACTTCCTTAGAGCTCCAGCAATTCGACTTTCACATTACGCAGTCTCCTCTCTCTCACAAAAGCACTATGAGGTCATTGCTGACCCAAATACAAACAAACGTCGAATTACATTAGTGTCAATCAGGTTCACCTTTTTACGATAGTGCTCCATTGATCCAAACACTGGAACAGCCATCATGTTGTTTCCTCCACTGATGCTATGTATGTAACGATCCAGCAAATAATGAAGTTCCCAACTTCTTGAAGGCGAACAAAATGCTTGCAGATGTGATAGAACACTGGGAAATGTTTCAAAAAACAGTTTGTTGTCTAGAAACGAACGTTTCATTGTTAGGAGAATGAGAGCTGTCCGAAAGCCTTTTGCTTAGAGCCGCCATGTTTTCAAATAACTAGAGAGGGTCACAGGTATTTCTGCTTTCTGTAAACAAACGTGGCGGCTTACTGGCAAAATAAGACCAAAACTTTTTTACAAGTATCCTGTTGAAAATATCTTGTCTAGACTGGAGAAATCAATGTTATGTCTTTTCCATACATACAAGGTAACAGGAGGCCCTATTGCGATAATATCTGTTCAACAATCAAAGAATTTCACACATTGAAGTGGCAACTTAATCTGAAGAAGCCAAGTTGGATCGGATCTGCATCTCGCGCCTTTTGTCATTTAATCTAACCTATCTTTACAAAAGCCTTAACAATGATCAAATGCTCCGTCAGACTATAATTTGGAGTACCGACGCGCTCTTGAGACATTTTCATCTCGTCATCTCGTATTTGATGCAGACATCTCAACTGCCAATTTTCTCTTGAGCTCTTGATCATGTGTTTATTTCCCCGGTGTGTTTTCTTTCTTCAAGTACTGGTATGTGTAAACAAAAATCTGAATACGTTGTTGATTGGGGAACTTGGGGAATCAATGTCCAGTTATCCACAAAGATCATGGTCAAAGATCATCTCGGTGCTATCAAAGAAGGAGATGTGTGCTCGCTTCAGGGAATCGATCCAGTGACCAAGAGACCAGTCATGTTCGAAGGCAACATCGACCACACATCTGGGACTTTTTTCAATCTCTCGGGCACAAAATTTGAATTTTTATCAGGGAAAGTATGCAAAACAATAAAGAAAGTGAACAAAAAATGTGAAGTTGCGCTTGTAAATTCTACTCTTACGGCACACCAGTTCAGCTTACCAGTTTCTGTTTATATGGCTTAAGTAGAAGACAAGTCAATAAAGCAAGTGTATTTGTGGCCCTTTTAGAAGCATTATCATTTTGGGCCTCAAATGTAGCTATTTCGACACTGTACTTGTATGAGACCAACACTTCTGAAGGAAAAATTTGAAGAAATATGGATTAAGCACGATACTGTTCATATGACTATTATTGTTTGACTTGTTAAGATTCCATTCCCAAGTTTCCTAAGGAATCCGACGGTTAGAAATGTTATTTACAGCCTTTCTGAGACCTACTACTGCAATTCAGAAATTGCATACGCGTTCATCATCTTCATTACTCCCATGAGAGTCGAGTTCACCTTTTAAACTTACTGCGAACGTTCTAATAAATTCATAGCAACGCCTCCACAAACAATAGAAGGCTAGTCACTGTAATTAAGAATTAGAGTGGTGTGTGCCTCTCGTGAATGGTCACCAAAATATGTTATTTTCGTGATCACTGGCGATGCATGCTACATTTCCATGATTACCGCAATCGCTGTAACCCAACATTCGTCATATCGACCACATGCTAACTACCTTGAGAGTACAGTATGATCACGATGATTTTCAGTTTCCATACGAAAAACCCTTTAAAGCCTTTGTTTAAGAAAAAGCAGAACTTGAATAACAATCTACTACAGCTTCAATAGAATCACTTTCGATTAAATCTTGCGCTTACAGTAACTGTGACCACTGAGTACTCGAAATGGCTTCCCTAAAAGAACTGCAGCGCATTGATTGGGAGCTCTTTTCAGAGCTCGCAAAATCCCCGATCAATCCTGCATTTTTACACATGTCAATGCCGTTATTTGGAAAGTACGATCCAATGTTCTATTTGCAAATAAATGGAGAGGCACTCTGGGAGTTGCGTGAACTCAGTGGAAAACCGGAGAAAGTCTTAGAAGCTCTCCAACACAATCAGCCTAAAATTGGGTACAGGCTTTCGTCATCTTCATCGGCCCGCATGGGGATGGCCGTCAGTAGTAGAATTGGTTTCATGGTAAAGAAAATCTGAAACATAGCCAATGGCAACAAGCGTCGCGCTGTCCGATATGGCTTTTAGTGCAGTGTTGCTATTCATCCAGAAGAAATTTCTCAAGGGCCCCATGAAGTCATTAAGGAGCTGCAAGAACAAGAGGAAAAGTTGATTGGTGAAAATCGCACGCTGAACCAGGAGATGGAAGGTACATTCCAGTTTAGTGACCATTTCCCAAAGTAAAAATGAGCGCAACAGCTTTTAGGATCATCCAGGTCTGATCGTTACATTGTAGATCAAATTTCATATAAGTTCGATTTATCAACTACTGTTCCATTAAGAAATACAAATGGAGGTTTAAATTAGGTAACGATTACATAAGACAAGAAAAGAATTTTGCTAGACTTCTTTGAAAACGTGACGTGATGACTTTCACATAGTCAAGGAAGATGTGGTGACGCAATGAATGTTTTTAGTCAGCTAAACATCGAACACAACATTTGTAGTTACATTTTTATTGCGTAATAATGCTTTCTTGGCTTTTTATATGGATGGAACTGACTTAAGATTTCTCTTTTACTAAATCATGAATTCATTTTTGATAACGTTCTCCGACACAAGAGACATTGACATTAAGTTGATACCAACATTTCAGACTTAAGATTGGTTACTCCAAAACCTCCAACACCCATTAAATAGATAGATCTCACATGGAATTAAAACTTACTTGGATTTGAATGGACCAAAAGGTTGGTTGTGTTTTATTAGTTTAGCATTCTAGATTCAGGAGCCCAACACAACAAGATCTACGTTCATATCTGATACTGGAATGGCTTCATACATCTGCAAAATTGTACTAATTGTTACCTAATTACATAAAGTATCAACACAGTTTCGAGGTGAAAACATTCCATGTGCTATTTTATACATAATAGACCTTTTGTATATTAACTACCTATATATGTTTCCAATCAATCTTAGTCTTCGCTTTTCAGTTAATTTGTTGCCTTTCAATGTTATCAGTTAATTTTTTTGCCAGGTAAAAATAACTTAAACCTAACCAAGTGAACATGTACAAATAATGAACATGTGTTTTGTTTGTTTGCTCGAAAAATCTTACAATGCTCTTGAATAAAGTTAAATAAACATTTAATTGACAACCATTCAGGCATTCATTCCCTTTCTGGCAGATCAAAATGCGCAAAAAGGAGAGAACAAACAGCGAACACAGTCCTTCAATCCTTCTAAATATTCATGACATGCTCTAGTGCGTTTACCAAGTTGTTACGTACTGAGTTTAAGATTGTTACGTTTTCTTTAGATTTTCTCACATACCTTTTCTCTACCTAGCCTTTAATTGTTTTTCTTTCTTACGTCACTTCCTACTGTCAAGTCAACTACATTCTTCGGATGTTTTTAGGGCTTGTGATTATTTTTGGAGCTGAACTCCTGGGAACTTCATTCTTGGAGCTTTACAGAGTTGTTTGCCCTTTTTGTAGCAGTCCTTTCTTCAGCTATTCTAAGAGCCCTTTCGTTCTACCTCTAACCCACGGAGGCGTCACCAAATGTAAGTTTTCTGTACTACGTAGTTCCAGTTTTATTCTCCTTTTTTTATTCCTAATAGCACCACGTGTTATATCCTGTAATTACATCGTTAGTCCGCTTTTTTCTTTCTTTCTACAGTTTTACTGATTTGTGATTGTAACACAATATTAAAGATTGCTATACAGTTACAATTCTGGTTATTGGCGAACCCCAATATTTACGCTGCCCATCTGGAGAACATGGGAACGCGACAGTAAAAATTTGATGGTACACGCAACTGGAGGTAAGCCATAATTCACTGTTTAGACATTGTGGAGTCAGTGATCAACATAAGAGACATGACAAAGTGGATCAACGAGCTAGAATCCTAACAAAATTGAAACTAAGCGTAAAGAAGCATGCGACGCCCGCGGAAGGCTAAAAACTGCCATGAGGTCCCTGGAGGAATGTGAACTGGAAGCTACTAAGAAGACATGCAAAACCATGAAAATAGCAATAGGAGAGCTCCAATCATTAATGAATGAATTAGTCGACCTCTATGGTCAAGATACAGAGCATGGCCACAACCCAGAAGTAGTATTCTCTCCCGAACGTGAAAAACTTAGTCTACATGTAGCTATGGTATTGATCCAAAAAAAAAAAACAAAGAAACCGACAAATTGTCGGAAGTGACATCATCACGTAAGAGTAAATCATCTGCGGGCAGTTCTGCGAGACTTTGTGCAGTTGCCGCAGCTGCAGCAGCAAAGGAGCAGGCCGAGTTCAAAAGAATCATGGCTGAAAAGGAGAACGAATGGAGACAACACAATGCAGAGGAACAAAGCCGCCACGATTGAGAGCGCGCACAGCACGATAGAGATATGGCGCTTCTGGTAGCAAATAAGAAGCTTGCTGTAGCGAATGCAAGACTCAGAGCGACAGAAGAAGCGATCAAAGAAGAAGAAAATGAACGTAAATCTGTGATTTTGCCTGGTACTTCCAAGGTTTGCGTTCAAGATCGTACTACAGAGTGGGTCCACTGGAACTTGGCGCCAGACCCCCAACGTGTCGAGAGCGAGCCCCAAAGAGATCCACCTCCCCACCCAACCACACTTTCATCAAACCTAATAGCACAGAGGCCAAATTTAAACAGCGGTTACGGGCCGCAAGGGACAATTGGCTTTCCTTATCACACATCAACTCCGTTAAGAGATACAACTGGCAGTCAACTTATAGAAACCCTGACCTTAACTAACCAGCAAATCGTTTCAAGCCTTGCCAAGCAAAATCTACCCAAGTGCCATCCAGATACCTTTGGTGGAGATGTAACGCTTTTCCATCCATGGAAAAAGGCATTCAAGGCCATGATAAGTGACACGGATTTATCCCCGGAGCAAGAGATAAACTACCTGCGCAAATTTACCAGTGGAAACATTCAACGCGTGGTGGACAACTTCAGCACCGCGACCCCATGAAACTATTGGAGAGTCTCTGGTCAGAGTTGGAGATGCCCTTTGGAAGTCCAGCTGTGATTACAAATGCTCTGCTTGAGCGCCTCCATGATTTAGGAGTTTGCTGACGTCTGCGCCAATGTTGACAGCCAGATAGAATCCCTTCCTGGCCTAGAATGTCTCAATCAGACTGATAATCCAGAGATTGCCTCCATCGCTCTGAAGTAAATGGGAGAAACAGGTTGCCACTTATGAAGGGAAGTACAGGGACGCATATCCTGGTTTCCACGCCCTTACGCAAATCGTAGAGACACAAGCCAGGATAAAGAATCATCCTAACATAATTGCAGGAAGCGAGACAACCTATACTAACCGCCAGAGATCTAAACTCGATCAACGTAGGGTCCTCGTTACATCCACTTCTCAACCCCCAGGACAGGAAGCAAAACCTCCACCAGCAAAGTCTAGAATACATTGTCTCTACCACAAACGGGACGGTCACAGTTTGGAAGATTGCAAGGCCTTCCGGGAGAAGTCCTTGGAAGAGAAAACCGATTGGATACAAACGGCCGGATTATGCTTCCTGTTTCTCAAACAAAACCACCGGATAGAGATTGCAATTCGAAGGTAAGCTGCAACATATGCCAAGACAACAGACATATAGCCTTACTACACAAGGAGAAACCTGAACCGCCATCTTCAGAAGCTAGTTGAGGCGAAATTGTCAACAGTAAATGCACTATTGCCTGTGGAGGAAGAAGAGGAGGCACGTCTTGCAGTAAATTAGCCTTGGTCGACATACATACGAAGGCGAAACCAAACTTCTACAAGCAAGTCTATGCAATAATTGACAACCAGAGCAACACCTCGGTGGTCAGAAGGGAGCTGTCATATGAAATGGGAACTAAGGGTCCCTCCGAGTAGTATTTTCTATCCACTTGTTACAGCCACAAGCAAGAGAAATACGGGCAGAAAGTACCAGGCCTCCTAATCCGATCGATCCAGAACAGCAGCAAGGCAGACCTTCCAACATTAGTAGAGTGTGACAAAACTCCTGACGACAAATCAGAGATACCACCTCCTGAAATAACAAGAAGATTCCCACATCTGAAAGACATCGCAGATGAAATTCCGCCCCTTGACAAGAGCACTGGTGTACACCTTCTGCTTGGCCGGGATGCACCGGAACTACTAAAGGTACGAGCCTTTAAGAACGGTTCTAAGGGAGCTGCATGGGCTCAGAAGCTCCTCATGGGATGGACTATGTCAGGACAGGCTTGTTTGGATCTCGTCAACGGACCAGTGCATATTCAGTCCCGAAAAACAGCTGTTGGAAACATCGACATTGAAACAAGCACACCCAGCATTCGAATAGAAGAAGAGAAAGGAACATTCATCTACGGCGAGGAGCATAAAATCGTACCGTGTCCAAAAAAGTTTAAACTCACTGATAGCCTCTTGCAAACTTTCACAAACAACCTGAAAAGACATTTTCTACGCCAAACCAAGCGACAACGACATTGGTCTCTCAGTCAAAGACTGAAAGTTTCTTAAAATTATGGAGGAAGGAATAATCAAGTATGAACTTGGCAACTGGGAGATGCCACTCCCTTTTCGCCGAAGAGATGTCTGCATGCCAAACAACAAATCCCAGGCAATACAGCACCTTAACAGTTTGTTAAAGACATTCAGCAGAAAACCCCAGATGAAGCGAGACTATGTTGAATTCATGGAGAAAATAACCAGCAAGGGTCATGCCTCGGAGATCCCAGCCAACGAGATTGACGCACCCAGTGGTCAGATATGGTACTTGCCACACTTCGGGGTCTACCACCCCAAGAAACCAACGCAAATTCGCATTGTGTTTGACTCATCGGCTGAATACGACCACGTCTCGCTCAACAAGGAACTGCTAACTGGTCCGGATTTTACAAATAGGTTAACTGGCGTTCTCACCCGCTTCAGAAGAGAGACCGTAGGAGTGATGTGCTATATCGAACAAATGTATCACTCATTTCACGTTTGTCCCAAACATCGCAACTTTCTTCGCCTTATGTGGTTCAAGGACAACGATCCCCAAAATTCGATCGTAGAGTATAGGATGAACGTGCACATATTCGGAAATGGCCCAAGCCCAGCCGTGGCCACCTTTGGTCTGAGCAAGACGGTCAATCTCAGGAAGGAGACAACTTGAGAAGTCAAAGAATTTGTCAATAGGAACTTCTGTGTTGATGATGGACTAACGTCAACCCCAACCCCAGAGCAAACTATTAGCCTCATCACTGAAACGCAGGACGTTTTAGCCACCGCCAACATCTTCACAATGTGGTTTCAAATTCAGTAGACATCATGGCAGCTTTCCCAACAGCTGACAGAGCGAAAGATCTCCGCAACCTAGACCTCACCCAGGACAGCTTGCCTCTCCAACACTCTCTCGGGATCTACTGGGACATAGGGAGTGATAGTTTTACCTTTCGAGTCACGCCACCAGACAGACCATTCACTCGCAGAGGAGTACTGTCTGTAATTAACTCAGTGTATGATCCTCTTGGTCTGGCAGCTACCGTAGTTATAGTTGGAAAGCAACTTCTGCAAAAGCTTGTCATCATGGGGAATAAAGCAGGTTCGCAGAGAGTGCCGCTTGGTTGGGACGATCCCTTACCAGAGAAATGAATGAACCAGTGGCAGAGATGGAAAGAAGATCTACTAAACCTTAAGAGCATTTCAGTTCCAAGATGCTACTGACCGAAGGAGTTTAAAGGGGTCAAGAGAGCAGAATTACATGCCTTTGGAGACGCCAGCCAACACGCTGTGGCAGCGGCAGTGTCTCTCCACCTCTTCAGTCAAGATGGCGAAGTCTCTGTGACACTGGTGTATGGACAGGCCAAGGTAGCACCAGTACACCAAACAAACATTCCTCGTTTGGAGCTAAGCAGAGCAGTGATAACAGCACAGGCAGCCGCAAGGGTCCTGCAGGAGTTGGATATGGAAATCTCACAAGTCGTATACTAGACAGATTCGCAAGCGGTTCCGGGATACATAACAAACGAGAGCAGGCGTTTTTATATCCACGTAGGAAACAGAGTCCAGATCATAAGGAGCTTTTTGTCACCAAATCAATGGAGATGTATAGAGAGTGAACGAAATTCAGCAACCGCCCTCCAATAGTCAGCATGGCTTAACGGTCCCATTTCCTGAGGACCTTAGAGGAAACCCCAGCTCCTTGCAGTGTAACTATTGACGAAGACGATCCAGAGGTGTGGAAAGAGACAATTACAATCAAGAAAGAGGTGAAGACTGAGAGACTACAGTTGGGGACGGATACGTTCAATCGCTTCTCAAGCTTCACCTCGTTGAGCCGCGGCATCGCCATGCTGATTTAGAAAGGCAGGAGCTTTAAGCTTCGTGAAGGAAAGCCACCAACGTACTCAAAGGTAACTCTATAGGCAGCAGTCAAGCGACCAAGGTTAGAGGAGTTAGAGAGGCAACTAACTTAATTTTTTTGGAGGCTCAGATAGATGGCTTTGAGGAACAGCTGCAGCAAAGAGAGAACGACCAGACTACAAAGAAAGCAGATAGCTCTAAGGTGGATTCCCTTAGTCCCTTTGTAGATTGTCACGAAATAGTTCGTGTTGGTGGTCTCAGAACTTCGTCATTAGAAACGCAAGAAAAGCATCCAGTATTCCTGCCAAAGAACCATCATGTGTCAGTCGTGGTCGTCCGGCACTACCACGAAAAGGTACACCACCAAGGCTGACAGATTACTCACGCTTCTCTCCGACAGGGAGGTTACTGGCTTATCAGAGCCCATTGTCTAGTCTCGAAAGAACTCAACAACTGTGTCCTTTGTAGGAAGTTGAGAGGGGCTAATCTAAACCAACACATGGCAGATTTGCCAACTGATAGAACAGAAGAAGTACCACCATTCACAAACGTCAGATTTGAACGTATCAACCAGGAGAACGAGACTCGCAGGGGCAAAATCAAAACACTGCGGTCTTGTGTTTACTTGCCTGAATGGAATCAATGGACGCAAGTTCGTTTATATGTGACCCTCCACGGGAAAACAGGTAAAAAGGTGATGACACGGGCACGCTATTTTAACACGCTAAACAAAAGAAAATTCTTTTAACACGCTAGCAGCGTGTCACAGCGCACGGCTCATTAAAATTTTCTTTTCTTTCATATGGCACGGAAGAAACAAAGGAGCGTGTTCATTCTAACAAAGAAGTGTGTCAAGGTTTTGGAAAACAAAAACAGCGAGCAAAATGACATGCTAAGTGAGCGAAATAGCACGCTAAGCGAGTGAAATGCAAACCGTGTCGAAATGCACACTAGACTGACACGCTGTCCAATTGTTTCACTTACCTACCCGGCGGCTCGTCTTTGGCCACACCACAAGGTAATCCCCATATCATACTGTGTACCTGCACCCTCATGAGAGGAGTATACCTGGACCTCCTACCAAACCTCGAAATGGAGGAGCGTCTGACAAGTATTGAAAGGTCCATTGCATGTCAAGACCAGAGCAAGTCTACTCTGATAACTGAAAAACTTTTGTTGGTGCTGCAAACTGGATCAGGAAAGTTATGATTGACAAGCACCTCCACAGCTTCTTATCTGCTAACCAAATCAAGTGCCAATTTAACCCGAGCCATGCCCCTTGGTGGGGCAGACAGTTTGAAAGAATTGTAGGTCTGGTCAAGTCAGCCCTACAGAAGTCCATCAGAAATGGAATGTTAACCTGGAAAGAACTGCAAGATGTGTTACTAGATGTGGCGATTACCCTGAATAACTGACCACTAACGCACGTGAAAGATGATCCACAGTTGCCAGTTTTGATGCAAAGTTTGATGCTCTTCGTGAACAGCAACATACTGCCTGGATCCCAACCACACCAAATTAAAGCAGCTGACCTATGTAAATGAGCCATGCACTTACTACAATGCATAGAAGCAGTACGGAAGTGTTGGGCCAAGGTGTATTTGAGAAGTTTAAGAGGGAGGTACCATGCCAAAGCAACTGCTTAGGAAAGCCAGCAGACAACAGAAATAGAAGTATTTCTACTTCTCGCAATTTATCCTTTCTTAGCCATGCTTTCCTTTTACTATAACTTATAGAAACTTGTCTGATTCTATATTCTATAAGATCCCAGAGTACTCTTTTATCATAAACCTCTTTAAATTCCTCAATCCAAACTGGTACACTTTCACTAATAAGTTTTACATACTCGTCATCCTTAGTCAAACTAGAGTTGAATTTCCCCTAAGATGGACCATGCTTTTGTTCTTCTATGCCATTAAAAATTAATGTAATTGCCAAATGATCTGACTTTATAGAAGGTATAATTTTATTATTAGCATATTATAACACTTATTATTAGCATTATTATAACACTTTAGCAATGTTCAGTTGCTTAGCTTTTCTATAGGCAGCACGTAATTTTGTTCGGTCTTTAGCAGATTCTGGAAAGGGATCTTTGTTGATAAATACAGTTGGGAAACGGGCACTCTTCAGCAATTCCTTTCTCTTAAACCACACCAAATCGCGGACCATACGTGATAGAAAACGGGCTAATAATGGTCGCGGGCAAGGTGGTCTTTGCATTTCTTCTGCATTCAATGTTGATAGTGTTAGTGTGCCCTCAATAGGCTTTCCTGTACGATGAACCGCATGAAATTTGACATGTGAAGGCGCTCCGGGCTCAATCAAGACTTGTTTCAGTTTCTGAAAACATTCTTAGTTCATCTCCTCTGGTTCTTCTGGGATATTGTAAGTGCATAAATTTTCTCTTCTCGAGTAATCCTCCCGTTTTACTAGTCGACTCCTTAGGGTTTCGACCTTCTCTTAAGGTATTCCTGGAGGCTATGTTAGGCATTTTTGTTTGATATCATTTGTAGGGATTTTCTAAGATATATTTACGCAAAGTCTGTCATATTAACACCAATCAATAATCATTGCAAGTACCTTCTGACACAATTGTAAGAATGTAAAGTATTTCTGGAATTTGACTTATATGTGGGCGTGGTCGTAACCATGTCATATCACACTTTCTTAAAAATCTTGAGTAAAATTTATCCATTGGGCACAACCTTTGGCCAAACGATGCACATCAATATTCTCTACATTGCTTTGGCAGTGTGTCAAAATTCAGAAAAACCAGAATATTTTAAGGCGCATAATCTGATATCTCTTGTCCGTGAATTTCGTGGAGCCACCACCATTGAAATATCTAAGAACTGACGCGCTGCCAAGGAAATATTCGTATATATGTTTATTTCATATCCTCCAAGTTTCAAGTCTTTCTGTCAAAACCACACAAAGAAGTTACAACTGGTAAGGCTCTCCTCAAAATTTGTAGGCCATTTACGTCCAACAATTATCCGCAAATTGAAGAGAAATCGATTAGGAGACCAAATACTGTGCTGTATTCGATGGTAGCCATCTTGCCCGAGTCTTTAATAATCGTTTGCAGCGGTAAAACGCAAAATAGGACCCCATATTTGGCCTTTTACGCCCTTTGCATGCCCCTATTTTCCCCGCGAAACCAAAAGTATTGTGCAAAGGAGGAGAACGTATATTACGAAGATTCCGCAATGCCCAAAACGAAAATTTCCATAAGCAGGAAAAAAGCATCGGAAAAGGCTCACGAAGCCTGAGGTTATGGTTCGAAAGCAAGAATCCGTTTAGATTTTGAAAAGTTGAGAAACAAAGGATGGACAATTGAAGAACGGCAAATGACATCAAGCTCAACAGTCCGATTTACATACCGAAATTCCGACGGTAAAGTTATCAAAAGTGCTAGAGAAGTTGAACATCAATTAGAAGCTGAAGGAACTCTCCGCAGTTTCATTATAGATGAAAGTAAGGGGAAAAAATCGATGGAGACTCCTCAACAAGCAGATGACTCGTCATTGTCCGACGGCTCCAAGGTCTCTGATTATGAGCCTCCCGAGAAACAAGCGCCCAAAGAAATAAAGGCCACTAAATGGTAAGATATTACATGTATAAGTTTATTATATAAAGCTCTCTGTGCACAAAATCGGTAGAAAAATCTTAACCCCTTCTAAAGATTTCACGTGTTAGATATGTTTCTCCTTTGATATGTGTGAGAGAAAACTTGAGAAAATATTGACAGGAGAAGATCTGTGCCTTCATGCGATAATCATTGTGCAAGCATTGAGCAATGGGATTCAGTGTAATATTTCAGTGACGATCTTTGGCTTGGTTTTCTTTCTGTTTTATTAATCGGTAATGCTTGTTGCATACTACAACCGCTATTAAAAAAATAGGCGCCGTAGAGGCGCATGTGACTACTGCTTAGAAGGTGAAAATATGAAGAGTAGAATTGTCGTAAATGAGCAGTTGTGTGGATAAGAATGCATGCAACTATTTTAAATAATGAATGTTGGTAATTAGAGACGTTACCTAATGCTTGTAAGCAATTGTTGAAGAATGTTGAAATTCACCCAAAAGAGAGACAAAAAGCTCTTAATTTGTACACTGTGGCGTTGCCGGTAATTTAATGTCAAACTGAGAGTAAGTAGAGTGTATGGTGTGTGAAAGTTAACCAGTAATGACTAATCATGTCCAAAATAGAACTAAAAAATGATTGGACAATCAGAAACACTTTTGATTATTTTACTCAACTTATCACCCGAGTTATTACAAAGAAGGAGAATGGTACGGATCATGGTAACGGATCATGGCAAGGTGATGGACAAGACGCTGACCCCCAGTCCATGGACTACCCCAATGGACTACCCTAATGGACTACCCCTAGAAATACACTATTTTGAATGAGTACCATTCAAGTAACTGCCATTTACATACTTAGATTGCACGAACCTTGTTTATCCTTCATCTGATCCAGCCGCCATATTGAATATTATATTCAATAAACAACCGCTGAATGCAGAAAAATGAGTCTCAAATCTAATCACCCTTACAAGGAACTTTATAAAAATGTCTTCACCACAAGTAAGGTGGTTTTATAACCGCAGCTGATCCGCACATTTTCTTACACCCGAGCTATGGATCAGACGAAAAATAAACAAAGTTCGTGCAACGTAAGTATATAAATGAATATGAATAGTACTCATTCGAAATAGTATATTATTCAAAATAGGATATTTCTAGGGGTAGTCCATTTTAGGGTTATTTTTAGTCCCTTTGGGTAGTCCATGGACTGGGGGTCAGCGTTTTGTCCATCACCTCATGGCAACTATTTCATTATAGAACAACTTTGTGAGATCTATTAAACAGAAGTCGCTATATCGTTATTTTGTAAAGCTATAAGTAACAAGAACAAAACGTACTGAATGTATTGTGCAACAATTCAAGTTAGTGTTTGGTTTGCTCGAAAGAATACTAATAAAATGAACAAGCAAAACTTAATGAAACACAAGTTACCACAGTCATACATGTAATTTAACTAAGTCTTACATGATGTAAGACTATGATGTTAACTATGATGTACTATGATGTTAACAAAAATTTTTTTTTTTTCTTTCTGAAAAGCAGTTATAAAGTTACATGTTTGCAGCAATCTTCAACACTACTCTGGATGTTGTGTTGTTTGTGAACTTAACTGATGGAAGATTGAACAAAACGTCTGTGAGGATTTCCTCAGTTATCGTTGGCATGAGGCTTTCTTTGTTTTGAATGGCCAGTATTTGCCTAATAGGCTCCTCAAAAAGTGCTAGTGATATTTTTTTTATCAGAGTGCTGCACCAGTACTTGGGCATACCAATGTTTAGATGAGGGTTTAAGTTTTTGCTTTAAGTGGCAATTGTTGCACTCTGTTTGATTGAGGGCCTTCCCTCAATCTGTTCAAGATTTCAGCAAATACTTTGCTTTCTCTCTGTCTCATGATTTCAAGGAGCTCAAACATTTTGAAATGCTTTTGCCATAGGTTTGGAGCAAGAATGTGGTATTCTGAGTTGTCTAAATCTTTAAATATATACCCATCCATAACAGGCTGAAGTTGAAATAAATCACCAATTGCAATTATACTGACACCTCCAAAGTCATCTTTACAACCTTTAATATCTTTAAGTCTATTGTTGATTTGGACATTAAACATGGTATTTCCTACCATTGATATCTCATCTAGGTATATAAGTTTTACACCTCCCAGCTGACACCTGAGAGTATTCAGTCTACCAGAATCAAGTGATTTATAGTCTTTTAGAGATTGACATGCTGGTATTGCAAGAGCACTATGTATTGTGTTTCCCTTGATATTATAGGCTGCTTTACCAGTAGGAGCTAACATTAAAACCTTTACTTGATGAAAATCATCACCCACTCTGGTGTTATAGTATTTTAATGCTGCCTGATACAAGGCTTTGGTAACATGTGATTTACCAACACCAGCTCCTCCACTTAGAAAACAGTAGAATGGATCATTGGATGTTTTCATAAGATGTAAGATATGGTAGAAGAACTCCTTTTGTTCTTTATTTAGCATCTGGACCATGTGTCGGTATTCTTCATCTGGTACTTCATTTAATATAAGTTGTTCAGTATTAGCTGTAGTAGATGGAATGCCTATATCTTCTGAGAGATCATAGCTCTCAGTTAAATCAGGATGCAAATCTTGTACACCCTGCGCCTCATCCTGAAGTTCTATATTCTGAGTATTGGGTGCTATCATATCATAATTATCATCATTATCTTCCATGTTACTTAATTGTTCTTCAATCTCATTCAAGTCTTGACTACAAACTGCATACAGTTTCATTTGCTCATCTATTTTAGCTTTTAATAGCAAACAATGTTCTTGGTATGAAGAGCAATTGCCGATCAAGTCAGTGTTCTCATTTCTCCATGATGTGAAGAGCATGATAAGCTCCCGATAATGTTTTTCAGGGTCTGCCACCTTATTAAAACCAACACTTCTAATAATTCTTGCTTTTAAACGCCTTTTATTCATTTGACATTTAAATTCAGTTTGGTAAGTTCCATTAGGATTATCATCATCATCATTTTCTTGTTCGCTAATTGATGTTTCTAAAAGTAGATCATCAGCATCTGTTTCAAATGACTTTTTGACATATGGTTTGCCCAGTAAGTCATACCATGCAGCCCAGTCAGCTAATGTCAAATGTTCTAGTTTGGCAGGACGTTTGGTATATCTATCCAATAATCCACTGGCATATATTTCCTCGGAATCATCTTCCATTTCTTTGATATCATTGAAACATTTCAAAAGTTTAACTCTATCTTCAGGGGGTGAGGTATTGACAAATACTACCTGACGAGATGATTTCCTCATTGGTAATTGCAATACAATATAGTAGGCCTCCTTCCGTCTCTTGAGACGATGGGTTGTGCTCAGGTTTGTCCATTTAGTCCCTCCAAGAACAACTTCTGGAGTGACTCAGCAGTCCGATCCTTGCATGGCAGTCTCTACCGCAGTTTCCGCACACATAATTAGATGGCGGATTTGGTGCTAGGTTCAGCTGCCTCTCTTTTCTCTTTGCTCTCTTCTCCTCCAGCTGTTGTCTTCTCCTCTCTTCCCCACTCTTGGCACCCTCTCTCACTGCATGCCTCCAACCACTGCGATCGTCTGCAAGCGATTCCCAGGTGCCTGGGTCAATTCCTGTCAGTTTTAAATCACGCTTGCAGACATCCTTAAACCGCAAGGCTGGACGTCCTGTTGGTCAACGACCGGAAACCAACTCCCCGTACATGATGTCCTTTGGTATGCGACCGTCATCCATCCTGTGTACATGCCCCAGCCATCGCAAGCGACGCTGGCAGAGCAGGAGATGGATACTGAAAGAACCAGCTTTTTCCAGCACTGCGGTGTTGGTGACCCTGTCCTGCCACTTGATGTTGAGAATTCGTCGCAGACAGCGAATGTGGAAGCTTTCCAGGCGGTTCTCTTGTCTGGCGTATGTTGTCCAAGATTCACTGCCATACAGCAGGCTGCTAAGCACCCATGCCTGGAAGACTTTGAGTTTGGTATTCAAAGTCAGCTGGTTGTTTCCCCAAACTCTCTTGCTTAATTGTGCCATCACGGCGGCAGCTTTGGCGATGCGTTTCTTGATTTCCACATCGAGTGACAGATTGTTGGCGATGGTGGATCCCAGGTAGGTGAAGTGTTCGGTGACCTCGAGTACCACGTTGTCAATGCTAACTGCAGGTGGTAAGGGGACGTCCTGACCCATGACGTACGTTTTCTTGATGCTGATAGTCAGCCTGAACTCCTTGCATGCATGAGAGAACCTGTCCATCAGCTGCTGAAGGGCTTCCTCAGTGTGCGAGCTTAGGGCCGCGTCATCTGCGAATAGCATTTCTCTTATGAGGACTGTGCGGATCTTAGTCCTAGCTCTCAGCCGTGCCAAGTTGAACAATACAATATATACAGCTTCTTGTGCACTGATCTCAACATTGTTTAGGAATTTATTACCTATATCTCTGACTTGCTGCTTAATACTAGCGTTTCCATTTCTGGCTTCATTACAAGCAACTCCCAAAATCTCACTAATGCCTTTTTGGGCTTTTGAGATGTAGAGACAATATACATGGCACATGCATAAATATCAAGGACAAACTGAATGTCCATGTTAGCTCTCCATGCACTAAGGCAAGAAGGATTATAATTATTGACCCTTGATTCATTTGGTTGTCTTTTCAAAAATATCGTAGGAGAATTTAAGTTTGATCTAATAGCTAGAAGGTTTGTTTCCTCTGACACATTTAAATTGAGAAGCAGTTGGTCAACTGTAATGTCTTCCCCTTCTTTCATATCATTCAATTGCTTTTTTATATTTTTCCAGATTTCCTTAAGTTGTTTCAATTGATTATGTGCATCTTCATCTACATCTATAGGATACAGAATTGTTGTGGCCTTCATAGGTGGCTGAGGATAATTAAATCTACATTCTGTCTTTGATTTTTTTCTACATGTATGAGAATGTCTATGTATTTGTCGGTTGACAAGTTTTAACAAGTCAGGATTATCAGTGGGTTTTTGACAAGTAATTACTTTATTTATGAATGCTATGACTTCTTTATCACTGTCAATACCAAATGTTGGAGCATTTTCAAGCCATATCAACATATGAATATGAGGTGAACCTCTTTGTTGATATTCAACTCTATAAAACCAGTCAGCAATTTCACCTAATGGTGCTGCATCACTCAAGAGAAAGTTTCTTAGAAACTGATTTATTTGATAGTCAAAATGTCTGGCACATGTGACAGGATCACTTTGAATTAATCTACATTTTTCCTGCCAGTTGAGATTTTCTAATTCACTATCAGTGTATTCCTTTTTGTCAACAAGTTGACC